>VZQC01003736.1:588660-810847 GCA_009823505.1 Rhizomys pruinosus | reverse complement strand
GAGGTACCTACATTAGAAAAACAGAAAGCACAACGAGTGAATGATCTACCACTACAGGCTCTAAAAAAAGCACTGATGAAGTCTGAGGACAAACAGATAATTGATTGATGTGAAGTACCTCCTAAAAAAAAATTTTTTTTGCAACAGGACAGGAAGAAGAAAAGGAATAAGTAACAAAAATCACAAGCAGAAAATCCAATCATGAATAGAAAACAAAGAAGAAAACAATTACAAAAAATCAATGAAGCCAAAAGTTGGTTCTTGAAAAAATAAACAAGTTAACAAGATAGATAGACCTCTTAGCCCAGTTAACCCCCAAAAGGAAAGAAAGAGAACAACTCCAAATCAAAAATCCATGCAAAATGAAAAAATAAAGAAAAAAAAAAAGGAAAATTATCAACCAACAGACAAGGAAAAGATCCAGAAAATTCATATGATATTAAAGAACCTATACGTCTACCAAGTTGAACCTAGAAGAATGGCTATGAATATCTTGAAAATCCTGGGAGATCACCAAAGACCGACCAAGAAGGATCGCCAGCCAGAAAAAAAATTTTAAACAGACCATAACATATGAAGAAATTAGAGATGTTGTATAAAAAACCTCCCACTTAAAAAAAGCCCAGGCACCAGACGGTTCACAGCAGAATTCTATAAAACATTTTTTCAAAAAAACCTACAAACCATTATTACTGAAACTGTTTAGAAGGATACAATCAGAGAGAATTCTCCCAAATTCCTTCTATTGAAGCCAGCACACTCTATTACCAAAACCCAGGCAAAGATTACAACTAAAAAGGAGATTTAGGCCATCTCCCTAATGAACAAGATACCAAAATTCTAAACAGAATAGTGCAAATCGCATACAGACCCACATTCAAGAAGATCACCCATCATAACCAAGTTGAATTCACAGAGATGCAGGGGATTGGTTCAACATATACAAAATCAATAAACTCATTCAACCACATAAACGGAATCAAAGACCAAAAACCACACCATCATTCTCAAATGATGACTGGTGCAGATAAAGCTTTTGACAAAATTCCAGCATCCCTTCATGCCTTAAAGTCCTAGAAGGAAATTGGATTGGAGGAGGTCATTCCTCATGTAATCAAAGCCATATACAGGAAACCACACCATGATCATCCTAAATGGGGAAATGACAGACAGAACATTCCCTTTAAAGTAGGAACTTGGCCAAGGCTGCCGCCTGTCACCACTCCTCTCCAATATTGTGCTTGAAACACTTACTAGAGCAATAAGGCCAAAGGGAAGAAAAAGAAAAAGAAATTAAAAGGAAGATACTTAATTGAAAAGAGGAGTAGCATCCCTGTGCTGATGATGAAGATTGTTTTACTAAGGGAGGGGAAAGGATGCAGAAACCTCCACCAGGGAAGAAACTCCTAGAAAGAAAGAAACGATTAACAGCTTCAGCAAACAAGTGGCCCCCCAGGATACAAAAATAATAACCTTAAAAAAAAAAAATCAATGGCCACTCTTTACACCAAGAACAAGCAAACTGGAGGGAAAAGTTTCAAAGGACTTCCCACTCACATAAGCGCTCAAAAATACAAAATTAAAATACCTAGGAAACGAAACCTAACAAAGACACCAAAGAGATCTCTACGACAAAAAATTTTAAACCTTTAAGAAAGAAATGAAAGGAAACATTAGAAGATGGAAACCTCCCATGCTCATGATTGGGGAAATTAACATTGTAAAAAGTCCATTCTACCAAACTCTGTGTTGTTGGTAGATTTAATGCATCCAATCAAAATCCCCAAAGGTTTCTTCACAGGATTGGAAACAAAAGTTCTTAAATTCATTGGAATAATAAATAAACAAAGAGACCGCTGATAGCTAACAAACAACCCTGACCGAAAAGAGGTACCAAGGGGGGGATCTCATACCAGACCTTCAAACTAATACAAGGGCTATAGTCATAAAAACAGCCTGGGGTACTGGCCCATTTTAAAAAAACAGGAGCCGCCTGTTGACCAATGGGAACAAAACTGAAGACATAAACTTGAGCACATACAAGTTTTCAGCCATCATATTTTTTGACAAGGGGGCCAAGAAACTACAATGGAGAAAAGAACAGCATCTTCAGCAAGTGTGTTGGCATAACTGGATCACCACTGTAGAAAAATAAAATTAAACCCTACCTCTAGCCCTGTACAAAAGTCACTCCAGATGGATCAAGGACCTCAACGTTAAACTCCCAAACTCTGAGGTGGAGAAGAAAAGTTGGCCCCAGCAGCACTAGCTAGTAAGGACAAGGCGTGAGGAATAGACTTCCTAAATCAGCAGGCAGACTGCGCAGAAATTAAGGTCAACAATTGACAAATGGGACGGCTCATTTAAACTCAAAAGCTTCTTGTACATCAAAAGAAAACAATCAAGGAGTGAAGAGAAACCCCACAGAATTGTGAGAGGAAACCTTCCTGCAGATACATCTGACAACAGCATTGATTTCCAGAATATATAATAAACTTACTCAAAAAAACAAGAGGAAAAATGTGAAAACAAATGACCCACTCAATAGAGGAGCAAAAAAACTGAACAGAGGACTTCACAGGTGAGGAATGAGAGATTGCTGAGAAACATCATAAAAAATGATCAACATCACTAACCATTTAAGGAATGCAATCAAAACCACTTAAGATACATCTTACACTCCAAAAGACTGGCTATGGATCAGATAACAATGACCAAGTTGCGTTGAAAGTTTGTGGGGAAAGGACATATCCAGTCTGCTGGTAGGAATGTAAACTCGTTAAGCCACTTATGGAAAGCAGTTTGGATAACCCTTGGAAGACTTGGATGAACTTGCCACCTGACCACATACCACTCGCTTGGGCATGTACCCTCAAGATCACCCCACCGCAGAGAATATATGCATGGCCATGTTATTTCAGCTCTCTTCACAATAGCAAGGAGCTGGAACCAACCCACAATGCCCCTCAACTGATTGGTGGATAGAGAAAATATGTGGTACATCTACACCAATGGAGTTCTATGGGCAGTAAAGAAAGGACAAAACATCAATGACTTTGCCAGGAAAATGGCTGGAGCTAAGAGGACATCATGCTGAGAAGTAATAGAGTCCCAGAAAAAACAAACGGACAAATGGTATCCCTCATCTGTGGATGCTAGTGCAACTTACCTGAGTATGTAAGTATTTCTTGTTTGTAGGGCCCCATTGAGATTTTGCCCTCCCAAAGCAGTTGGGAGTGCATATTGGGAAACAACAACAACAATAATGACAACAACAACAACCAGAAAGGACTGCATCAAAAAAAAAAGAAAAAAAAAAAAAAAAAAAAAAAAAAACAGTCAACTTCCTCATGGAGAATAGTTAGAGAAGACTGAGACAAGACTCGAGAAAGAGATGAAAAGCATGTTTGGCAGAATGTATGACGACCTGGAGGGTGTGGAAAATGGGTGAGAACACTGGTCTAGATTTGATTTAAAAAAATAAAAATAAATTTATGTAGCAAAAAAAAAAAAAAAAAAAAAAAAAAAGAAAGACACAGGGCAGGCGAGGGCAGCCCCAGCCTCCCAAGAGCCTTGCTGGGGCGGGAAGGACAGACTTCTGACAGGGCCTGCCAACCAGCTGCCCCCTTTACTTTTCTCTACCATTACTTTTCAATTTTTTCAATTTTTATTTATTTTTATTTTATGTGTAGGAATGTTTTGCCTGCATGTATTGAAGTGTGCCTGTGTCATGCAATGCCTACAGAAGCCAGAAGAGGGCATCAGATTTCCTGAAACTAGAGTTATGGACTGTTGTTAGCCACCCTGTAGGTGCTGGGGACTGAACCTGGGTCCTCTGCAAGAGCTGCCAGTGCTCTTAACTGCTGAATCATCTCTCTAGTCTCTAACTTTGCTTTTAATTTTTTATTTTTTTTCCTTCCTTCCTTTCTTCATCTAGTTCCATATAGCATTTGCTTGCTGGAAAATTTTATGTCCTCTGTTGCCACAACCCAACGTTCATTTCATCACTGGTAATCAGCTCTCGTCCTCAGGGAAACCCAATTAGCATTATAGGAAGTTTTGATGTTGTTTCCATGGTAACCCCATAGTAATGCCACATACATAATATATACTCTAAGGAGTTTAAATAGGCTTATCTATAAGATATATATCTATATACATACATACATATCAATCAATATAACACATTTTAAGAAATTCTGGGCTGGAGAGATCCACCTGCCTCTGCTTCTGAAGTACTGGGATTAAAGGCATGCACCACCAGGCCCGGCCTGTGTATTTTGTTTAATGGTGGAAAATATCTGTTTTCTTCCACAGAGACAACAGTAGAGAACACAAAAGTTTTTCTTTTCTTTCCATTTTCTCTCCTTTTTAAAAAATTTATTTATTTCGTATGTATATGAATATACTGTCTGCATGTAGGTTTGTGCACCTGTGTTGTGCAATGCCTCAGAGGTCAGAAGAGGGTGTCGGATTCTCCTGGAACTGGAGTCAAAGACAGCACCATGTGGGTGTTGGGGATCAAACCTGGGTCCTCTGCAAGAGCAGTTGGTGCTCTTAACTGCTAGGCCATCTCTCCAGCCTCATTTTTCTCTCCTTTTTGGAGAAAATTTGATAGTTGAGCAAGAATGACAGCCGTTTGGTTGGATGGACTCTGTCTACACAGGGCCTCCTTTGACAGCTGAGAACATTCCCTTAGAAGATTTTGCTTAAATAAAGAACTGAAAGGCCTTAAGCCTTTCAAAGTAGAATGGAGGGAAGCAGGTGAATCTAAGGGAATAACTCCAAACTCCCTTACTGTGAAGAAACCCAGACAGATGGTCAAGTTCTCCTGCTGGCCCTCAGTTTAGGGAGTCTCCCTGTCTCCCCCGTCTCCCCGCCAGGCCAGCCATCTTTGATGCTGCAGCTACCCAGGGTGGGGTCTAGAGATTCTGGTGGAACGGACCTGTTCTAAGCTGACCAGAGGCCTCGGAGCTGGATGCAGTGGTCAGTGAGGAGATCGCTTCTATGTGAGATGCTCCGAGGAGGAAGAGAGCCCCATCTCACCACGCTGGAGGCGCCTGAGAGAGGCCCGAGAGGATCTGGTGCCACAGACAAAACCCAAGGGTCTCCAGAGCATCCCAAGATAAATCGTTTGTTTTTGATGCCACCCTTCAGTGTCCTCAGAGTTGGAATGCCCACAGTGACCTCTTTGCCACCGCCAGCTAATCACTTCACTCCCTACATCTGCCAGGAGGACCTGCTGTTCCCACACCCCATAAATTCTCTTTTGTCTTTGTTCCTTGATTTATTTCATCAGCAAACTTCTTTACTCCAGAAAACATTTTGTAAAGTAACTAAACAGTTGCAAAATGGCTTTTAAAATGCTTTGATTATTCCTTGGTTTCTGAAATAAAGTATCCGTGGGGTTAGGGAAGCTGAAATGGTTGTTGACTGTGACCCCCCCCCCCAACTAGCTAGTCCCATGTGTATGAAACACTTGAACACTTGTAGGAAACACTTGTATAAAGCCGCAGCAACAAAGCACCTCTCACTCGTTCTTCTCAAAGCGGTTTATTCAGGCAGGCAGGTCTTGTCAGAACGGTTTATTCAAGCACATCTTTTCTTCTTCTCCAAGCTTCTCCCTCTAAGCCTTCTCCTTCCTCAGGCAAACAAGCTTCTCTCTCAGACTAGAAAGGAAAGAGAGAGTTCCTCTATCTAGAAAGTCCCTCTATTTATCCACCTTCTCAGCCCAGGTTGCGTGGCCTCAGTCTATTGGTATCATCTGGCCTGATCGTGTATACAGGGTGCACCTGCACAGCTCAAACGGTGAGCGTGACTTTACTTGGAGGTAGGAGGGAATCAGGTGTTAGTCATAAGATTTTGCTAAAGTCTCAGGTGCCTATCCTGGGACCCTCGCCACACCTGCTCTCCACACCATGACTATGGGGGTGGGTGGGTTTCTTTTAGGGTTCTTGGCAAGGGAACCTAAAAGGGAAGTGTCAGGCATGGAAGTCCAGGCTCATGGGTCTCCTAATGTCTGTCCAAGTGCATGAGTTAGTCTTAGTGTATGGTGATCGTATAGTGTAACAAAGCCCCTGAAAGGTAATAGTTTAAAATAGTAATCTGCAGCCTGGGCTGGGCTCAGCTCAGTGGCTGTTCTATTGAGCTTCTGCCATGAAGTGGGTCTTGGAAGGCCTCACTCTAATGCCTGATAAGATGAGGGACAGGGACAATGTGGCCATATGCCACAGCAAGCCCCACAGAACTAACCTTTTAAACACCTCTGATCTGATCTGATAACACCCCATTGCCAAAGAAAGGCCAGATAAATTCAGACTCAAGAAGTTGAGAAACAGATGGTGTCTATTACTAGGTAGAGAGGCACTTCCTTATGCACAGAAGCCAGTGAATCTTTGGATCTTTATTTATTTATTTTTGGTCATTTTGAGACAGGGTCTCCCTGTAGCCTCAGCTGGCCTGGAACTCACTATGTAGACCAGGTTGGCCTTGAACTCACAGAGATCCGCCTGCCTCTGCTTCCTAAGTGGTGGGATTAAAGGTGTCCGGCACCAGGCAGGCCTGGCTCATTTTTTAATCTGCATGCAATACTCGTCTGCAAGTTGAGGTCCTGTCTTGCCTAAGAAGCTTCCCCATGAGGGTTCCCATCTGCCTCTCTGGTGGTAGAGCCACCTGAGGTTGCGAAGTACTTCCCGAGACATGTGTTTGACTGGTGTTTATGTCCCCACAGCGTCCTAGCATAGTTGGTTCTTACTGATTGTTTCATTGAATTGTTGAATTGAACTGAATTGGTTTGGCTTTTTCTCTAATTACAAACTCCTTAACTGCAAGTTTGGAATCACTCTGTTGTGTAAACCTCCCTCCCAAGGCTCTTGGGATTATTCTAACTCATAGTCACTCTCAGAGTAAGACAAGTAGCAGAAGGTTCCAGCTGGAGCTGCGCCTGTACACAGCACCATCGGAGGACTGAGTGGGGGCTTTTAGGAGCTCACAGGCCACGGTACCGAGTGCCCCCTCTGCAGCCTGGCCTGACCTTGAATGAGGAGAATGACTGTTTCAAGCCCCATAGGCAGCAAGATTCAGCGATTCAGAGACCCAGGGAGCTGGGGGCAGGGCCAAGCCTAGGCTGAGTCAGGAAAAAATTCCTTGACAGCCCTAGGTCTCTGGCACCTCTGTTCAAGGCTTTGTGTGGCCCTGCCTTGTGCCACATTCGATCAACATCACCTCAGTACTTTCCCAGAGGCAAAACAGAGGCAAACAGTCAAGCCATACCAGACTCCAGTTGGGTCATGGGGACCAAACCCTGTAGGAGGATGGTCCTTTGTGGAGCCACTTGCCCGTTCTTCTAGATCCCTCTGATTGCCGGATCAAGATCTTGCCTCCAGGGGCCATCGAGATAGCTCAGCAGGTAAAGGTGCCTGCCTGCCTGCCTGCTGATCATGAGTTCAATCCCTGGGACTCACATGGCGGAGAGAATGGACTCCTGCAAATTGTCCTCTCATCTCTACATGTACACATGAGTGCACCTCCCATGAATAAATAATAACTGAATGCAATAGTAATAATAATAAAGGCTCTGATTTCATGTTAGCTCTAGAACTTTCCAAGATTGGAGATCACCTGGGACAGTTTATTGCAGGTTGAACCATCTAGGAGTAGGCCAGTGTTCTCCGCACGGTGAGATACATTGTCCTTTGTTAGTTACTGGTACAGGAATGAATTTTCTTCAGGAATTTCCACTCTGGGTTCTTCATCTGTCTTCTGCCCCCTATTCACCAAAAGTGAATACCACAAGGTGCCATGCACGTCTTGGGCACCAGACGTGAGATGGACCAGCACGGGCATTGTAAGGAGTTCACCGTGCTGAGAATGCCATGTGAGGAGGGAAGTGCCAGTAAGAGAGAGCCACGGTGGCTCCTCAGAGCGGGAGGCTCCTGAGGGATCGTCACCGAATCCTCAAAGAAGGAGACAGCCAGAGTCACACAGCAAGTGGTAGCATTTATTAGATGCCGACTACATGCTCAGATCTAGGCTAGGCCCTGGTGATAGCACAAAGATCAAGGAAGCTGCAGCCGTGACTTATGGGCCCAGCGCCCACAAGGCTAAGGCAGGAGAATTGCAAGTTCAAGGCCAGCCTGGGCTACATAATAAGGCTGTATCAAAAAAGAAAAAAAAAAAGCAAGAACAGTTCCAACATCAGAGCCCCGCCCTGCGGCATCAGACATAGTCTGAAGTGAGCCTTGCTGGGTATAGAGACTTTTCCTTCCCTCCCTCCCCACTTCCTGTGCCATGTTCCTGCTGTGTTCCCAGACTGACTGTGAAAGGCAAAGGGAGTTTTAACAGGCTTCCAAGTGACTCTAGTGTGCATCCACTTTGACAGCCACTGACCTAAGTGGAGAGACAGACAAAAACCCAGTAAAGACAAATACCTATGTAATCGAAATGTGCACTCTGGGAGGAGTGAACAGGACATGTGAGAGGAAGCAGCAGGGTGGGTGTCTGCTGTCTGCTGTGAATCTGAGGAAGTGAGGCCACTGTGATCTGAGGGGTCAGAAGGCAGAAGGCACAGCTTTCCTCCCGTGGGGACACACCCCACTCTGCAGATGTACAGAGCCGGCAGTGGCGCCTGTCTAGCAGCATCTCTGTCTGCAGCCTGAAATAGCTTTCCTTGCTCCCCTACTCAACACCCCCCAAACACACACTGCTTGTAGGTGCCCCAGCAGCCAGCTTTTAAGCCACCTACTTATGGAATAATTAGTAGAGCATAGTCCCACTTTCTGTCAGTGTTATTGAATGGCAGCACCTGACCCTGTGAGAAGAGCCGGGTGGACAGGAATATTCCCATGACAGAGACAGGCAAACTGGCTCAGGGAAGTCTATGACTGGCCCAAGATCACACAACTAATCCTTGGTTGTGGGAGGCTTCTGTCCAGCTCGCCAGCCGCCAACTTCCACTACTCAATGGTACTGCTTCCAGTTTCCCTGCACTGGGAGACTGAAGCAAGCAAGGCACCCGAGGGGCACCTGGGAGCTAAGTAGCTCAGGGGAGACCCCATCCTGCAGATGGAATACAAGCTGACTCCCCACCAAGCAATCAGAGGAATTTGTTGTTCATTGCTTCAGTTCCTGCTGAGTGAATCCAGTTACTATAGTAACTGGATGTGATTCTTTATTACTGGCTGGAAGGTTTTAATTTTGTGTTTAGAATTTGGCCAATCACGTTGCCATGGCTTGGGCTGTCAGGTTGCAGTTAGGAGCAGAGGGATGCCTTAGAGTAGCCTTTCTAATTGGTGGGGGACTTACATCTGGGAAAACCCAGGCTTCTCTGCACTGGGAAAAAGAGGCGTCCTCCCCATGCTGTGCTGGGGCTTGCTCCTGTTCCCGTGTGACGCACAATGCTGCCCCCTCCCCCTGTAGCTGGGCCTTTTCATGGTGGCCTCTACATGCCCATTTGAGCCTCACCATGGGACCTTGGTCAGCTCTACCCTGAATCTTAGCCTCTCTCCTAACAGAGAGGGGGCCTTTCACACATTTGTTGAATGAATGAGCAATGGTCTTTTGTGGTTCATGATTTTCTGAAGCTTCACATTCATTATGGCTTTGTGTGGTCACAGAGCAGGAAGAAATAGGAAGCGGAGCTCAGCAGCATTGGAGACTTGCCCTCTCGGTGGTCTGCTAAGGATGCCTGGGACTCCCTCCAGTAGCACATAAATGTCGCAGGCAGATACTAAAAGCAGGGACCCTTCCCTCCAGCGGTGCCCATGCGCGTGCACACACACACAAGCACACACACATGCACACGTATACGCATATGCACTTTCTATGTCACATGACCTTCCTGATTTGTCTTTAATTTGTATTAGGATGCCAGAGACCACTTGTTTTACCCTTAGAGGCCCCAGGCCCAGCAGCAAGCACTTTTTCCTCCATCCTTGGATGAAGGGGTGGTGACCTGTGAGGGGGAAGTAGAAATGGAGAAGAGGGCTGTTTGATGAATACCTCCTATATAGAAGAGTAGGGCTCAGACCCCCAGGGTAGAAGCATTTCCTGCAGGCAGAAGTGGGTAGGAAGGAGGCTTAGCTCATCCAGCTTTGGCCGGACCCCGCTCATCAAGCAGCCCTTTCCTCCCTCTGGGCCAATGCTAGATTCCCAGGTTAAATTCTACTCTCCCTTGGCCCCTGGCCTGCTGCTAGCTTCTTTCTCTCCCAGCCTGACTGTTCTCTAGCTTTCCAGCACTGGCTACCCCGGGCAGGACTTGGGGTCACTCCCCAGACAGGATGCACAGCTATGGGGTTCCATGCCCCTCAGGCTCATGGTCCAGAGCACCAGCTAGGTTAGACTACAGGACCTCCAGCCTAGCTCCTCCTTAAAGGCTGTGCCAGAGGGCAACAGCAACCTGGGGCCCTGAGCTGCATGTGTGGGTGAGCGGCAGCAAGTGTCAGCCAGGGACGCACAGAGGAGCAACAGGGTAATGAGCACCTGTTGCCCTGGCCCTCGAGGAGGATGAGCACCTGTTGTCCCAGCTGCTTGTGACCTTCAGAGCTCCTCTGCTGACAGAGGTGGAGACTGAGGCCACAGACAGGCACAGTCCTCAAACACAGTGGGGCATCCTCGGGGACAAAGGCTAGGCCTTACCCGGATGTCAGCCTCAGCCCTCATGTAGGCAGCACATGCCCAGTGAATGCCTGCCTGAGCGGGTCCTCGGGTGTGGCAGCAGGAATTGCAGCTTTGAGGATGACTAGTGCCAGAAGGGGGCAGAGACATAGCTGGGCCCAACCCTCCCTGTACAGAAAGAGCAAGTTGCTAGCTAATGTTAACAGTAGCTAACAGCTTATAGCTGTTAATAGCTCATAATAGTTAATAGTGTATGATGGGTGCTGGGCAGGTCTCTTGCATATTGTATAAGCTATATGGTACACACAGTGTGCCCACTGTGGCTTCTCAGTGATTTGCAGCAGATTTCACCATCCCCAGGTAAGACAACGGAGGCTCAGAAGGTTTAGTAACTCGCCCAGGATTAGAGAGCTAGTCAGTACTGGGCTTAGGAGCCATGCAATGGATGCTTGCTCCATGCATGACCCAAGAGCACAGCATGGCTGGCAGATACTTGCTGCTTCTTCTGAGTTATAGCCAGGAGGAGTCTCGTATCCTTTAGAGCTCGCTGATATGGGAAGTATCCTTTCCTATCCCTGCACTTCTAGGGCTCAGCTATACCTGGTGAGACCCAGAGATATGACTTTTTTTTAATACAAAAGATGGGGTCAGAGAGATTGCTCAGCGGTTAAAAGCACTGGCTGCTCCTGTGGAGGAACCAGTTTCAGTTCCCAGTGCCCACATGGCAGCTAATAACAGGCTATAACTCCAGTTCCAGAAGAGGATCTGATGCCCTCTTCTGGCCTCTGTGGGCATTGCACTCATGGGAGTACTTAAACACGTAGGTAACACATTCATACACATAAGAAAAATGAATAAATAAATTTAAATATAACATAGCTCTTAATTCTCCCAGCATTAAATAGCATTTGCACTCCTCACCTTCATGTTCAATGGAAACTTGGCAGTGTGTGGCACACAGAACTCACCCACATTATCCTCCCACTGTCTCTGCCTGCTGTGGGGGCATGGACAGTGAAGGAGGGTCCTGCAATTTGACTCTGCTCCAACAATGTACTTGAAGTTAGCATTAGATGCCACAGGCTAATGGGCCAGTGCCCCGGTGCTGCCCTCACTTCCAAAGCCCTGACTGACGTTTCTCCAGCTGTGAATCAGTCCCGTGACCTGTCCCTTGGATTTGACCCATTTGCTGGATCAGTGTGCACAGCCTGGGGTGATGTTTTCTGTGTTATTTATTTATTTATTTTTTGGTCTTTTCGAGACAGGGTCTTCCTGTAGCCCCAAAGGATGCTTCAAGAATCCCAAGGAGCAGGCTGGAATAGACACCCATGTCTTGGGGTGTGGGAAGGACACAGAGCTTCCAGGGCTTCTAGAGAGGCCACCTTCCACCTGCTTCCTCACCTTCATCAATCTGGAAGCCTCCAAACCTTGTCCTTGTCCTCGGGCAGAGGCTTCATTGTGTGGCATGACTGATGAAATTATTGGCCATTGATGATCCACCCATGGGGCAGGGCGGGGCTGAAAGTTTATTCCACTTGAGTCCAGCTCGTATCCTGAGGCTGCCCAGGGCACCCCAGCCAGCAGTCATGTGATTGGCATTCAAAAGACGTCTACCACTTTGGAAGCTCATTGTGTGTGTGTGTGTGTGTGTGTGTGTGTGTGTGTGTAGAACCATCAAGGTTCTAACTGCAGGGATGCCCACCCTCAGCACTCCACCCTGGCCTCAGACCTGGCACCTCTGTTTACCTGTTCCAGCCGTACTAACTGGCTCTCTGCTCCCCCAGCTCTTCGTGATCGATAATGGCGCAGACGACTGGAGGATAGCCATGACTTACGAACGCATCCTGTACATCAGCCTGGAGATGCTGGTGTGCGCCATCCACCCCATTCCTGGCGAGTACAAGTTCTTCTGGACCGCCCGCCTGGCCTTCTCCTACACCCCTTCACGGGCAGAGGCTGATGTGGACATCATCCTGTCCATCCCCATGTTCCTGCGTCTGTACCTGATCGCCCGTGTCATGCTGCTACACAGCAAGCTCTTCACCGACGCCTCATCCCGCAGCATCGGGGCCCTCAACAAGATCAACTTCAACACCCGCTTTGTCATGAAGACCCTCATGACTATCTGCCCCGGCACGGTGCTGCTGGTGTTCAGCATCTCACTGTGGATCATTGCCGCCTGGACTGTGCGAGTCTGTGAAAGGTAATCCCCGGAGCCTTGAGCACATAGCTTAGGCTGGGATGGGGGAGGGAGGCAGAACAGGGCTGCCCAGGTCTGATGGAGGAGGCGTGTTCCCAAACACCTCAAAGGAGACAATGGGAGGGAGAGCACTGCAGAGCTGGGGAAGAACTGGATCGCTGGAGCCAAGGTAAGCTGGGAAAAAATTGACGTAATATTCCTGATTGTGTGTCAAAGCTTCTTGGTAATATCTTTAACCCTGGAGTGTACATATCAGTTTGTAATTTTTATATCATCTTCTCTTGGGGATTGACGATGCTTATTAATGTTTAAAAGACTCTGATAAGTCCTGCAGTAATGAAACCTATTTAGTTTTTGGTTAGTTCAAATTCTTTCATAATTATTTTGCTCACAGACCCTTTTGCTCATCCAACACTATTAATATCTCTCTCCTCAAAGTTCGGCCCATAGGTGTTGAGCATCTGAGGGATATGGCAGAGTGAGGGGACCTAACCTAGAACTACTGAATCAAAGCTGGCATCTGAGGGATATGGCAGAGTGAGGGGACCTATCCTAGAACTACTGAATCAAAGCTGGCATCTGAGGGATATGGCAGAGTGAGGGGACCTATCCTAGAACTACTGAATCAAAGCTGGCATATTAGTGGGTTTTCACCATGGTTTATGTGTGCCTTAAAATTTGAGAAACACCATGCTAATGGAATTGACTCTGGGAAACATTTTAGGAGGCTTGGCTCTGAAGTGGAGAGTGGCTGATGGGAAAGAGAGGGCTGTGGCCTAACAGACATGGGGATCTGGACGGGCGGTGCTGCCCCTCAGAACTGGCGTCCTGGAGGCTCAGGCCAGGCTGAACTTGCCTCCTTTCTCTATTCCTGAAGCCCCTTTGTGTCGTCCGCCCTTTTCAAACTGGCTCTGTTTCTCATTCTAATCTGATTTCACATGTACAGCCCAAACCTAGGTAAGAACCCTGGGTTCTGCCCAAGAAGCTACAGTGTCCTCATTTTAATTAATTAATTAAAATTAATTAATTTTTATTTTGCGTATGAGTGTTTTGCCTGCAGGTACATACATGTACTTGTGCCTACAAACCTGTGGAGGCCAGAAAAGAGCATCAGATCCTGTGGTGCTGGTGTTACAGATGATTGTTAGTCGCCACGTCCATGCTAGGAACTGAACCTGTGTCCCCTGCAAATGCAGCCAGTGCTCTTAACTGTTGAGCCATCTCTCCACCCCTTGCTTCCTCATTTTAAAATAAGGGTCACTTGAAATAGAAGGAAGATATATTTCTGGGGAAAAAAGAGCTTTGATGTGAGCGTCCTGTGTGGTTTACACTGATCCCCAATTCATCAGCACTTACAATTCCATGTGCCCATGTCTGAGCAGAGGTAAAACAAGACAGAGAAGTCTAGAGGAGGGTTGGCTTGAATATATCTCACACAAGAGCTTCAAGCCAGATTTCTTATCCATTTTGGGACATACCGTGTGTAGATACAGCTTTCAGACTTCTGGCCAGCAGACACCATTTCAGACTAAGGCCTTGTACTGCCCAGGGTGGGGTACTTACAATGGGAGGGTCAGTCTGTCTCTTGAGAATCCAGCTAGATGGACTGTCAGGGCTGGGGGGACACAGAGCCAAGCGCCACACCTTCCACTTATTCAGAGCTGCTCCACAGAGGGGCCATCCTAAACAACTCTTGGGGAACCTTCTTGGGCAAGCAGACACCCTCCTGCAGTGGAGAAAGCCCATGCTTGGCTCCCAGCACTAAACTCCTCACGGTGCTTTTTTGTGGTTGTTTGTTTCAGGGTCTCTCTACATAGTCCAGGCTGATCTTGACCTGCAATCCTTCTGTTCTGTCTCCATGTTCCCTCCTCCACCCTCCCTGTGCTACGATTACAGCTGTGTGCCCCCATGTTGGCTGCCTACCAGTCACTCAGCCTCTGAGAAGGATAGCAGTGCTTACTTTACAGGGTTTATTATTAGTGTCAAATGAAGTCATGTATGCAAACTGTATGTTGCCATGCAATGGTGGGGAAATGAACAGTAAAAGTGTATGTAGGTCCCTGGATAACTTGGGACTTTTGTGGCTTCCTTCTTATAACTAAAACAGATAGATTCCTACCAAATGCCAGGCAATGCCTTTCCTGTTTCCCTTTCTAGTTGTTGGAAGCTTTCTAATAATGATCATTGAATCTCTGTAGTGCTTTTGGGTTACTTGAGGTCTTCCATGTTTGTCAACTTTGTTGTGTATTTCAGATGAATAAATAGGCTAACATTCAAGCAAATACCTACAATTGAGTTTCATTGTTTACTGAAACTCTCACAAGTATGGATGAATTTTTTTTCCTGCAGACTAAGCATATTTTAAAGTGCCTATTTTTCAGAAGTCTTTGCATCTCAGTTGATATTGAAGACCCTCTAGAGCTTCCAAATCCAGGCTGGGTTAAGCTGCATTAGCCTCAGCGAGCCAAGGTTAGACTGTGTTGAGCTGCATTAGCCTCCACGAGCCAAGGTTAGACAGTGTTAAGATGCATTAGCCTGGGCTGGTCCTATGTGGTGTCCTCATTGCTCTCCCAGCCTAACTCAGCGACAGCCAATGAGATGCCCTGACTGTCCTCATCTTAGCACTCACTAGTAGGAGGAGCTAGCTTGGGATTGCAGAGCTTGTGAGTGGACAGCCAGAATGTGAGCCTCATTTTGACCCTGAACCTCAAGTTCAACAAGCCAGGCTGGATCTGGTATGTCTGTAAACTGTGCCCTAGACTGTGCTTGCCACTCTCCAGCCTGAGGTTTGACGAGCACTATGGTGACACAGACACATCAGACTGCTGCTCGGCTGCTCTGATGTCTATGTCCACCACCCACCATGCTGTCTGTAGGGCTGGCTGCACCACCAGGGAAGGTTCCATGTGCATATTTGTGTGTACACGCATGCATGAGTGTACCCCCTATGTGTGTCCATGTGTGCACATGTATGGGTGTAAATATGCATCTTTGTATATGTATGCATGTGTGTATATATATATATGTGTGTATAGATGTGTGGCATGTGTGCAAATGTGTGCATCTGTGTGTGTATGTGGTGTATATGTGTGAGTGTGTGTGTATGTGTGGTATACATATGTCTGTATGTGTATATATGTGTATATGCATATCTATATGTGCATGTGTGAATGTGCATGTGTATGTCTGCATATGTGTCTGTATGTAGTGTGTATGTCTGTATGTGAATGTATGTATAAGTACATGAATATGTGTATGTGTCCATGTGTATGTATGTGTATGTGTGTGGTGTGTGTGTGTGTGCAGTGGGTGTCATACTCTACTTCTTCTGCCCTCTGGTGACTGGGCACTTACTTCCTTCACCTGGTATTGTGCTAGCTGTGACTCAGTCCCTCTCCCAGAAATGCCATCCCTTGAGAGAGCTGCCTGAGTCAGGGACAGCAGGAGACAGTGCCTGTCAGGGTCAGTTTAAAGACCCAGCACTTTCACCTTCTAGAAGATGACTTTCTGGGGGCATCAGACTACAAAGTCCCTACAGTCACCTGAGGTTTGTGTTGTCATTGCATCATACCCAGCTCCGCTCCCCATGCCGATCCACAGAGCGGCTCAAAAATCCGTCCCCAGCATCTCTGACTCTTGCCCAGAATCTGACCTATAGGACTGGGAAAGCTCAAATAGAATTCAGGTCATCAGGTGAAGCCCTCCTCTCACAAAGACCAGCCAACTTCTTTGGGGTCCTAGGAGACCCTGGTGCTTCCCAGTGTCACAGAGTAAGTCTGAGCAGCTGAGACCTTGAAACAGGACTAAGCCAGGGTTGCCCTGGGAGACTGAAGGGTTGGCCCAGGCTAGGGGGAGGGAAAGGGACAAACGGCCTTGGTCTCTCAGGCCGATCTGATATTGGCTCCATTACCTCTGGCATCAGAGAGAGAAGGTGGCTTGTCAAGGGCACTCAGCAGTGTGACAGATTCTAAAGACACCCCCCGCCCCAGGCTGCCCACACTCCAGGTGGCTACCGTCAGCTGGACTTGTCTCTAGCTGTGTGCACACACTTCTGAAGTTGCTATGGAAATCCCTCTTCAGCAAGAATACATTTCAGAAGTTGTTTCTCCTCTAGGGTTGGCTTTTATGTGACAATGAAGGTTTTCACATCTCCTCCTGCTCAGGAGGGAGGGGCGTTGGTAACAGCGCAGCAGAGGCTCTGCGCTGATTGCCAAGAGGGCAGTGACAACCTCTGCTTGTTTTGCTGGGACCTCAGAGAGCATTACATCATCGGCTCCCCAGCCCAACAGTCGCAGAGCTGCAGCTCAGCATTCTCCAGGATTCTCTTGGCTGCGTGCCTGCCTCCCACAGGCCTCTCAGGGCCACCCCAGGAACCTCCTCATTAAACACTGTCAAATGCCAAGCAGCATTAGAGGGGGAAGCAGCGGAGGCCCCAGGTCCCCGTGCAGCGGGCTGGGGAAGTCGGCTTTCCCTGCGCACCCTGAACAACGCTCTGGCAGCTACACGTGTGCGCTTGTGTCCCAGGAGCAGAAAGGCCACTGCGGCACTGACAATGCGGGCTGAGTTCTCCTTTGCAGAGAAACCCTCCCTGGCATCACGAATAGATGGATCCCTTTGGACTCTTCCCTTCTGGGGCTCCACAGACTGCACACCTTCTCAGGGTCTGAGTATACCCAGGCTGTCAGCAGGTGTTGGCTGTGACTGTGTGAATTTTAATTCTTTATGCATGCAGGTATTTTAATGAGAATGAGACCTGGCCCACAGAGCTGGAGAAAACCAGACCATTCTAGGGTTAGGGTTGCAGTTCAGTCGTGAGAACTTGCCTAGCATACATGAGACCCTTGGCTTCATCCTCAGCACTGTGGAAAAAAAGAAGAAAAGGGGGAGGAAGATGAAGAGGAGGAGGAAAGAAGGAAAAGGAAGAAGAGGAGAAGAAGGAAGAGGAGGGTAGGAAGAGGGACCTACATTCTTGTTCTGTCAGTGATGGGTGCTGACCTGAAGAAGAGGCAGAAGTGGGAGGAAGGCCCCGGGAAGTGGCGTGGAGCTGCAGAGCAGTAGGAGCCACTACTGTACGGCTGTGGACAGTGCACGGGGTAGAGGAAGCCCCAAGCTGAGCTAGGAGGGCTGAAGAGAGCCTGAGAGGAGTAGGTGCTCAGGACAGTGGTTCTGATGGACCCTCTGGTGAGGCACAACCTCCAGTAACGAGCCACGGGAACTATGGACAAAAATGGGAAGAGCCATAGTGATTTTATCTAAGACAATATAAGTTCAGGCAGTATTTAATACACAGGTTTGCAAATTATAATATACATACATACATACATGCATAATGGAAGATGGTTTCAAAATGTTTTTACTGGTTGGAGTCTGTGGATTTAAGTGTTTGCAAACCACTGGCTTAGAGACTTGGATGAACAGTTAGTAAGGATAGGAAAACATCTCATTCTGGGCGTGGTTGGCACACACCTTTAATCCCAGTACTCGGGAGGCAGAGGCAGGTGGATCTCTATGAGTTCAAGGCCAGCCTGGTTTATATAGCAAGTTCCGGGACAGCTGAGGCTTACAGGGAGACCCTGTTTTGAAAAGACAAAAAAGAAAAAAAAGTTCTCTCAAGGCTGGGGTGGTGGTCTGCGAATTTAATCCCAGCACTTGGGAGGCAGAGTTAGGCAGATTCCTGTGAGTTTGAGACCAGCCTGGTTGCCATAGTGAGTTCCAGGGCTACATAGTGAAACTGTGTTTCAAAAAAGACAAAAGGGAGACCCTGTCTTTGAAAAGACAAAAAAAAAAAAAAAAAAAAAAAAAAAAAAAAAAAAAAAGACAAAGGTCAGGACCTCATTAAACTCAAAAGCTTCTGTACATCAAAAGAAACAATCAAGGAAGTGGAGAGAAATCCCACAGAGTGGGAGGAAACCTTCACTGCAGATTCATCTGACAAAGCATTGATTTCCAGAATAAATAAACTACTCAAAAAACGAAGAAGAGCTGGGCGCGTGATGCACATGCCTTTAATCCTAGCACTTGGGAGGCAGAGGCAGGCGGATCTTTGTGAGTTCAGTTCAAGGCCAGCCTGGTCTACAGAGTGAGTTCCAGGACAGCTGGGGCCACAGGGAGACCCTGTCTCAAAAAGAAGAAAGAAAATAAATGACCCACTCAAAAGATAGAGCAAAGAGCTGAACAGAGACTTCACAAGTGAGGAATTAGAGATGGCTGAGAAACATCTTAAGAAGTGTTCAACATTGCTAATCATTAAGGAAATGCAAATTAAAACCACTTTAAGATATCATCTTACTCCAATAAGACTGGCTAGGATCAAGAAAACAAATGATATGAAGTGCTGGAGAGGTTGTGGGGAAAGGGGAACACTCATCCACTGCTGGTGGGAATGTAAACTGGTACAGCCACTGTGGAAAGCAGTGTGGAGAACCCTTGGAAGACTTGGAATGAACTTGCCACCCAACTCAGCCATACCACTCCTAGGCATTTACCCTCAAGACTCACCCCACTGCAGAGATACATGCACGGCCATATTTATTTCAGGTCTCTTCACAATAGCAAGGAGCTGGAACCAACCCAAATGCCCCTCAACTGATGAGTGGATAGAGAAAATGTGGTACCTCTACACAATGGAGTTCTATGCAGTGGTAAAGAAAGATAACATCATGAACTTTGCAGTTAAATGGATGGAGCTAGAAGATATGCTGAGTGAAGTAACACAGTCCCAGAAAAACAAACGACGATTGGTATCCCTCATCTGTGGATGCTAGCACCAATTACCTAATTGTATGGCAAACTGAACAATGTCAATGTGATCTGAAAACAATTGTGTTCTTACATTGTAGAATCCCTTAAAAAATAAACAAATAAAAAAAAGGAAAAAAGAAAAAAGGTCTCTCAGAATTCAGAAGTGCTAGGTGAAAATATGATTAGAACATTAGAGCAGGGGCTGGAGAGATGGCCTAGTGGTTAAGAGCACCAACTGCTCTTGCAGAGGACCCGGGTTCGATCCCTAACACCCACATGGCAGCTGAGAACCATTTTTAACCCCAGTTCCGGGAGAATCCGACAACCTCTTCTGACCTCCACAGCATTGCATGACACAGGTGCACAGACCTGCATGTAGACAGTACATTCATACACATACAAAATAAATAAAAAATGAAGAAAAAAAAAGAACATTAGAGCAGAGGTGGCAAACCCAGGTAAAATCCAACAACTGAGTTACTTCAGAGGAAGAAAGGGGAATGATTTGAACAAAGTATAATCAAAGATAGACATGAAGAAAACTTTCTCAGAATTGGCCTGGGAGAGGGATGTGCATGGCGCCTGTAGATCAGAATAGGCCAATCAGAAAGATTTCCTGCTCTCCAATCGGAAAGGCACTGAGACCCACCCCTAGATATATCCTAATACATTTTTTCTTGGAACTATATTAAATCATAAGGCCAACACCCCAGAGATACATGAGCAGCACAGCTGACTTTTCCTCAAGTTCACTAACTTCTAAGAGCCATTAAGGAGGAGGTCTCCACAGGGTTTGATGTTTGTGATCACTTACCATGAACGAGGAGACCTTAACAATAGACTGAGGAGGCAGCCAGACAGGCTGACAGCGCTGACGTCAGGCAGGACATCAAGACATTTAAGCATAGTTGCCAAACCAAACTTCAATGTCAAAGAAAAGTAGGTTCGAGAAAGAGTAGAAATATGAAATAAAACCAGGAATTCAATAATAATAATTAGGGGATTATAAATCTTCGGATTAAAAGCTTGAAAGGAAAGGGCTCAAAAGGATTAGTGAAAGCATGGTAACTTCATCTTCTTAAGGAGAAGAGAACTGTTTAATCCTAGCATTCAGACTTAGTAATTAGAGAAATATAGTTTAAATCTAAAGGTCACCACAGGTAGGGTTTTAAAAGCATACAATCTGGATAACAATAGGATCAGCTGTGAGGATTTTTTCTCTCCAAATTAGTGCCTCAGCTGCATGGCACGTGGGGACCTTTACGTCCCCATTCTACATAAGAGGGAGTTGAAACACGGAGAGCTTAAGCAATGTGCACTCACCAAACTTCAGAGCCATGAAGCTAAGACAGAAACACGAGGCGGCAGGAGAGGGAGACACAGATGAGAACACAGAAGCAGATCACAGAAAACCAGATCTAAAACTTACAATGATCAAAGTTGAATGTCCTTCCCTAATTAAAAGATAATGTCTGTTACTTTGAAGAGGTTTAAAAGCAGATTTTATTTTCAGGCTGTTTTTAAAAGAGGCACCTTAAGCAGAAAGGACCCAGAAAAATATTAAGAGCAAAGATATAGTATGTAAATTCAAATCTGAGGGCAACGGAGCAGAAATCAGCATCGAGGGCCAAGCTGATTTCAAAGCAGAAATCACTGCAAAGGGATAGTTTAATATGGATAAAAGTCCTGTAACATACTGTGAACTTCCATGAATAAAAGTCAGATTGAAAATCTGGGGGCTGGAGAGATGGCTCAGCAGTAAAGTACTTGCCACACAAGCCTGAGGACCAGACTTCGGACCCCCAGAACCCATGAAAAGCCAGGTGGGCATGTGACCCACTTTTAGCTCCAGAGCTTCGGGGGTGAGAGAGCACACTGACTGGCTAAACTAGCTGAAACTGTAAGCTCTGGGTTCATCCAGAGATGCTGCCTCAGTATATAAGATGGAACATGATTGAATCAATTTATATCCATCACACACACACACACACACACACACACACACAGAGAGAGAGAGAGAGAGAGAGAGAGAGAGAGAGAGAGAGAGAGAGAGGCATACACACATTGCATAAGCAAAAAATAGAAAGAAAATCTGAAATACTAAATATTTTGAGATATATCTCAAAACTTAGGACTCCGCCAAAGCTGCACTTGAATGAAAAGTATCCTTTACTTTTTTCATTTTTAAAAAGTGAAGAAGGGGGCTGGACAGATAGCTCAGAGGTTAAGAGCACTGGCTGCTCTTGCAGAGGACCTGGGTTCTGTTCCCAGCATCCAGATGGTGGCTGTCAACCGTCTGTAATTCCAGCTTCGGGGATCTGACTCCTCTTTGTGCATTTGCCCCCATGTGGTGTACACACACTCAGATGCACACACACATACACACATACACACATGCACACACATATACACATACATACGTGCACACACATACATGCACACACACAAAATTCCTTTTAAATCTTTTTTTTAAGTGAAGAAGGAATCCAAGTATGTCTGTAATCCCAGTACTCAGAAAGCTGAGGCAGGAGGATCATCCCAAGTTTGAGAGCAGCCTGGATTACAGATTGAGTACCAGGCTAGCCAGGACTATATAGCAAGTCTGTCTCCAAAAGCCCAGAAAAACGAAAGAAGAAAAATAAATTATATTTATTAGAATAACAAAACAAACCTTAGCTAGAGAGCAAACTAGATTTATACAAAGAAGCAGGAACTAATGAATTTAAAAAAACAGGATTTACAAATCCAAAAGCTACCAATTTTAATAAATTTAATCAAATTTTATTGTATTGGAAAACAAAATTAGAAATTTTAAGGGAAAATAACACTGAATCACAGGATGTTTTCATCAATAAGTGAGACTAGCTTTGCTCTTTTGAAGGGGGAACTCAGAGGAAACTTTCCCCATAGATATTAAAATGTATTATAAAGCAAAGAGTAATTAAGCCCCTCAGACACTGCTCAGTACTAAAGAAATCAGTAACAACAGATCGATGAAATGTAATGGAAAACCTGAAATAAATCCCAGTGTGTGGGAACCCAGTCAGAGGGAAAGAAAACCAATTAGGAAGCAATAGATTATTCAATAAACGTTAGTGGGGAAACTGGAAGCTTGGATGACAGCTCAAGGTGGCTACCACCTCTAGTCACCTCCCAGATAAAGTACAGGTAGATTAAAGAGTCAGATACAAGACAAAAGTATGAAGAGGAGACAGAGACCAAAGGGAATATTTAACAATCCTGGGGGGAGAAGAAATGTTAGACAGAAAATCTCAGAAGAGGTGTGAAGGGGGAAAGTGTATGAGAGCCCATCATCATACATACAGTCTTGGATTCTGCCCTTCAGAAAACATATAAACCTATGAAGTTGGACATGGTGGCCCATGCTTGTAGTCCTAGAGCTTTGGAGGTCGAGGCAGGAGAGTCAGGACACAAGGCTGCCCTCAGCTACACAGTGAGTTTGAGATCAGCTGGGATACATGAGACCCTGTCTCAAAAAAAAAAAAAAGTCCATTTTAAAACCAAATGTTACGTAAGGCGAGGCATTCGTGGTACATGTGGTGAGAGGGAAAGAGCCACTTCCCAGCAGTGCTCGAAGTCAGTCAGTCACTGCTCACCTCCCCACTGAAGACCGCCACACCAGAGAAAGCCAGCAGATGAAATCCACAGCACAGTCAGCCTCGTTTACCAGGGAATTGTACATTCATTACGAGCAAGGTCACCTTGCCAAAACCTTGCTGGTGAGGGCAAGTCGCTACTGGCTGGGGTTACTCAGTCCTGAGTGGGGCAAGTCAGTGCTGGCTGGGGTTACTCAGTCCTGAGTGGGGCAAGTCAGTGCTGGCTGGAGTAACTCAGTCCTGAGTGGGGCAAGTCAGTGCTGGCTGGAGTAACTCAGTCCTGAGTGAGGCAAGTCAGTGCTGGCTGGAGTAACTCAGTCCTGAGTGGGGCAAGTCAGTGCTGGCTGGAGTAACTCAGTCCTGAGTGGGGCAAGTCAGTGCTGGCTGGAGTAACTCAGTCCTGAGTGGGGCAAGTCAGTGCTGGCTGGAGTAACTCAGTCCTGAGTGGGGCAAGTCAGTGCTGGCTGGAGTAACTCAGACCTGAGTGGGGCAAGTCAGTGCTGGCTGGAGTAACTCAGTCCTGAGTGGGGCAAGTCAGTGCTGGCTGGAGTAACTCAGTCCAGAGTGATGCAAGTCAGTGCTGGCTGGGGTAACTCAGTCCTGAGTGAGGCAAGTCAGTGTTGACTGGGGTAACTTAGTCCTGAGTGAGGCAAGTCAGTGCTGGCTGGAGTAACTCAGTCCTGAGTGAGGCAAGTCAGTGCTGACTGGGGTAACTCAGTCCTGAGTGAGACAAGTCAGTGCTGGCTGGAGTAACTCAGTCCTGAGTGAGGCAAGTCAGTGTTGACTGGGGTTACTCAGTCCTGAGTGAGGCAAGTCAGTGCTGGCTGGGGTTACTCAGTCCTGAGTGAGGCAAGTCAGTGTTGACTGGGGTAACTCAGTCCTGAGTGAGGCAAGTCAGTGCTGGCTGGAGTAACTCAGTCCTGAGTGAGGCAAGTCAGTGCTGGCTGGAGTAACTCAGTCCTGAGTGATGCAAGTCAGTGCTGGCTGGAGTAACTCAGTCCTGAGTGAGGCAAGTCAGTGCTGGCTGGGGTTACTCAGTCCTGATGAGAAGGCAAGTCAGTGCTGGCTGGAGTAACTCATTCCTGAGTGAGGCAAGTCAGTGCTGGCTGGAGTAACTCAGTCCAGAGTGATGCAAGTCAGTGCTGGCTGGGGTTACTCAGTCCTGAGTGAGGCAAGTCAGTGTTGACTGGGGTAACTCAGTCCTGAGTGAGGCAAGTCAGTGCTGGCTGGAGTAACTCAGTCCTGAGTGATGCAAGTCAGTGCTGGCTAGAGTAACTCAGTCCTGAGTGAGGCAAGTCAGTGCTGGCTGGGGTTACTCAGTCCTGATGAGAAGGCAAGTCAGTGCTGGCTGGAGTAACTCATTCCTGAGTGAGGCAAGTCAGTGCTGGCTGGAGTAACTCATTCCTGAGTGAGGCAAGTCAGTGCTGGCTGGAGTAACTCAGTCCTGAGTGAGGCAAGTCAGTGCTGGCTGGGGTTACTCAGTCTTGCCTTGGCAAGTCAGTCCGAGGTGGTGTTCTTCCTGTTGCGGTGGGGCTGGAAGGGTTGTGTCTCACACTGAGAGCAAGAAGGAGATGAACACCATCTTTCTGGAAACAAGTTTCTCAGGAAGCTTTTACAAATTTGTGACTTTAATCCAATAATCCTCCTTCTAGAAAATTCCTTGAAAGGAACAATCAGCAGATATCCAGATTCTTCAGTGTAATGATGTTTATAGTATAGAAGAATCAGAAATTGGGCTGGAGAGATGGCTCAGCGGTTAAGAGCCCTACCTCTTTCAGAGGACCCGGTTTGATTCCCAGCCCCACATTGCAGCTAACAACCGTCTTTAACTTCAGTTCCAGGGGATCTGATGCCCTCTTCTGACTCTGCAGCTTGCATGACACAGGTACACCAACTTACATGCAGACCGTACACTCACACACATAAAAAATAAATATAAAAAAAGATTAAAAAAAGAATCAGAATGAAAGTGGACTCTACATGTAAATGCTTAAGTAAATTATAGCACATGCATGATGATATGTCAGGCAACACTTAAAAAAAACCTCAACCGCCGGGTGTGTGTGGCGCATCGACTTAATCCAGCACTTAGGAGGGAGCGGGCGGATCTTTGTGAGTTCAAGGCCAGCCTGGTCTTACAGAGTGAGTTCCAGGACAGCTGGGACTACAGGGAGACCCTGTCTCGAAAAGACCAAAAACAAAAACAAAACAAAAAACCTTGGCACTGGAAGAGATTGCTCAAAGCTTAAGAGCACTGGCTGCTCGTGCAGAGGCCCAGGTTTGGTTTCCATAACTCATATGGGGGCTCATGACCGTCCATCACTCCAATTCCAGGGGATCTGATGCCCTCTTCTGACCTCAGCAGGCATTGCCCACACGGTGGATTTACATACATTTATGTAAAACACTCATAGATTTAAAATAAAAATAAATCAACTTTTTGAAGATTATATCAGCGTGGAAAAACAGTCCCATGTAAGATTTGGAGGAGCGCTGGGTGTGGTGGCGCACACCTTTAATCCCAGTAACTGGGGAGAGCGACAGGCAGCTCTCTTGTTCAAGGGCAGCCTGTCTATATATAGTGAGTTCCAGGACAGCTGAGCTACAGAGGACCCTGTCTCAAAAATACAAAAAAAAAAAAAAAAAAAAAAAAAAAAAAAAAACAAAGGCGGGTGTTGGTGGCGCATGCCTTTAATCCTAGCACTCAGGAGCAAGAGCAGGCAGATCTTGTGTGGTTCAAGGCCAGCCTGGTTCTACAGAGTGAGTTCCAGGACAGCTGGGGCTACAGGGAGACCCGTGTCTCGAAAAGACCAAAAAAACCCCAAAAAAAACAAAAAACAAAAAACAAAAGAAAATGGAAGAGCATATGAAATAGTATTACATGAGTCAGCACCATCTATTTATTATAGGCATGTAACATGTAACATGACTAGAGACTCATGTGAAATACATGTAAATATTAGGTTGTTTTTTCTGTGGGATATAATATATATTTTCATTACATTTTTTGTGCTTTTTATTTATTTATTTTTTTTTAATTTATTCTTGTATGTGTACGAATATACTGTCTGCATGCAGGTTTGTGCACCTGTGTCGTGCAATGCCGTGGAGGTCTGAAGAGGGTGTCAGATTCCCCTGGAACTGGAGTCAAAGACAGTTCTCAGAAGCCATGTGGGTGCTGCGGATTGAACCCGGGTCCTCTGCAAGAGCAGTCGGCGCTCTTAACCGCTAGGCTGTCTCTCCAGCCCCACATTTTTTGTGTTTTTACAATGGGACTCTGTATATATACCTAACTTTGATGTTGTTGGTGGACTTTGGGGGGTATATTTTTGTTTTTGTTTTGCTTTGTTTTGTGACAGGGTCTCCCTGTAGCCCCAGATGGCCTGGGACGCAGTAGGTAGACCAGGCTGGCCTTGATCTCACAGAGATCGGTCTGCCTCTGCCTCCTGAGTGCTGGGATTAAAGGTGTGCGTCAACCCTGCACCCCTAGTTTTTTAATGGAGAGAGGCAGCGCTGGCTTTTATAATTGTCAAAGCGCCTTGCTTCATCCACCTGAACTCACATTTCCTGTCAACCGGACTTAGAGAGTAAGGTGGAGTGGTTTAGTTTTCACATTTAATTTCCCCCGGAAAGGTTTTTATGGAGGTTTCTTCAGATCTAGCAGTCAGTGGCCCAAGGTGGCAGGTGACAGGATCTGGGACTGGTCCTGGAGGGGCTGTGTCTACGAGAGGTGCTGTGGCCTGGACTCTGCGGCCTGCCTGTGGGGAAGCGTGGGAACACTGCAAGTGAGAATGCAAAATGAACGGTTGATTCAGAAATTAGAGAATGAGGAACTGGGCTTGGAGGGAGAGTGGGGAACAGAAGGCAGGTGATTCTTGTCCCTCCATTCCACCCAGGCTCCAAGCAGATGGCTGAGCTGTGGGGCCCGGGTGGGAAAATGGAGCTCCTGCACCTGCCAGGGCACAGGTGTGGCTGCACCCACATCCTGCCCATGCCTGGGTTCAACCCCACCGCCCTAGGCTTCCAGGGTGACTTTAGGGCTGGGCCACCTGTCACAGGACCAGGGCTCCTTCCTGCCGCTGGTGGCACTCACGGTCTGGTCTTTAGAGCCTGCTTCTTAGTCCTCCATCCTCACTTCTTCACAGCTGGGTTGCTCTTTCTATTTTCTTCTTTAAAATTTTATTTCTATTTTATGGGTATGAGTAAAGTTTTGCTTATGTCATGCACTGCCTGAGGGAGCCAGAAGAGGGCATCATCTTCCCTTGGAAACTGGAGTTATGGTTGGTTGTGCGCTGCCATGTGGGCACTGGAAACCAAACCCGGGTCCTCTGCAAGAACAGCCAGTGCTCTTAATGGCTGAGTTTTCTCTCTGGCCTTTATTATTTCTGATTCAACAGTTTTTTCACTTCTCATTTGCAGCTCTTTGATGCTTAAACATCAAAATTGCTTATTTGTTGCTAGTTTCTTCATTCTTTTATTTATGTTAAATATGTGTTAATTATAAATTTCATTATAATTAAGGAATGACATCTCTTAGAAGAATCAACAAATGGGAATCGAGTTTTCCAACAATGGAGAGCCCTGGGTACAGGACACCGTGGGAAGCCTCAGCCTCGCAGACACGAATCCTGTCCTGCACTAGGAAGCCTCCCCCTTTTCCCAACCAGTCACCCCAGTTACTCCAGCCTGAGTTACTAAATGTGGGATTTGTTCCTTTCTCCTGAGCAGTGGCATCTTTTGCTCTAGGATCTTAGTTCTGGGGACACCTCAGTGGGTGTTTCACGGCTCTGTTCCAAGGACTGATCTCCTCTTCCTCCCCTAAGAATGTGTCCAGCCATAGGCAAGAAGTTGCTGTTTCTTAGAGTGGATGCTGAAGGGCATTCTGGTACCTGTGGAGGAGTGCTACACTCCTAGCAGGAAACAGTGCCCAAATCTTTCCAAAGTGAGGGTCCTTGGAGGGTGAGGTAAGGGAAGGGGTGTGGTTCCGATGAGCACAAAAGCCACATCTGTGGGCCGAGTCTAGACAGGAAGTCCTCATCCTGTCAATTTTTCTTAGCCCTCAGGATTGTTCTGTTTGCCCTGTGAGTCCCCACCATGCCTGGCATAACCACTGCAGGACCTCAGCATGGAGGATGGCCACCTCAGCACCACAGGGACGGAGGCCAAGTAGAAGGTTGACCCCAAGTGCTATGGGAGCCTTTAAAAAAGTTCCAGCAGAGCCGGGCGTGGTGGCGCATGCCTTTAATCCTAGCACTTGGGAGGCAGAGGCAGGCGGATCTTTGTGAATTCAAGGCCAGCCTGGTCTACAGAGTGAGTTCCAGGACAGCTGGCGCTACAGGGAGACCCTGTCTCAAAAAGACCAAATAAATAAATAAATAAATAAATAAATAAATAAATAAATAAATAAATAAAATAAAAAATAAAAATAAAAGTTCCAACAGAAGAGAGAGCCATCTGATCTTCTCTAAGGGGCTCATCCTTCCTTTGTGAGCACTTTACAGATGAGCAAGAAAGCTGCTCAGAAGACAGGAGAGACCAGTGCAGCATGCCAGGCTTGAGATAAAGACAGGAGAGACCAGTGCAGCATGCCAGGCTTGAGATAAAGACAGGAGAGACCAGTGCAGCATGCCAGGCCTGAGATAAAGACAGGAGAGACCAGTGCAGCATGCTAGGCCTGAGATAAAGACAGGAGAGACCAGTGCAGCATGCCAGGCTTGAGATAAAGTGGCCTGGAGGAGTGTTTGTGTTAGGACTGAGCTCTTGAGTAAATCCTTGTGTCTGATGAGTTTTGCACATGTGTTCTAATGGACTAGTGTCCCATGCCTCAAGTTACGACCAGATCCTTATGCTGTACCTAAACTCTTTCTGCTTCTCCATTTAAAGTTTTCTTTTTCTCAGGAGTTTCACTTTATTTATTATTTTTATTTTATGTGTATGAGTGTTTTGCCTGCATGTGTATAAGTGCACCCATGTCATGCAATGCCAATGGAGGTGAGAAGAGGGGTTCAGATCAGATCCCCTGGAACTGGAGGTACAGATGGTTGTTAGCTGCCATGTTGGTGTTGGTAATCAAACCCAGATCCTCTGCAAGAATAGCCAGTGTTTTTTGTTGTTGTTTTTTCTTTGTGTGTGTGCGTGTGTGTGTGTGTGTGTGTGTGTATGTGTGTGTCTTTTTGAGACAGGGTCTCCCTTTAGTCCCAGATGACCTACAGAGCTTGCTATGTAGTCCAGGCTGGCCTTGAATTCACAGAGATCCACCTGCCTCTGCCTCCCAAGTGCTAGGATTAAAGGTGTGCGCCACCACACCTGGCTCATAGCCAGTGTTTTTAACTACTGAGCCATCTCTCTAGCCCTTCTCCGGAGTTTTATCTGTTTTTATAATATTCCATTTTTGGTTGTGACAAAAAATAATAGCTTAGGCAGAATAATAATTTTGCCCAAGTTTATTTCTTGGGCAAAAGAATATGGGGATCAGTCTGAGGATGTGTGGTACCCAATAACCCCAGGGATACAAGCTCCTTCTTCCTTGTCCTTCCATTCTGGGGACATGGCCTTCCACACAGCTCTAAAAGGCTGCAGGAGCTCCAGTCACTGCATCTACCTTCTAGCCGGCAGGAGAGAGGACTCGTGCCTTCTCTTTATGGAAACCTGTCCCTTCCGCCCATACGCACTGGTCATACATGGTGCTGGAGAAGTGTGTGCTTATTGCTTGTATTCATAGCTCACTCCTGGGTTTATGAAGATGGACTAATAAGCCACAGCTGTCCCCAAGGTCAACATAGTTGGTGAGCTGGTGGCCGTGCCCACCTTGCCCAACCCTCCGTGCAGCGTCAAGCTGTGTGGCTCCTATTCTACAGTGTTTCTCGATTCATCTTTCCTTGTGGCCTGATGACAGAGATCCCTGTCCTCTCCCTGGGTGTGGAATCTTCTGTTTCTGATATATTCTACTAGCTATCAACAGTCTATGTTCTAATAGGTTAACTCCATATTCCTTAATTCAGAGTCCATTGGCTGCCACTGCCCAAGGCCTATCAGCCATAATAGAACGAGTTGAATTTTAGCAGTGACCATGTCTCACATTTCTACATGGAAGTTTAATTGCTTACAGTGAAAAAATGTGGCACAGGAGTGAGACAGTCTGGGCCGAAGCTGCCAGAGTGATGCCTGCCTGTGATACCACCATTCGGGGGGCAGGGACTGGGTGGGGATTGTAAATTTTCAGCCAGCCTGGGCTACATTGGAAGACTCTATTTTAATAAATAAAGCAAGCAGGAAAAGGGCTGATGAGACAGCTCAGTGGGTAAAGCAGCTTGCCTCCAAACCTGACAGCCTCATTTGGATCCCTGGGATCTATATAGTGGAAATAGGAAGTGACTCTGGCAAGCTGTCCTCTGACCTCTACATGTGGCATGACATATGTGTGCCCACACCCCCGCCCTCATACCTACACTTTATTTTTTAATTAATTTATTATATTTTATGTGCATGAGTGTACTGTCTGCATGTAGGTTGGTGCACCTGTGTCATGCAATGCTGCGGAGGTCAGAAGAGGGTGTTGGATTCCCCTGGAACTGGAGTTTAAGACAGTTCTTAGCCGCCACATGGGTGCTGGGAATTGAACCTGGGTCCTCTGCAAGAGCAGTCAGTGCTCTCAACCACTGAGCCATCTCTCCAGCCCCTATTTTTTATTTTTTAATAAAATACTTTTATTGATGTTTTGTGTATTTCATGCATCATTTTTCAGTCCAATTTAGACATGTTCCCCTTTCCCTGCCCCCCCACCCCAATTCATGCGTTCTGCCATACATGTCTTGCATCTTTTTCTCAGTCTTTTAAAAATTTTTCTCTGCAGAGGTTTATTGTTTTGGGCAGAATTTAACTTTTCCAGTCAGTTCTTTGACCCAGTCCTTATGTTGTTGTTTCCTCCTATTTGTATTGCTCCAAAATATGCCTATATATACATCACATATATACCAGAATTATGACCTCTGAAAATAAACTATATGTTACTTCCAAAATATTTTTAGGAATTCACATTTTTCCCTTTAATTTCATATTACCCTAATATATGAATACATGCCTTCCACCCATATACAGTAATTACAATGTCTGAAAATAAATGGTAAGTTAATTCTAGAGCTTGTTAAGAGATTCACATTATAACAGCACAGTTGCCTTCAGATAAAAAGAAATACAACAATAATGTTGCTCAGCTTGCCTTTCAACCGGGGATTTGGTGCTAGCATCCACAAATGAGGGAAACCATTCATTGTTTGTTTTTCTGGGACTGTGTTACTTCACTTAGCATAATGGCTTCAAGTTCTATTCCTTTACCTGTAAAGTTCATGATGTCATCTTTCTTTACCACTACATAGAACTCCATTGTGTAGATGTACCACATTTTTGTTATCCACTCGTCAGTTGAGGGGCATTTGGGTTGGTTCCAGCTCTTCGCTATTGTGAAGAGAGCTGCAATAAACATAGATGTGCATGTATCTTTGCAGTAGGATGAGTCTTGTGGGTATATACCCAGGAGTGGTATAGCTGGGCCAGGTGGTAGGCTCATTTTGAGTCTTTTAAGGGTTTTCCACAGTGCTTTCCATAGTGGTTGTATGAGTTTACATTCCCACCAGCAGTGGAAGAATGTTCCCCTTTCTCCACAACCTCTCTAGCATTTGGTGTCTTTTGTTTTCTTGATCTTAGCCAGTCTTATCAGAGTAAGATGATATCTTAAAGTGGTTTTAATTTGCATTTCCTTAATTATTAACCGATTGTGGTGGTTTGAATAAGAGTGTCCCCCATAGGCTTTAAGTATTCAGACATTTTGTCTCCAGTTGGTGGCACTGTTCTTGGAGGTCTTAGAAAGTGTGACCATGCTGGAGGAAGTATGTCACTGGGGGCGGGCTTAGTGAGTTTAACAAGCCTTGCAGTCTCCAGTCTCTCTCTCTCAACGGTGGTCTTTGCAAGATGTGAACCTTGACTTGCTGCTCCAGCCCTGGCCACCATGACTCCCACCACAATGGACTCTGATTCCTGGGAACCGTCAATCTTAAGCTCAAATATACTCTTCCTTTTATAAGTTCCCCTGGTCATGGTGGTTTTATCACAGCAATAGAAAAGTGACTAATACAGTTATTTGGGACCAGAGAGTGGGCTGTTGGCTGTGAAGAACCTGACCATGTGGCTGTTTGGAAAAATGTGGAAGACTTTGGAACTTTGGGCTAGAAAAGCTGTTGACTACTGTAAGCAGAGCTTAATGGGCCATTCTAGTAGATGCCTGGAAGAAAGCATTGCTGCAAAAAATGTAGTTCCAGAGGAAAATAAAGACTTAGGCAGCAACTGGGATATTTTGATAAAGAATCTGGCAGCAGTTTTCCCACAGCCCAAATGCTTGCCTGATGCTAAGTTGAAAATCAATGGACTAATGGTGGAGGATATTTCAAGACAGTCTAATGTAGAAATGGTGGCGTGGCTATTAATGGTGAATATTGTACAGATTTACAGTGAAGAAGAGCAGATGGGGCAGAAAGAAATGCAGAATGTACAGTTTGGATCTGAAAACCCCACTAGGAAGATTAAAGGTGGGGCCAAGGCACATGTTCCATTGGTCAATGGTTCTGTTTTTGTGCCAGCACCAAGCTGTCTTTGTGACTACAGCCCTGTAATATAGCTTGAAGTCTAGTAAAGTACTCCCTCCTGAATTGCCCTTTTCACTCAGTATTGCTTTAGCTATTTGGGGTCTTTTGTTTTTCCATATGAATTTAAAGATTTTTTTTTCCAAGTCTGTGAAGAAACTTATAGTGATTTTACTTGGGATTGCATCGAATCTGTATATTAATTTGGGTAGAATGGACACTTTTACTATATTAATTTTTCCAATCCATGAGCATGGGAGGTCTTTTCATCTTTTGGTGTCATCTTCAATCTCCTTCTTCAGGGGTTTAAATTTTTTGTTGTAGAGATCTTTGGTGTCTTTGGTTAGGCATGTTCCTAGGTATTTTTTAGGGTATTATGAGTGGGAAGATCTCCTTATATTCTTTCTCCAGTTGCTTATTGTTGGTGTAAAGAAAGGCTACTGATTTTTCTAGGTTAATTTTTTATCTTGCCACTTTACTTAAACTCTTAATCATTACTAGGAATTTTCTGGTGAAGTTTTTTAGCATCCCTTAGGTAAACTATCATATCATCTTCAAAAAAGGGATAATTTGACTTCCTCTTTTCCAATTAGTACTCCTTTTATTTCCCTTTCTTGCCTTATTGCCCTAGCAGCCATTTTAAGCACTATATTGAAGAGGAGTGGCAACAGGGGGCAGCCTTGCCAGGTTCCTGCCTTATACCTATACTTTAAAAAATATAGGAATGGAGCTGGAGAGATGGCTCAGTGGTTAAGAGCACTGGCTGCTCTTGCTGGGACTTGGGTTTGATTCTCAGAACCCACATGGTGGCTAACAACCACCTGTAACTCCAGTTCCAGGGGATCTCACACTTCTTCTGGCCTCCATGGGCACTGCACACACATTCAATAAAATAAGAATACAGAAAAGGGTAGGAAGGGCAGGGAATGGGAAGGAGGTGGAAGAGAACAGAAGGGGAAGTGAGGGGCAGGGAAGGGGGGGATTAGAGGAAGAGGAGTGGGAAAAGGGAAAGGAGAAGGGGAAGGAAAGAAGGAAGAAGGAAAACCTGGGCCCTTTGCCTCATATAGCATAGACCTACTATGACCCCAGGTAAATCACTCACCCTCAGATACAAAAGTGTCTGAGGGGCTGGAGAGATGGCCTAGCGGTTAAGAGCACTGACCGCTCTTGCAGAGGACCAAGGTTTGATCCCCAGCACCCACATGGTGGCCGAGAACTGTCTGAGGCTCCAATTCCAGGAGAACTCCAGTTCCAGGGGAGTCCGACACCCTCTTCTGACCTCCGCAGCATTGCACGTCACGGGTGCACAGACTTGCATTTAGACAATACATTCATACACATATGGAAATAAATAAAATTTAAAAAAAAGTGTCTGAGACTGTTGCTGGCTCTTGACAAACCCTGGGACCTTTTGTTTGCTGGGTCCCATGTTCCTGGTCTGCAGGCAGGAGGCCTGCCCTGCCTTGGGTGTGTTCTGAAGTTTAAGCAAGGGAAGAGCTCCCAGAAATTGAGGAAACCACAAAACACAAGCCACATGCTGTTTTGTTTCTCCTGACCCACAAAGTAAGCAAACATGGGGACTCAGGGCCTGGAGGCCTGAGACCTGGGGCCTGGAGCCCCACCTGTGGATAAGGACATGGGGACTCAGGACCTGGAGGCCTGAGACCTGGGGCCTGGAGCCCCACCTGTGGATAAGGACATGGGGACTCAGGACCTGGAGGCCTGAGACCTAGAGCCTGGAGCCCCATCTGTGGATAAGGACATGGGGACTCAGGACCTGGAGGCCTGAGACCTGGGGCCTGGAGCTCTATCTGTGCATAAGGACATGGGGACTCAGGGCCTGGAGCTCCATCTGTAGATAAGGACATGGGACTCAGGGCCTGGAGGCCTGAGACCTGTGGCTGCCAGCTGCTTGCTGCCTGTTGCGGGGCTGGGCTAGGGGTATTAAACTGAAGAGTTGTGCTATGGAGAGAGACTACTAGGGGAAAGAAGAAAGAATATAATGTGAGAAATGAACTAGGTTCTTGCAGTTTGGGCTCTGCGCTTATTTTGTAATATCTTGAGGGCTTGCTGTCTGATGTCTTAAACAAACTTATGATTGGTGTAATTAAAAAACAATAGCAAGGCTGGCATGGTGACCTACACCTTTAATTCCAGTACACAGGTGGCAGAGGCAGGCAGATTTCTGTGAGTTTGATGCCAGCCTGGTCTACATAAGGAGTTTCATGCCAGTCAGGGCTACAGTGAGACCCTGTCTCAAAACAACAACAATAACAACAACCCAAAAATGAGCTGGAGAGATGGCTCAGTCGTTAAGAGCACTGGCTATTCTTGCAGAGGACCAAGGTTTGGTTCTCAGCAACCACATGGTGGCTAATAATTGCCCAAAACTCCAATTTCAGGGAATCTAACACCTTCTTCTGACCTCCACAGGCATTGCATGACATGGGTGCACTTATATACATACAGGCAATATACATATACACATAAAAATAAACTTTAAAAAAGGATTTAAAAAAATAATTTTTTTTTTGTCTTTTCGAGACAGGGTCTCTCTGTAGCACCAGCTGTCCTGGAACTCACTCTGTAGACCAGGCTGGCCTTGAACTCACAAAGATCCGCCTGCCTCTGCCTCCCAATAAAAAAATAAAATATTTTTTAAAGAATTAAAAAACAAACAAGCAAACAAAACAAAACAAATTTTTAGTAGAGTGACTTTTAGTGGAGACCTCCTCCCCATAAGTGGGCATACTTCTTGAAGCAGGTGGGGAGATAGACTTTTTCTGAGTAAATCTATATCAGAGTTGACACAGTCAACACCTATATTGTCAAACTTACAGAATTAAATGAATGCAGCTATAGCTGCCTGGGTAGTAGCTTTTAATCATTTTGTCAAATTTAACAAGACATTGTTCTTAGTTACCAGGATTCTTAATTTGTTTTGTTCTTGTTTATAATTTAAAGTATGGATTTTATGTACATAATAAGAATGTCTTGAGGCTGTCCATTATTTCAGAAGTTGAACTATGGGCTCTGTGAATGCTAGTTTGTCACTGTGGTGCCAGTCAGTCAAAGTACACCACAGGGAGGGTGGTCAGACTAAGCTGGGCTTAGAAGTCTAGGGAGCCATTATTTGTTCAGTGCTGGCTGCTAATGTCACTGTGGTGCTGACCCTCATGGTGATTCACTGATGGAAGGCCTGAGGCCTGAGTAGGGTCTCCTCCCACCAGGGTCAAAGGTTGCTGTATTGTTGCCTCTCCAGCAGTGGTTGGGAAGTCCATCCAAGGTCTCTACAATGCCACACACTATAGGAGCTGAACATTGCTCTAGAATAGATGGGGTGCTGTACTTCACACCTTCCTGTCTCATTCCTTGTTTCCTACCACTCCGAAGGGAGTAGGGCAGGAGGCGTCTTCCCATTTTTAGAATTAGCAGGTGGAGGATTGGGGAGCCACATACGGCAGCATCTGACCAGGACCCGGGTGCTCTGGGGTCCCTCGGACAACCAGTTGTGATGTCCTGCATGCTGTTCCAGGCCCCTGGGTAGCCAGGTGTGGTGTCCTGTGTAGTGACTGTAGAGCTGTTCCAGGCTCTAGAGTCCTAGAGCCCAGGGCACCTAGGCCAACAAGCAAACTGATGTCGTGAGAGGGTGATGGCTGGAGCTGTCTTTGGTTTGGAACATAATCCTGGTTCTGCAAAAGTCAGTGGAGAATTGGGCTATTGCTTGAGAGATGTTTGTCAGTCACCACCACCATCTCTCTCCTCACGTTGTCATCTCCCATCAGGGCAGGCAGGACAGGAACCAAACTGAGAAGGATTTTCAGGGAGCTACCCCCTCACCCCCCACCCCACCCCCAGCTTCCTGGCTCTACTGTCTCCCTACCCTCCACCAGGCAGTTCTCCTCCATCTTTGTGCTGCCTGGCACTGTGTGTACCTGGGAGGGCTCACTCCCATCTTTCCAGGGCTCGCTAGCTTCTAGCATCTCCCTCCCAACGCATCTCCTTTGTTCCCTGCCTGGTTCCTCTCATCTGCCAGCTTCTAGCCCTGTGAAGTGTCAGAGGTGGGCTGCGGCTTTTCAGGCAAGCGTTTTGTTGCCTGGCAACATGTTATAAGCACCTTCTGTGCGGCTGCTTCCTCTAAAACAGCTGAGGTCAGGGACACTGGGACCAAGGAGTCCAGAGGCCTCTCTGTGGACATGGGAAAGAGGAAATGGAGGGCAGACAGACAGACGTGTTTGACACCTCTGATGCAGTCAGCCCTTCCCTACTATCCGGTGTCAGGGATGCTAGATGATGGTCATTGGTCAAAGTCCCAGGTTAGGAGCTACCAGTCGCTATAAGAAGCTATTTTCTGACTTGGGGCCACCTGTTGTGGCTGCCTGAGGGAGGTCCAGCCTGAAGGTCCATCTGAGCTGACCTCTGACATTATCATGTTTCCTGGGATGCCACAAGCCTCCTGGCTAATAATGCCTGTGTAGATAGCCAGATGGCAATTCTCCTGAGAGTAGGAGAGGTAGATAGGGAAGGAGACAGAGTTTAATGAAAAACCAAATTAGAGGCCAAGGAGATGGCTCAGTGGGTAAAGATGCCTTCCACTAAGACTGCCGACCTGAGTTCTATCCCTGGGATCTCCATGCTGGAAAGAGAGAACCGATTCCCAAAAGTTTGTCCTCTGACCTACGTACACAAGCTGCAGCATGTGTGTGTGTGTGTGTGTGTGTGTGTGTGTACGTGACTGGCACCCTGTGAGGTAGAAGATAGGATAGTAGGAGCAGACGCTGATCTTAGGCCTATGTGTCCCCTGCTAGTCTCCGTTTTCTGATCTGAACAGAGTGCAGTCCGTAGGACTGGGGGATCCCTAAGATGTGGATTCTGAGAAAAGTTGGCCATCAAGGTAGAGCCAGCCCCTGCTCTGTAGGCCTCTGATCCCACATTGAAGTGTTCAGCCCTGTGAAGTGTCAGAGGTTGGCTATAGTTTGGGGGCAGCGTTTTGTTGCCTGGCCATACGTTACCTTCCTCTAAAACAGCTGGGGTCTGGGACATAGGCAATGAGTCCAGAGGCCTCTCTGTAGTCATGGGGAAGAAGAAATGGAGACAGGTCAGACAGATGACAGACAGACAGATCTTTGGCTTCCCTCTGGGCTGATGCTCTGAGGACAATCCACGGGTGGACAGAGGCCATAGCATACTGTTTTGCTCCTGACTCTGGTCAGCACTGATTCAGAACAAGACTCTTGTGAATCAAAGATGGCCTTTAAGGGCCAAAGACAGATAAAGATGCTCAGTCCCAGAGGTCACAGGCCTGACCCCTTGCCTCTCAGATGAGGACATGCGAGTGACCCTGCTCTGCCACACAGATTTCGCACCTTCCCCCAGGTCCCGTGGCTGATAGAAATCTCTATGGTTGGCTGTCTTTGTCTTGTTCTTCCTCTTTCCCCAGCAAACGTCTCAGTTGAAGAGGCAGGAAACCAGGGATGCCATGCAGGCAGCCTGTTCCAAGCATATCTTTCCCCACAGGATCTCTGAAGGGTGCAGGAGCCCTGTGGCCCGGGTCCCAGCCAGGAGCGCTCCATCCAGAGGCTCCTCACATATTTTGGGGCATGCCATGTTCAATTATTTGGAAGTTCCTGGATCAAGAAAATCCCATCCTGGGGACAAAGGTTGGATGTGACTGGCTATCTCCATTCTTTTCTCACATTATTTCTCACATATTCTAGAACCTTCTGGTTAGTTGTGCCCTAAGGTGGGGAGAGCTGGTGGTGGGACAGGGCCTTGGACCAGTTCCTAAGAACCTATTCCCTCCAGAACTTGGTCATCCTTCGCTTGATGGGAGTCCACGCTAAGAAACGATGTGAGGCCAGGCCTGGGGGAACAGTTTAGAAAGAGGTGCTGTGGTCAGGGAGCCTCACACCATGTCCCTAGGTGAGGGCAGAGGCTAGCCCTGCCCTCTGCCCTCTTCTTTGCATCTGCCTCTTTCTCTGTGTGACTCTAATGGCTGCCTTGCCTCCTCCATCAGCTGGAATTCTCCCACTCTCCCTTCTCCAGGGCTCCTCAGCACCCCACTTTTCAGTCGTAGGGGAGGCCACCCTTGCAGAACTCCCACATCTTCATAAACAAACAAGGCAGCACCCCCTGGGCAATCCCTCCTGCCTGTTTCTCATTGTTCTCAGTGATCCCCCTGCCTTTCAGGTGAAACAGACGTTGCTTGCCTGGTCAGCTGCCTGGTTTTTATTCTCTGAGGAAAAAAACACCCTGCTGTCCTTTGGGGCTCTGGCCAAGACCACTGCCTCACAGTAGCTCCCTCCAGGGGGCGGCATTCCCAGTAGCTCCCTCCAGGGGGCGGCATTCCCAGTAGCTCCCTGGGTGGGGGGCAATTCCCATTGGGGACTTTGTGAATGTCACTCCTGGAATGGCGTGGTGCTGAACTGGGCAACTCTGGCTCTGAATTACTCCCTTGTGAAACAAATACATGCTCAGATACCTGAAAGGAGGAAATCCCCAGCAATCTCTCCACTCAACCTGGGCTTTTGTTTCCTGAGAGGCATCATATGGCCACTCAAATATATGCTCAGCTAATGCTTATTTATTTATTTATTATTTATTTGAAGTTGGCAGGGATTAAACCCAGGACTTTGCATTGCTTAGCCAAGTGTTCTACCTCTGAACTGTGTCTCCAGCCCTAGGTTTTTGTTGATACTTTGTTTTTTAGACAGGGGCTTGCTATGTAGCTCAGATTGGCCTTGAACTATGCAGCCCAGGCTATCCTCAAACTCCTGATCCTCCAGCCTCAGCTTTCCGTGTGCTGCAATTACAGGTATGTGCCCCACTCTCAAGCGGGTGATTTAGTTTGTATTTGTTCCCTAATCAGCTCAGCCTGAGTTTCCAACTCAGGAAAATGAAAATATGCTGAGTGTGCATCTTGTGTGTGAGTGGATTAGATGAGATAATGCACCCTACAGTTTGGGCCCATGTGTCTTATACTTCATTGGCACTTGATAAATGATGATTGTGGTGACTGTCTCTTACAGTAAAGCTAATATCCAGTGTACCTGCCTCACAGAGTCAGTCCCAGAAATGAAATGAGATGAGAAATCAATCATTTCTAAGATCTCTCTGGAAATATTTTGCAAGATTCCCAACCACTTTTATTTTTGTCTCCGTCTGAGAACTAAGCCCTCTGCAGCCCCTTTGCTTCCGAGGCATGCTCTGTGACTGATGGCCGGTGTCAGGAAAGGCTCAGCCAGGAGGCAGAAGACTCACAGGCGGCAGACAGCAGGCCCTGGCGGCTGGAGCTGAATGAAAACCAAAGAGCACTGTGAGAGGAAGCAGAGGCCTGGCCTGACATTTACAGAAAGCAGAGGCCCATGGAGAGACGGGATGAGACTAGGTTGTCATGCCCCCTCTGGGAGCCCTGGCTCATTCCCCACCTCCTTCAACAGTGCCTAGTGCCTCTGCTCTGGCTGAGAGGCTGGGCAATTCCTTGGAGGAGCAAGGCAGGTGGGGAGGAGTACTAGAGACACATGGGCAGCAGGGTTCGGGGCACTCGATCCAGGAAGGCGGTCTGGAGGAGGGATGTCCTCTGCCCAAAGGAGTCTCTAGTGGAGGTAGTACAGGAGGACTGGTGTGAGCAGTGCACCCAGAGGCCTGAGGGGTGCGGGGGGGGGGGTCGGGTGACAGGCACAGGCCAAGGGAAAAACAGCATTGCTTGCTGAGGCTCAGGGAGTGGACACAGCCCTTCTCAAGGCAAAGCCTTCTCACCAGGCCCAGGACTCGGGCCAGGCTCTTCAGTCAAAGCCAAGCCTTCCCACCTGAGCTTTCTTCTCTTTAGTGCCAAAGGAGAGCAGCTCTTCAGGCCCTTGGCCCTGCTGCCCATGTACTCCATTTATAAGTAGTTCCATTAGGCTAGCTAAGTCCCAGCCTCCTTCCTACAGAAGAAAGCAAGGCAGAGTCCAGGAGTGTGTGTGTGTGTGTGTGTGTGTGTGTGTGTGTGTGTGTGTGTGTGTGTTGGGGGATCTTCACAGGGCTGGCCCAGAAACCAACACAGCACAGGAGCAGGTGGTTCAGCCATGGTGTTGGTATGTATGCCTTGTGTCTCTTGAGGTCATCCCCTCTCCCCTCCCACCTTTCAGGCCAGTAGGAACCACTATTGGATTGGAGCACAGGAGCTCCCTGGCTAAAGTTTGGAGGAAGCCGAGAGGGCCCAGGCTGGCCCTGATCCTGGTAGGGAGCCTGCTGTGGTGTCTTGCCGCAGGAGGGCAGAGCTGGATCCTCAGGATGATTGACGGGATGGGCAATGATGATGGACCTCAAGAGCTGTCCAGGTCCCAGCCAGGCAGCAGGTGGGACTGAAGGAGATGCAGGAGGGGAAAGCGGGGTGGTGGGTATAGGGGGGATCTGGTCAACGGGGAGAGGGCAGCTTATGAGCAGGGTTGAGGATCCCTTGATTTACCTGCTATACCCCCAGAGGGAACACGTGCAAGAGACCATGGATCACACAGCCATCCCACCCCACGGATCACACAGCCATCCCACCCCACAGATCACACAGCCATCCCCCCCATGGATCACACAGCCATCCCACCCCACAGATCACACAGCCATCCCACCCCACGGATCACACAGCCATCCCCCCCACCCCCATGGATCACACAGCCACCCCCCATGGATCACATAGCCATCCCCCCCATGGATCACACAGCCATCCCACCCCACGGATCACACAGCCATCCCACCCCATGGATCACACAGCCACCCCCCCACATGGATCACACAGCCATCTCACCCAACAGCTCACACAGCCCGACAGCCACCCACCCATGGATCACACAGCCATCCCCCACCACAGATTACACAGCCATCCCCCCCATGGATCACACAGCCACCCCCCATGGATCACATAGCCATCCCCCCCACGGATCACACAGCCACCCCCCCCCCACGGATCACACAGCTACCCACCCTCACTTTCCACTACCCTGACTTCCCGGGGCTCCATGAAGCAGGGACTTTGCCCTGTATCTGGCCATTCATAAAGAATGAACAAAGCCAGAAAAGCTTGGTGTCCCCCTGGGACAGTTACTCACGGAAGCACCAGGGACCATCCCTGAACATGGGGCTCCCATTGTGAGACCTCCCAGGAGGCTGAGTGAGTGAAAGGGGAAACAGAGAAGGAAGAGGAGGAAAGGACAGAAGGAGGGATGGCTAGAAAGCAGGGGGGGGAGAAGATGGGGAGTGATTAGGGGCCACTGTGCCCCATACTAACCAAAACCCTGTGCTGGCCGGGTGTGGTGTGCACCTGTAATCCCAGCACTTGGGAGGTAGAGGCAGGTGGATCTCTGTGAGTTCAAGGCCAGCCTGGTCTACATAGTAAGTTCCAGGACAGCCTGGGACTACAGGGAGACCCTGTCTCAAAAAGACCAATATATATATATATATATAATGTTTGGTGACTTGGAGAGTGCATGCTGAGCTACACAGCCACCATGGCTCTCAACCTTCTCTGAGCCACCCTCGCCTGTCCTACCCCAACCTCTGCCCAGTTGCCCTGTTGTCCTGTTGTACCTCATTTCAACAGCACTTGTCTCAGTTGCAGTGTGGCTTTTGTCATATTGGTGTGATTTGGTGTCAGCCACATTCCCTGGATGTAAGCTTCAGGAACTAGACGCTAAACCCAGTTGGGGCTCAGTCCAACTTGCTGACTGAACTATGTGTGCCAGAAGCAAGGCAGGGTTCATGTCACGTAATGGTCCTCCCAGTCCCAGGAGAGCTGTTACAAGCTTATGGTCAGAGGAGAAGCCTGAGATGAGGAGAGGTACACCACACCATACCACACCATACCACACCACACCACACCACACCATACCATACCACACCACACCACACCACACAGCTAGCAGGCAGCAGGCCTGGTATTGGAAAGCCCCCTGTTATACTCTATGCCCGTGCCCTCTCTCTGCCACACCACCTCCAAATCTGTGGGGAGACACTTTTGAAGGGAACAGTGCTTCTTCCAAACATACTGTTTTTCTCCATTGCCATGCATCTTGTTAAACATTTCCAAATCAGAAAACATGGAAATATTTTTTAATAAGAAGAAAGAAAACATTGCAAATTGAGAAACTGACTCAGAAGGCTGTGCCAGATGAGCCATCTGGTTCTTAATTTAATAACCATCCAAAGAGGTTGACAGTGCTCCCTCAGAGAACAAAATGGACTATGGAAGGAGCGGCAGCTGGCTTCCCTCGTAGGGTGCTTCCTTGGCAAGGTTGTGATGGGGGAGAAACACAAAGAAACCAGAGATGCAGAGGTGGAGGGACCAAACGTCACCACTGTGGCACACAGAGAGGTGGCACCAAAAGGTGACACAAGCCAGAGGTCTAGGAACCAATAGTCTGTCAACTGTCTCCAAAGAAACCAGTAAAGGGGCTAGACATGCTACCCTCTCTGCCAGAGCGAGCAAGCCATGTCTGTCTGCTGGTGTAGGGTCAGGGCCGACAGGCTGTCACCTTGAATTGCCTGGAAGAAAGGCACATCCTGGGGCTGGAGAGATGGCCTAGCAGTTAAGAGCACCAACTGCTCTTGTAGAGGACCAGGGTTCAATCCCCAGCACCCACATGGCAGCTGAGAACCGTCTTTAACTCCAGTTCCAGGGGAATTCGACTCCCTCTTCTGACCTCTGAGGCATTGCACGACACGGGTGCACAAACCTACATGCAGACAGTACATTCATACACATACGAAAATAAATAAAATAAAATTAAAAAAAGGCACATCCTTATGTTCCTAAACTCAAAATCAACTCCTGAAAAATAAGACCTCATCTTTGGGTGTGAAGGAAGGCAGGAGTGACTTCATGCACTCGCATGGCACCTGTTGCAAAGGACTTGTGATTGGTCTTTTATCTCACATTTCAAGGTGTTTATGGATGAAATTGGTTTTCTTAAAAGATTTTTTTTGCCTTAATATGAACTCACCCATAGCTGGAATAAGTAAGAATACCTCCGAAGTCCCTTGAAGCCACTAACTCCTCAACTAACTTTGAATTTCAATGATCAATTTACACACTTCCCTCCTTCCTCCAGTGCCTCTGAGATAAGGCTTACAGGCACAGGCTCAGTAGCTGAGGGCACTTGGTTATTGGAGCTGAGTATGTTAGGAACCTGAACAAAGTAGAAGTGGGGAATGAGGGAAAGCCTAGGACTCCGCAGCATGTCCCCCTTCAGCACTAGCTTGTCAGGCACCCTCTGACGGGCTGTCATCACACCCACGGCCTTGCCTTCATCCTGAAGACAGGCTCAGAGGCTGCCCTGCCCTGCCCTGCCCTGCCCTGCCCTGCCCTGCCCTGCCCCGCCCCGCCCTGGCCTGGCCTCCACAGCTGCTGGGCTAAGAACAGGTGTGTTCAGCTTCTGTAGGTTCCCTCACCTGCCATGAGGAGCCAATCTGGTCTGCTTGTCTCCTGAGACTTTTGTTGCTTGTGTGTAAAATTGGGGCAGTCCCCCTTGTCCTTCTGGCCTTGTCCCCATCTTGTGACAGACTAAGCGGATCTTGCCTGTGTTCTTCCCTAGTTTGCTTGGCAAATGCAGGGATACAGTCATAACCAATACAGAACTCCTTTTCTCCATGCAGCTGAGAAGGGAATAAAGCTAAGCTGTTGAGTTTTGAGCAAATGTCAGAGGAGGAAACAGGAAGCTCATTGGAAAGAGGTTTAAGGAGACCATCCAGGTTCTGGAGGGATGGTTTTATTCTTGGAAAGATTGGCTTTTGTCCTGAAGGACCCTGGAGTGTCCATTGTGTTCTTTGAAAGGCCGGCTCCTAGGCTGCAGTGACACAGGGTGGGTCAGGGTGGGGCTGTGCAGGCAGAAGCAGAGGCCAGTACTGTACTGGTCCATGTGAGAGGGCAGGGCTGTACCTGCATGAGCAGACTACAAGGCCAGAGTGCTCCCATTCTGGAAACAACGGAAGAGTTGGGTTTTCCTGCAGCTTCCCTTCCCTGTCCTGTGCTGCTGTCCTTGTCACTAGGACAGAGCCCCAGGTGGGAGGCTCTTCAGGAGGCGGTCACATGCCTCTATCTGTGTCATGCACTGGAGCTGACAGTTCTTCATTTCCTCTCCTCACCACAGCCATCGAGATAGGCAGGGCTGGGTGATTGCACCTGCTTCCCTGAAGACAAGACAGGGATGGGATCTGCTCAAGGTCACAAAGCCATTAGGCTGTGAAAGGCAGTCTTTGGGCTTTCCTCCAGTTCTGCCGAGGCTAATCACACACCCACAAGATGGTTGTGGACAATTGCTAACACTGCTTTCGTTAGCCCCACGCCAGGTGCTATTCCCATTATTCGCTGGACCCCTGTGAGCTAGTGCAATGGCTGTCCCCTTTTATGCTGTGAAAACCGAGGACAAGATAAAGCTAAAACTGGGGACTAAAGAGAAAGATTCAATTTGTGGTCCGGCCCTGGAACCTGTGTTTCACATTGATGCGGAACAGCCTNACACACACACACACACACACACACACACACACACTGACCAATACTATCAAATATCACAGATATAAACAAGGACATAAATTTGGGTTAGACCATTAGATGTGTTTCTGATGGTCTTTGACAACAATACAAACAGAGATGAGAGAGAGAGAGAGAGAGAGAGAGAGAGAGAGAGAGAGAGAGAGGGAGGGGGGGGGGGGGGGGGGGGGGGGCAAAACTCCTGCAGATGCTGCAGGCTCAGTGATCTGGGGAGAGAGGGGCAATGGGGTCCAAGGCCACCAGGGGCCGAGTCAGCTGCATGCTGTTGGGTTCTTCACTGGAGAACTTAGCAAGAACAGGACCCCAGCTCTGAACAGGGTCTGACTGTGAGATTCTGCACCTGGACTACGAATTTAGGACAGTCATCCATTTGGAGGGAGTTCTGCAGAAGGCCTGGCTTGATTCCTTGAAAATTACAACAAACAAACCATCCCTAAGACAAATGGCTGGAGCCATTGGCTCACTTAGATCCATATGGAAAGAGTCTAAAGAAACCACTTTACAAAAGTGTCCAAACTCCATTAGAAACGGAAGTGTATTCACTTCACTTGGGCTAAGTTTCCATCACCCTGTTCTGTAACAGGTCACAGCCAGCGTCAAGAGGCTGAGTTCTTATTAATGGTGAGAATTGACTCCAAGCCCAAGGAATTTGGCAGCCACTTTGACAAAAGTTGATGTGCTGAAGAGGACAGCTGAAGCCGTTTCAGCCTGTTTCACTCAGGGAGTGAACCACCATAGGACAGCAGCCCCAGGGAGAGGCCACGTTCATTCCACAGTCATTTAGCGAGCACCTACGACATCCTTGGTCCTGAGAAGGTACCCAGAAAAGGCTACAACGAGAACTGTTATGTAACCTTCGGGTTAATAGGCCAATGGAACAGTATTAAGAACTCAGAAATAGAACCACTTCCACACAGAACCTCTAGCACAGAGGAAGCACTGAAAGTCAGTGGGAGGAAACCCAGCTTCAGATGAATTGAAGAAGGTATCATGAGCTCAGGTAGGGAAGGAGTGCTTTAGAAATCTTGCAAAGCACTAAGAATAATGAAAAAGGCTCGCCTACAGTAAAATCTAAAACATCTCTTAAAAATACTATGGGGCCAGCAAGATGGCCCAGCAGGCGAAGGGGCCTCCTGCTATCAGGTTACATCCCTGGACCCCCATGGTGAAAGAGAGAGCCTTCTCCCACAAGTCATCCTCTGCCCTCCATGGGCATGCTGTGCTACTCGCCAGTTGCTCCTCCACCAGTAAAATGAGTTAAAATGCAATAAAGAATTAGAGGGTTGGAGAGATGGCCCAGTGGTTAAGAGTGCTTGCTGCTCAGTTCCCAGCACCCATGCCAGGCAGTTCACAATGGCTTGTAACTCCAGCTCCAGAGGATCTAACGCCCTCTTCTGACCTCTGAGGGCACCTGCACACACACACGATTAAAAAATATAAATAAGTTTTAAAATCCTGTACATTTGGGGCTGGAGAGATGACCTAGCGGTTGACAGCGCCGACTGCTCTTGCAGAGGACCCGGGTTCGATCCCCAGTACCCACATGGCGGCTGAGAACTGTCTTTGACTCCAGTTCCAGGGGAATCCAACACCGTCTTCTGACCTCCGTGGCATTGCATGACATGGGTGCACAGACGTGCATGCAGACAGTACATTCATACACATACAAGAATAAATAAAATTTTAAAAAATCCTGTACATTTAAAAAAAGAGTCTTCCAAAAAAAAAAAAAAAAGGCCAGGCATGGTGGTGCATGCCTTTAATCCTAGCACTTGGGAAGCAGAGGCAGGCAGATCTTTGTGAGTTCAAGGCCAGCCTGGTCTACAGTTCCAGGCTCTAACCCCAAAGCAGGTATTCCTAACATAAACTGACCACATTCTTATCATCTAAAATATATGAAGATCAGATTCAATAAGAAAAAGACAGAACAAAAGTGGGCAGCTCTGTGGATGCACTCCATTCAGTGGAAGCCTAAATATGAAAGGACAGTTAAGCTTTTATCATAGAAATGCAAAGTGAAAGCATGGCAAAAATTGGAAACTACAGATTCACTCTTTAGCTTGGCAACAATTGAAGTCAGATGTGGGCAGGTTGAGGGTATAGGACAACAGGAGCACTGAGACATGGTGGTGGCCTCCCAGTGGCCACTGACATCTTGGAAGACAGAGTGGCCTGCTCCAATGAGGTGGCGTAGCTGCATTCCCTGCAAAGCAGCAAGCCCCCTCTAGAGATGTGGCCTAGAGAAACGCAAAGAAGAGCTCCTTGTATTTGATGGCTGCATAACAGATCGCCCCCAAACTTAGCAGCTTAAAATACACATCACTTACTGTTTCATGATTTCCGTAGGGCAGGAATTCCAGTGAAGCTTCAGGGGAGACCTCTGGGCCAAGGCGTCTCACGGAGTTGTAGTGAGACTATTGGTGGGTCCCTTCACCCTCTCTTGGATCTCATTGCATGACTTCCACGTTTCCGACTCCAAGCTCACTCCAATATTTCGTGAGGCCCCTCCCTGTGGGGGCCTCTTCCCAGGCTTGCTTCAAGACGTGAGAGTGAGTTCTCTCAGGGAGAGCCATTCGAGAGAGCAGGTGAGCAATCACCTAAGCCACAGTCCTCTGATTCTCTAATTTCTGAAGTGAACATTTGCTGCTTCTGCCACATTATATATGTTAGAAGCAATTTGCTAGGTCCACTCCACACTCAAAAGAAAAGGATTATCTTATCTTTGTGAAAAGAAAACCTATGTGATCACTTCAGGATGGAGGGGAAGACTAGGTGCCGTTTTAGAAACCGTCTACCACCCTGTAGGGTTGGATGGTGTGTTCCAGGATGCATATTTTCTCTTTTAAAATATTTTATTTATTTATTTATTTATTTATTTATTTATTTATTTATTTATTTGGTCTTTTCAAGACAGGGTCTCCCTGTAGCCCAGATGTCCTGGAATTCACTCTGTAGTGAAGCTGGCCTTGAACTCACAAAGATCCGCCTGCCTCTGCCTCGTAAGTGCTAGGATTAAACACGTGTACCACCATGCCCAGCTTATTTATTATTTTTATTTTATGTGAATAAGTGTATTGCCTGCATGTGTGTAAGTGCACCCATGTCGTGCAATGCCCTTGGAAGTCAGAAGACAGCATTGGATCCCCTGGGACTGGAGTTAGGACAGTTGTGGGTTCTGGGAATCTAACCCAGGTCCTCTAAGAGCAGTCAGTGCTCTTAACCACTGATCCAACTCTCCAGCCCCCAGGATGCTTATTTTCTTTCTACTTTATGTATTGGTTACTTTTCTTATCCCTGTAACAAAAAATGCCTGACAAAAGAGCTTCTTTTGGCTTGCAGTCTGGGAACACAGTCCTTCATGGCCAGGGAGGCAAGGCCACAGTATCGTGAAGCTGCTGTTCCCTTGTCTCCACATACAGGAAGCAGAGAGAGATGGAGGCTGCCACTCAGCTCGTTCTCCTTTCTCAGCCTGGGACCCCTGCCCGTGGAGTAGTGCTGATCATATTCCTGGTGGTCTTTTCTGCTCAGCTAAACCATCTGGATTCATACTCACAGACATCCCAGACATATTTCTGTACCAGTTCTAAATCCAAAGTTGATGAGGAAGAGTAACTACCTTTGGGTCATTGTTTGGCTTATTCATTATTTATTATGTATTATTCAGTATGTGAGACAGTCTCATATCCTAGGCTGGCCTTGAACTTGCTGTACAGTTGATAATGATCTTCGACTTCTGATCCTCCTGTTCCCCTTCCCCGTGCCACCATGCTCAGTTATTGTAGTGCTCAGATCAAACCTGGGTCCTCGTGCATGCTAGGCAAGGGCTCTATCAGCTAAGCTCTAGCCCCATAGGTCTGGTTTGCTTTTATGTTCTCTATTATCAAAGCTATGCTTGTAAAAATCTTTTAATATTTATTTATTTTTCTGGGGTCTTGGTCCTGTTTGTTTTTTGAGATACCATCTTGCTATGCAGCTCAGGCTTCCCTTAGCCTCACTGCAGTCTTCCTGTCTCTGTTTCCTGAGTGGTGGGGTTACAGGTGAGCCCCATGCCTGCCGCCCTGCAGAGGCTCTGCAGTCAGCCTGTGATTCTCAGTGCCTGGGGGCCTTTCCAGCTCTCCCCCCTCACCCATTTCCGGAGCAGCTGACATCCTCCCGCTTTGCTGATCTCAACTGGGTACTGGCGTTTCCTGCTTTTGGAGGTTTTCAGGCGTTTCTGTGGAAGGTGAAGATGTTGCTTCTTTTCTTCCCCTCAGCTCTCTGTGTCCCCCGTCCTCCTTCTATAACTCCATCCTTATTTTGATTAAACCCATGATCAATGTTCATATTACACAGTCAAGACTAAGTTGCCTCTATACATAGTTGAGTCTGGTAGTAAAAGTTCATTACTTTTCCTTTTCTGCAGAACATTTTATTTCCTCCCCATTGTTATGTCCTGTTTCTTCATTTGCTTGCTTTCCCACATATTTATCACTAACAAATTTTATTCCATCCCAAACTTTGCTGGTTGTCTGAACCTCTTAGGACATTCAGGCACACCACATCTTTTAATATTGTCTTACTAAAACTGGCCCAAGCCCCCACAGCTGGGCACAGCTGCCCTACAGATCTCCCGATAGCACTTCGCTTTCTCCTCTTGCACTGTGTCCCCACCATAGAAGCCCTGGAACTTCCTTTGTCACTGGAATGGGGAACCTTCATGGGACTGTGGCCTGTATAGACTCTCAAGCTCTTCAGTTCTGGGGAAGTTTTTGAATGATTTCTTCAGTGTTTGCTTCTCTCTATCTTCTTCCTTTTTTCTTTCCTGCTAGACTTTTCCCCCTCCAGCTCTGTTTGTTTGTGAACAGATTCACCAATTTCTTCATCCTTTATGCTCATTTTCAGTCTTTCATTTTTCTGCCATTTGTTTATCACTCACACACTCTCCTCCCGCAGGTGTGAGTCTTATCTTCTCTCCCTTGCAAAGTTAATTATAGAACGTCCCTCAGGGTTCTTCCCCGTGGCTGGTCTGCATTTGATCCTGACTCCCTTTCCTTTGTTTTAGGTGGCTGAGTGGGTCTGTCTTTATATGTTCGAGACTTTCTTCAGATGTGTGACAATTCCTGATTGCTTGCTTGTAAAAAAAATAAAATAAAAAAGTAACCCTGTGTTTCTTCTCCCATCCCTATCCAGTCATAGAGCTTCTCTTTCCTGTCTCTTATGTTGTAATATTAAGTAGAAAAAAAAAGAAAGAAAGAAACCCATGGTCCACCCTGAAGGATAAATTAGTAGCTATAATAATTACTCTTGAGTTCAAAGAAAAACTTCATCTTTTCTTCCTCAGCCCGAACAAAAAGCATGGAACTAACTACTTCCTCCCCCAAATTTCCCACTGCAAAAAATAGCATGAGATTAGTACGTGAATTTGTGTCAAGTGTAAACCACTCTAAAATTGTGAATAGGTTTAGAAACGTTCTTTTCCCTCCTCTCTACTCCCACAGTCCTGAATCACCAGCCAGCTTTCTCTCTCATCACTTCCTGCTTGGCCAGCTACACATGGGTCTCATCTCCATCACCATGCTCACCACAGTGGAGCAGAATAGAGCAGGTCTAGTCGATCTCGGTCTCCCCTGTAGCCCCCAGCACAGGAGCAGGCAGCGAAGTCTGGCAGTCAGAGAATGGATGGCATCTCAAGATCTCCTCTCCTCAGCACACAGCACCCATGGGGTTTTATATGGTGAATGAAAAAGAAACACAAGAGTATAAATATATAGGAAGAAAAGCAGCTGGGCATGGTGGTGCACGTCTTTAATCCTAGCACTCCAGAGGCAGAGGCAGGTGGATCTTTGTGAGTTCAAGGCCAGCTGGAGCTACAGGGAGACCCTGTCTCAAAAAAGACCAGAAAAATAAAATAAAATAAAAATGAGACATTATCTATTGCTTTATGTTTAATCCCCATTTGGTGTCTAATCTCTGTACCTCGGAATCCACTCACGTGTGAAGAGGAGGGCACGATGCTGAGGGCAGCCAGCCAGGAGGACTGTGGGGACCCACGCTGCAGCACAGCAGTGGTGCTCACATTCCTGCACATGCCACATTCTGATCCTGACCTCTTGCTTGGCTCTCCATAGCTTCTGCATGCGCACCTGCAAACCGACCTTCCTGCCTGCGGCTTCACTCCGCAGCCCGTAGTTGTTGGGAGCTCAGATGGCAGGGCTTTCCCACGTCTCCTCTGTCATGGACTTAGAGACGATTTCTTCTATTCCAGTGTCAAACGGTTCAGCAGCCCAAACTTCAAAACATCTCTGTGAATGCCTTGCTGTGGCCCTATTGAGAACCTCTTCTTTGGTGTCATAAATCCTGCCTTTCCCATCTGCCCCTCCTCTCACAAGCAGTCACCAAAGACATGTGGTGAATGCTAACCTGGACCAGGGGGTTATTTCATCTAAACTGAGTCATAGAGGGCTTGAGTTCCTTGTCTATCATCCTGGAGCCTCTTATGGTGGAGCTGGCACCACAGCGTAGCCAAGACCACTGGCCAACCTCCCCTCCTGACAGAACCTCAGTGTCCTCAGGTCTGACCTGGGCTTAGTCTTCCAGAAAAATGCACTTCCTGTCTGTCAGCTGGCTGTGACGCTGCGACGTTTGCTTCTGTGCTACTGGCTCCTGTCATGGGCTCTCTCGGTCTTTTTCCTTCTATGTCCCTTATGCTACCACTGGGTCCTGCTGCGTCACCAACCCCAGGCCGATTGCAGTCACAAGCCTGGGAGCTATGGCCTGCCACCCTGCTCCCTGAATGCAGGAATGGGGTATAGGCCAAAAGCCTATGTGAACATGGACATGGACAGCTCCCTGGCCAATACCACCTCAGAACCGGGGTGAGGGGACACAGCGGGGCAAGGGTAGGCCCAGTTCTGGAGGGCAGAGAGGGACCCCAAGCCTATGCTTCTCCGGGACAGCCAGGGAAGCAGAGCAGGCCATCCTGGGGAGGCCCAGGGAAGCAGCTAGCCAGGGTCCTTGGGCAGCAGCAGCCATGGCTGGGAGGAGGGAGGGTGAAGTGGGGAGGCCAGGACTGGCAAGGCTGCCTTCAACTGTCCTCGGAAGTGCCATGCGCCCAATGCCATGCCTCTCGTTGTTCTTCGAGGATGTGAGTTGGGACTGGACACACCACGGATGCTGCGGGGCCGGATTTGTGATGGTGACCGGCAGCACAGCCATCTTGTTCCCCACCTAGCCTTCCTGCCTCCCACCTGGCTCCCCCGCGGAGCGCCTGCTCACAGACCTTCCCAACAAGCTGTGCTGTCTTGCCTTTCTTCCACCCGCGAACGAACCTAGAATGGCCTCCAAGCCCTCTAATACCAAATCTGAACATCTGATCAGAAACTCTAGGCTCTCTAGCCTCTGAGTGCTGGCTGCCTGTGCTGCCTCCTTGCCTGCTGCCCATGTGCTCTGCTCTCACAGATAGTTTTTCTCATCCTCTATGACACAGACCAGTCATTTCTGCCTCTCTTGGACTGAGTAGAACAGCTTGAGAATTTGGGCTTTGCTTCCATTACTTTCTGTGTGTCCTTGGACAAATCGTTTGGTGTCTCTGTGCTTCTAGCTGCTTATCTATCAGATGCTTCAAATGACACTGTAAGAATTAGAGTGCTTGTCTTTGGAGTGTCAGCCACACAGCAGGTGCTCAGTGAATGGCATCCCTGGTTCTGTGCCTCGGTGCTCCCTAAGGTAGATGCCCCCTTCTGCCTAGCAGTGTAGCCCCCTCCTTCAGGCACATCTCCAGACACCTCACCTGGGATGACAGGGCGAAGCAGCACTGTGACCACTCGTGTGAGGTGCCAGAACCTGTGGAACATGGAGATCACCGATGAGGGCGGGCAGTGCTTCCTCAGCCTCCTTGCACCAGCACGGCCTATGTGTTACTCTCACGTGAGACTCCTTAGTAGCAACATCCCCAGACAGCCTTCTGCTCTATCCAAACAGGTTGGAACAGGCTGGCTTATTTCCCCCTGGCTTGGCTCTGTTCCCCACACAGTGGCTTCTGAGTGGTTAGTTGGGAGGTTCAGTCAGGAGTGGGACGGCACAATGAACTATGTGTCACTAAAGCTGGTGTGGTCAGATGATCCTTTGAAAAAAGGGCCTTCCACACTTGCTACCTGCCCTGTACCCCTGCCAGGTAAGTGCAAAGCTCTCTTCATAGGCCAGTCCAGAGAGCTAGAGCCACGGCCCTCCTCGTCCCAGCTGTGCTGCTGTCACAGAATGCTACAGACTTGGTAACTTCCAAAGAACGGAAAGCTAGTTCAGATGGATCTGGAGACTAGAAGTCTCACGGCCAAGGTGCCAGCAAGTTTAGTGTGTGGACAGGCACCTTGTTGCCATGCTGTGCCCTCCAGAGTGGAGGAAGGCTGTGTCCTCAACACAAGCAGACTGCTGCTTGGAGCCTCTTTTAAGCCCAATGAAGTGGGGGCAAGTCTGTGGTCCTATCACTGGGGAGATGGAGGAGGAGTTCAGAAGTTCAAGGTCAGCCTGAACCATATACATGTAGCTCATGACATCCTGTCTACAAAATGAATAAATTAATAAATAGATAAAACAAAAGGACCCTAATCCGTTAGTCAGAAGAAACCCTCACAGCCGCATCTCTTACTCCCCCACCTTTACCTTGGCAACATCTGCATTTTTGGGAAGGAACACATTTGAACAACAACAGGCACTTTCAAACCAACCATGGTAGCCCATACCTTTAGTCCCAGCACTGAGGAGGCAGAAGCAGGCAGAGCTCTGTGAATTTGAGGCTAGCTATAGTGAGTAGTGAGTTCGAAGCCAGCTCTGGCTACATAGTAAGACCCTGTCAAAAAAAAAAAAAAGAAAGAAAAGAAGAAAGAAAGGAAAGAAAAGGAAAGGAAAGGAGGAAAGGAAGAAAGAAAGAAAGAAAATAGTCACCATCTCTGTCTCTAGGACTTGTGGTTTAGGGCAAGGTCGTTGTCCTTGCCTTTCTGTCCCAGATGTGTCACATTTATACACTTATGAGACCTTCAGCAAATGTCTGCTTCTCTCTGGAGGTCTGCAGGGTTCCCTGAGGGGAAGGAAGGTTGAGTGTGGGTAGAATGGGCTCCAGGCAGGGAGCGGGTTGTCATGTTGTTCTCCCAGGGCACGGCAGCCACAGGAATTTGTTGCGGTCAGAAGGGAGGCTTCTGTGCTTCTGTGAACACCCCAGAGTTCTCTGTCTATAGAGTCAGCTTAAGAGAGCCCCACCATCTCCCTTTAACACACAGGAGACACTAGCCTGGGACCCATCACATTTCTTAAAGGAAATCACTGTTCAGGGACTGTGCGTGCGTATGTGCTGTGTGTGCACGTGCGTGTGTGCAACAGTTTTCCTGTTCAGGAGGTTGTGATTTCAGATTAATCATATCCACATACATTTAGAGTGCCAATTTAGAAAGGAAACAAATTTTATTGCTGCATGATTTCATCCGAAGCTATCCTACCAACAGTAAAAGGATGTCTACAATGTGTTGCGAATCAAGACAAAACACTTAGCCTTTGGAACTCAGCTCATGCGTGTGGGTGGGAGCTGGGGAGTTGTAGGCAGGACATGGGTGGACTCAGTGGCAGCATCAGAGAGCAGTGTGTGGCACTGTGGCCACTGTGTCCTCCTCACCAAATAGCCATTTCTTCCCTTAGGTTGTCCACAGCCTCTGCTCCTGGCAGTGGCGGTTGCATGGACTAATGCCTGTCTTCCCTTGGCAGGTACCATGACCAGCAGGATGTAACTAGTAACTTTCTGGGCGCCATGTGGCTTATCTCCATCACGTTCCTTTCCATTGGTTATGGGGACATGGTGCCCCACACATACTGTGGGAAAGGTGTCTGTCTTCTCACTGGCATCATGGTGAGTACTGCTTCTGCACACAGCCCTGCCCTCAAGGTGTTGCAAAGGGCACAGAGGGACTTTCCTGGGGGGCAGGGAGGGCAGTCCAGTCGATAGGTCTGCATGCCCTGTACATCAGAAGGCAGGTGTGGAACGGATTCCCACTTTACAGTCGATGGCCACCCTCAGGTGAGCTGGCACCAGCCACTGCTGGGCCCCTCTGCTCGCTGCCCAGGATCATCGGGGCTTGTGGTTTACCATGCCTCTTCCTGTCTGCCAGGTCCCATAGACCTTGGTGCCATTTGTGATTAAGTTTAGCTAGAACTTGAAGCTAGAGACTAGGGAGAGGGCACTGAACTGGGCTTTGCCATGGAAGGGACCTATGTGGACAGGGTTGGCTGATCTTGGTGAGCAGTCCTTTGGGAGCAGAGGAGAGTCCAGGGTAGTGGGGGCTGGCCACAGTCTTCTGCTCTTTCCCAACTCCTGTGCAGGGCAGGCCCGCGTGAGCAGGCAGCTCCGAAGCAGCTGGTAGTGACGGAGGCTCAGTGCCAGCCATAAGTGTAAGGCTTTAGAACAAACACCTCCCATCCTTCAGTAGGAGTCTGCCTGGCACAGCTCCAACTGTCACCAGGAAACCAGGCAGTGCCTTCCTACCGTAAAGGGTGAAATGCCGCCGGAAGCTTTCCTTCTAACTGCTCCTGGGTATGGGCATCAGGCCCCAGCCCTGGCTCTCAGGCAGGGCTGCTCAGAGCCAGGCAGCCAGGAGCTGTGCATACCAACCCTTCTGGGTGCCTCTGTTATTTTAAATATCAGTCATTCTCCCTCTCAGCATGGAGCCGGGCCCCATCCAAGAAGCTGTCCAGGCACAGGTCCACACCTCCTGGCTTCTGCTCTAACAAAACACTGTGGGACCACAGGATCCCTCTTGGCCCGGACCTGCTTCTCCTTAGTGAACGGTGTCCACAGTCCTCTGCCTTCTAGCACTGTCTGTGCCTGCCTGGACCGACAGTGCTCCGTGTGGACTGACTCAGTGCTCCTGTGGACTGACAGTGCTCCTGTGGACTGACAGTGCTCCTTGTGGACTGACTCAGTGCTCCTGTGGATTGAGGTCGGATCAACGTAGGAAGGTACTGGCCTTTCACAGGAGCACTTTGTACAAAGTCCAGCTCCAGGAATAACACCTTTCCCCGCACAGGCCCCAGCATGGAATGTTCCCTATGTTCCCTGTCAGTGTCTACCCAAATTAAATGCCACTCATCTGGAATGCTGGTGGTTTTTTTTACGTTCACTGTGATTTTCCAGCCGAGTAATTCCTTTCTAAGGGGCTTGAGTTCAGGCCTCCCTCCACACACACGATATGTATCTCCTGATTATTATTCCAAGGGCCCTGACTAAAGGTAGGACTTCCTGTTTGGTTACCATGGACACCACCAAGGCCAAGGCAAGGGCTGCACAGAAAGGGAAAGGAAGGATTTAGTGTGCCCGCTGCAAATGGCCTTAATCATTGTTTTCTTTTGGCAATCTGGGTAACTGCATAATTACCCACCATTAGGCAGGACATAGAACTGTCTGGACAGCTTGATGTTGGCGTGGACCTGGAGTGCTTGGAGCTCACTCACTAACACACATCTACCTCGAGCTCTAGCATCTACCCATGAGGAATTTTTCAGGATACCTTACAAACTTGTCCATATTGAGCACCCAGAACGGAAATCCAACAACGCTTTGGCTCTGCTTCCCTTCCCTTGGTGTCTGGGAGAGCCTTCGGCCGCCCCACCCCCGCCCCACCCCCGCCCCACCCCTGCTCTGTGGTAGTACCCTCCAGTTAGTGGTTCCACTTCCCAGAGTTGGATGCACTTTTTGGTATATCATGGGTCATGGACAGATGAGTTCCCAGCTGTCCACTGGGACACTGACCTTTCCCCAGCAGTGTCCTGAGATGCCTCTTCAGCTGCAGGACAGTGAGGATGAGGAAGGAGCACGAGTGGGGGGCTTTGAGGGGCAGCACACGGAAGACCCCAAGAGACATCTGCCCATTGTCAGTTTTGATGCACCGCCCCCCAAACACCTCGTTTCAAAGAAGTTGATGTTATCTGGTTGCTCCATGGGACCCTTTGCGGCAACAGAGCTGGCCGTAAACCTCCAGGCTGCCCTCTTCTATTTGTCATTTTCATTTATGTTTTATTTCTTTTATGCGTCTTTCATTAAGAACACCTCATCCTTTTCCCCTTGGGATACTTGTTTTTCCAGCTTCTAAGATTTTCCAGCTGGAGATGTTTCTTGGAAACAGAAGTGGGAGACTGGATGTGGAGGAGTCAGGGTCTAGATTTGGGTCGAAATGTGCTGAAGACATAGGCATGTTCACTGCTCCCAGACACCCCTTCTCACTCTGTGCTCTCCATTCACTTGCGTACTTGCCCTTGCCCTAGGTGGGCCCTGTCCCCTCACCCCTCACTGTGGGAACGGGACTTTGGCAGAGCAGAGAAGTGAATCCAGTTGGTGACAACTGTGATTCAAGTCTTGGCTTCTGAAGGCAAAAGGCTGAGTCACAGATTTGCCCCCAGTCTGACCCCTCGGAAGGCGGCTGCCCCCTTCCCTCCCCTTCCCCTGTGCAGCCACCACAGAGACTCCACAGCCGGGTGAGCAAGTGCCTAGCAGTTCATCCCTCAGCTGGCCACATCACACACTCCCAGATGGGTACTGCAGTTCTGGGGTGACAAAAGGCCCATCGTCCCAAGGGAAGGAAGGGTAGTGAGCCTCAAACCCTTAAGGACGAGCAGGCAGGACAGTGGGGGAGGGGGAGGGAGGTCTCATGGCATTTCCATGTTGTCCTCTGAAGGTCTCTGCTGACGGTCACCCCTGACTCTGCTCTCAAGCTGTTTTTATCTCCGATCTTGCTCGTGCCTGTCAACCCATTCTTTCTGTTCTTATTCCTCAACTTCCTTTTTCATTTTCTGATTAGTGCTGTTTAGAATGCGGCACCATTAATTCTCCATCTCTTCTTTCCTCCTCACCCCTTCTCCTCCTCACATACATCCTCTAGAGGACCAGCTGCCTGGGTCTTAACACTCTGCCTACCACTTTTGAGGGCTACTGATGTCTGACCCCAAATTCACAAGGTTGCCTCTTAAGAGAAATGACCGACTCTGGCCTCATTATTGGTGACCTTCCTAATTACGTGCAGACAATGGATATTTAAAAGAAAACTGGTGAGATGGCTTCTTGGGTAAAGGCACCTGCCACCAAGCTCAAGTATCTGAGTTCCATTGTCAGGACCCAAATAATAGAAGGAGAGAACCAGCTTTCTTGGTTTGTCCTCTGACTGCCACATGTGGGCTGTGCCCCCCCCACACACAAATAAATAAATGTAATAAAAAAATAAAAAAACTAAGGGGCTGGAGAGATGGCTCAGCGGTTAAGAGCACTTACTGCTCTTGCAGAGGACCCGGGTTCGATCCCCAACACCCACATGGCAGCTAAGAACTGTCTTTAACTGCAGTTCCAGGGGAATCCGACACCCTCTTCTGACCTCTGCGGCATTGTACAACACGGGTGCACAAACCTACATGCACACAGTACACTCATACACATAAAAAAATAATAAAAATTTAAAAAAATAAAAGTGTGAGTGTCCACTGCCCCCTGTTAAGTCGGAAGGTAGCATCCTTCAGAAAAATACCTATAAGGGAGTGCTCACATTTTTAAGGTGAAAGAAATTGAGAAATGGGATTTAGTCTATTTTCCTGCCTTCGTGCAGAAATGTATCCTTCTCATGTAAGACAGATAGTTCTTCAGTTAAAACACTCTATTTCCTGCTAGACATCCCCTGCATTTAACCAACCAGGCTGTGTGCCAGGGCTGAACCACAGGGGTCCCACTGGACCCTGGTAAGTGGGAATAGGGGTGACTATTTTGATGGTGTTCCCAAGGTGGTGTGGTGAAAGGAAGACTCACTCTGGCTGTTGAACCCCAGCTTTCAGGGATGATTTAAGTGGAATTATTTCTGGACCCATCTGGAACATCCCTCTGCTGTTCCATTTTTAACACTATGACATATCCTTCTTTTTGGACTTCCCATATAAAGGAGCGGGATGGTGCTGGGTCTGCTTGAGAGGAGAGGGAGCCTGCATCCTCCCTGTGGGACAGTTTCCTTTAAGCTATTTACACTTTTGGCAGCCTGGGTAAATTGATAACAGTCATAGACCAGGCTGTCCATTGCCCATATCCTCTGAAAATTGGGCACAGAGTCTCCAGCAAGTCACAGATGCCAAGAAAACACAGCTTATCCCCAAACAAAAGAGAAAAATGAGGTCAAAAAAGAAAAGTTCACAGGCTCCGTGCTCTGCCCTTGACTGTGCTCAGAACAGTGGCTGACCTTGGGGACACAGCAGCTCTCAGCTGGGCTAATGGGACCTTTGCAGAGAGTTAGAGCTAGGAGGAAGGGCTGTTGCTCTCCACACCAAAACCTCACACAGGGCAGCCGTCATCAGTGGGAAAGGGGAAGGTGTACAGGGAGCGCATTCTTTCCACTCGGATGCAGATGGCAGCATCTTTGAGAAGCGTTCCCATCTATCTCATGCATATCATGATACCAGATAAGCCAAAAATATGACTGGTGGGTGCCTTTGTCCCCAGCCTCTCAAACTGCTAACCTGGGCTCTGTGTTCTGTTCAATGTGGGGGGTTAAACCAATGGACAATCAGGTCCTGTGCAGTGTGGCAGGCAACAGAGTCCAGCACACAGAGGCTCTGTCTTCTGCATGCATCTTTCCAGCCCACACCAGTCCGGAAATCCCAGGAAGAAGGAGAGCTTTCACGTGTCCACTACTTCTTTCGATAGGTGGTGGTTGGGATTGCGGTCTGTGAGGAGAGTCCGGGGATGGCGTCTGACAGGGCAGCACAGGGAAGAGGGCTTCCAAATGTTGGAACACGTCACTTTCCTGTCCCTCTCACTACCCAGTAAACTATTCACCCAAAGATGAGGAGGGACAGAGCAGCCTTGTGTTCTGGGGTCCCTTTGCTCTTCCTCTGCTCTCTGCAGGGACCCCACCTGAGCAGGAACACCGTTCTGGAAAAGCCAGAGGATCCTCTGCAGTTTCACTTAAATCTGGCCTTATGTTGGCATCTTTAAAATCTCTGCATGCTGGTGAATTCATGAGCCTCTTGCTGAAAGCAAGAAAGAGCTGATGCCTTGTGCTGAGTCACAGTGTAGAGCCTCAGGGAGAAAGACCCAGCTGTGGGGCAGGCACTGTTGTCAATGCCCGTTAGAGCATCTTCCAGGAGAATGAGCTTCCATGAGAATGGGTTGCCTCTTCATTCAGTTCTTCTGCTTGTTCAACCACTGGCAGGTGTGGCCTACAGGCTGTGCCCCACCCTCTTTCCTCCTGGGCTTGCTGGGCTGGTACGAGCTTGGGACATGTATGGGGAAGACAGAACTCTGTATGCTGGACCCTCTGCCACCTGCTGCACTGCACAGAGCCCTGATTGTTCACTGGTTTAATTCCCCAAAGACTCAGCCCCACATGGCACTGTCCAGCTCTATGAAGACATGTCTTCCATGTGTTAGGGTCACATGGCAAGAGGCATTACAGACCCCTTCTTGGGTGGCAACACCAGGGCCCCAGCAGGTTTGGGCAGGCTCTGTGGCATGTCTTGACCAGTCACACTCACAGTTCCCATGCCACTCCTCCAAAGTGCCTACAGTGAACATGAGACACACTGAGTCTGTGCCTTGCCTTGTAACAGTGTGCTCTCTCCTGTGACCCTCTGATGCCCCCCACAGGGTGCGGGCTGTACTGCTCTTGTGGTGGCTGTGGTGGCCCGGAAGCTGGAACTCACCAAAGCAGAGAAGCACGTTCACAACTTTATGATGGACACTCAGCTCACCAAACGGGTAAGATGCCTCACGCCCATGTCTTCATGGGGACTTACAACCAGAGTGGGGGCTGCTCAGAAAGAGACTTGTCACCTGATGTGGATTAGGAGCTTTTAAGAGCAGTGTTAGGGGAGCCCTGGGTACAGGCAGACAGCCTGCACACAACGAACACCTCTCCACACACCAGGCTCATCCTCCATTAGGTCACTGTGCATGGCTCAGGAAACCAAATAATTTTCTTGATAATTAGATCAATAGCATGCAGAGATAAAACTCTCCTTCCTGTCTGTTGGGGCCAAACAAATCACCCAGCATGCTGCAATGTTTGGCCTATGTTCAAATATTTTCATATTCTCATTAGGAAGGGTGGTAGAGAGTCTTAAAATTTTATTGGAGATGTATCTAAATGTAATCCCCCTTAACAAGTCATTTAAAGCCATCCTTCCAGGAAGAGTGCACATTCCCAAATGTTGCTGTTCATCAAAATGTCATCATCCGGTTTTCCCCCTTTGGGTTTTCTGGATAATGGTTCTCACTTGTACCTATGAAAGTGGCTAAGGAAGAGGAAAAGACAGACATGCTAGAGAGAAGAGAGCATCTGACTGCTCACCCACACCCCACGGAACTGCCAGAGTAAAGAAAGCTCATTTAAGCCAGGCACGGTGGCGCATGCCTGTAATCTCAGAGCTCAAGAGGCTGAGGCAGAAGGACTGTGGCACATTTGAGGCCAGCCTGGGCCACTAGCAAGATTCTACCTCAAGACAAAAACAAAAATTAATAAGGCTCATTTAGAACAGAAAGTAATGGAACTTCCAGGATAACAGCAGGCCCCATGGATGAGGTAGGAGCTTTTACTTCAAGAGCAGCTTTCTTGGGAGAGTCTTTAGGATGATGGCCTGAAGGTTCAGGAGTATGATCTGCTGAAGATGGTTCTTCCCAGTACAGAGACCCAGAACCCACGCAGGGCCTCAGCCTCCAGAGAAACACTCCCAGGGAAGGAGCCCACAGCACCCCCGCAGCTCTAGTTGGGGATTTGAGAGCTAGAGAAATTCCTGTGATTAATGTTTCAAAGCAGCAAAAACGTGTTCAAAATAGAGACAAAGGCTGGAAGATAGAACAAAGAGAGAGAAAACCCAAATGACCAGGAGGGGCCAGCAGCAGCGGAGAGCCCTGGGGAGGCCGTGGAGAATGCGCAGTCGCCAAGGTCTCTCCGCTTCTCACAGGATTATTCATGGTGTTTGATTGTTGGGTCTTTGATTATGGGGTTTTTGTTTGTTTGGTTGGTTTTTTGGTTCTTTATAAGACCTGCCACCGACGTGAAAAGGAACGGGTACAGGCAAATACTCCCATATTGTTGACATACACATAGTCATACCCAGTGCATCATGGCCCTGGGCCATCAGCCAGACAAAAGGAAACATGATTTGAAGCACCGAGATGACAGTATGTGACCCTGTCACTCTGCTGGGTCTCACTCATATGCTGCAGGGCCGTTGTGCTCAGCTCCTCTCCGTGCCCAAACCCAGTTCAGCACCCAGGACAGGACAGAGCCATTGGAACACCTAAATGCAAACACACGGCCTGTCACCCTGATATCACCTGTTGGGGTTTGAATCTGCACAGGAGGGGTGAGAAATTTTGTCTCCCAAACCTTCTCAGAAGTTGTTTACCGAGAAGAGAAACATTACCAGCCTCTGTTTCTTCTGGTTTGCTTTTTGGAGCTAAGAATATACTTTGTATTCCATGTTATTCCTTTGTCCTCTCTCCATTTTTCAGCCAGTAAATCAGACACTAGAGGAAAATAAAACCAAGGAAAGCCAGCTCTTTCATGCATTGGGAAAATAAACAACTTTTTTTCTGTTCTATAATTGTAGAAGGAGATGAGGTTGTGGTTGCTAATTTCAATCATTCAAAAATAATTCACTAAAATCTTCTTCAAGTTCACTTATTTTTTGAAAAGTAGGACTGAAAATCAAATCCACAAATATTTATTGCCTACCAACGAGTGCAAGGTCCCTTTTTAATCGAATAACATCTCACTTTTCTGAGAACACTTAAATTTGCTGAAATGTCCCTTTAATGTCTAATATCTTTTCTCGGAGAAATAAACACAAAAGGGAAGCTTCTTGTAGAGAGAAGATCTTCAAAACTGGCCATGCGGGAACTTGCAAGGCTCTTCCAGGCAGCCCTGACTGCACTGAAGCTGCGTTCAGTCCCTGTCCACTGAAGAAGCCCACCTTTCTTCCTCTGGGGGTCCTGACTTGCCATTTGCCCTTTCCAACTGGTGTTTATGTCCAGCTGGAGTGGCTCCTGGGTCAAACATTGCAAAGCTCTGTCCACTCCCAGGACCCCAGTGAAGTCTCAGAGAAAGGTCCACTTTGGAAAGAGTTACTTGTAATCTATTGACACTCAATGGTGGATGGTCAGTGGGTTTAGCAGATCAAAGCAACCCCTTGCAAGCATATGCAATATTAATTCTTTCAAACACCTAAGCAAAAAGAAAGGAATTGTAGCCTATGAATCATAAAAATGTTTGATTGTTCTGGTGTTAATTCATCCTGCCTGTCTGGCTTCAGCCCAGCCTTTGCCGTTGGCACCAGTGCTATGGGAGAAGAGAGGCGGACTGGTAGCATTCGGGACAAACTCACTTCTGATTTTCCAAATCCTGTCTTCTTTTACTTGTATAACTTGTCAACCCCCGTGGCAGCGTCGTTTCTGTATTTAATGGCATCACGTCTTCCCACACTGACTTTGCAGAGCCACCGTCATTGTTACTCTATTCTTATAACCTGGACTACTAGATAAGGAAGTGATTCATGGTGACATGGGGCCATGGGTGGGAGATGATCATACGCCACACGGACTCCCCACTCAGACCCATGGCCGGCAGATCTCCAATCAATTTGATGAGTGTGTGCCACTGGCTCAGGATGGCTTCCTTGCCCCCTCCCCACGTGTGCTTCCCATGAAACAGTGAGAACTCCAAACCCCTAGCATCCCACCTGCCTTGCCTGCTACCAAACATCACTGACCCTTCCAGTGTCCAAGCCCAAAGGCCTAGTGCCAGCCTTGGGGCCGATCTTATCTTGTCTTGGCTGTTCACACAAAATGACCTCTGCAAACTCCACTCCCCCGCTCCCCCTGACTCTTCAAGCACCACCTTCCCAGTTCCCACTGCAGCAGAGCGGAGTGCCCACTGTCTCCTCGAGGTCCTCTGTTCCCTAGTCATCCTGCACTGTTTCCCCTAGATCTCCTTAAACCTGATTTTTACTCTGAATATATCACTACCCCACCTGAAAACCAGTACCTACTGACCAGTCCTAAAGAATGCTTTAATTGTGAGCAAATGTCAGAGGCTTATCATAATCTTGCTGAAACAATGTTTTTCAGTAGTTCCAAGTTTTATTCTTAGCAGGAGTATTTTATAGGAAAAAATAAAGGTTAGTCACTGCTCTGTCAGACATAGAAGTCTGGCTTAGGAACTCTAGATGGATGACCCACAGCTGGTGGGCCCAAGAGCGAGTTCCCAGAACAAGCTTTCTCTGTAAAGTTCATTACCTAATCAATTAAGCAGTGACCAGGAATGCTAGTTCTCCCCCAGGAGAGGATTGCAAATTACATCCCCACAATGGCTGTAGCCCAGAGAGATCGAACCCTGAACCCCTGAACCCCGGGCCTCTTTCCCAACAGCAGTAGAAATGTGATATGCTGAAGCAGGAAGGATTCTTGAGGCTGAGTGGGTTCAACCCAGATGAGAACACTGGGGTTCAGAGAGAGACGAAGGGGTGCACGCCTAGCATGTGCTGCCTGCCAGCTGATGCCTGTCTAGGATCTGGCTTTTCCTCAGCCACAGCCCAGGTCAGGTCCTTGAGCTAGCTATGGTGGTTAGGGTTCCAGGCCTGCTGGAGACAAAAGCCAGTTTAACTCCACATTAGCTGAGCATTATGTCAACAGCATTGCAAAGGATCCACCATTGTCACTAGGTTGCTACAGGGAAAGCTCAAACTCCAACACTGAACCACAGAATAGATCTCCTCACTGCCTCTAGCCCCACCCTTGTTTCCTGACAAATTGCAGGAAGGTGGAGGCCCCCTCCCTCTGGGTGTGGCAGAGAATGTGGAATAGGATGGAGGAAGGAAGGAGAGGCGGTGCATGAAGGGTGGTGAGAGAAGGCAGCCTTGGGAAGCTAAGGGAGGGGGATGAGGAAGAGTGGGCAGGCAGGTGGGGTGGGAGCCTCCTCCAGTCCTGGAGGCAGGCTTGCAGTGTCTCAGGGTCATGCTTCTCATCTGTTAGGTGGGGTCCAGTCTATGTGACTTGAGATATCAAAGCCACCTACCAGATCTGGCCTCTCCCTCCCCCTCTTCAAACTCTAGGAAGACCCCTCTTCCCTGGGTGGGACTCCTGGCAGCACAGTGGGCAGAATAAGGATTTCCCCCTGTGAGGTCCATCACTGGAGTGCGTTCAGTCACTTGTATGGCTCCCCGTGGCCACTGAGGCATGGAGTGCCAGAAAAAGGAGATGTTTTCATCCCCCCTCACACCCCCCAGCCCTGTCATCCTCCTGCAACCACAATCCCTCTCTAATACTTGGTGACAGTTACCTTGGCAGAGAGGTCCCCAGAGCAACCTGTAACATGGGGGTGAGGGCAGGAGTGCAGGGAACAGACGTGTGCTGTTGCATGCTGCTTCTGTTGTTGCTGGGAACTAGGGGTATGTGAGGAAGAAACTGACACTCGTTGCACGAGCAATGTTAATAGCATGACAATGGACTGGGGGGTAGCTCAGAGGATTAAGGCACCTGCTGCCTCAAGCTGATCACCAGGGTGCCCATGGTAGAAGGAGAGAACTGTGTCCCCAAAGTTGTCCTTTAATCTCCACACCCACACTGTATCACATCTTCACACATACAATCAGTTAACATAATGAAAAGTGGGGAAAAAATTAAGTGACCTTGTGGCACACTCTGGCCAGGCTCTGTGTGAATGTTTTAAGTATATTCTCATTTAATCAGTATATAAACCCATTTCTCAGATCAATAAGATCAATAGCACTTGCAACACTCTAACCTGATCCTTGATGCACTTAATATCTAATAATGTATTTTTAACTGCATATTGCCTTCTCTTCAGATTATAAATTCCACGAGGTCAAGAATGTTATTGGTTCACTAGGAGTGGTGGTGAACATGTGTAATTCCAGCACTCAAGAGGCTGAGGCAGGAGGATCTTGCATTTGAGTCTAGTCTGGGCTAAGAATGAGTTTAAGGCTGGTCTAGGCTATATGATGAGACTCTGTGTCAAAAAGAGAGAGTATTATTAGTTTGTTAATCTCTATAGTCTCACTTTCTAGAACAGTGTCTGGCTTGTCATAGGTACTCATTAATGCTCATTAATAGTTCTTTAAGTGGATAAGGAATGTGAGTCTCAGAGAGTTCAGCAATAGATACAAGAAGCTAGTAATCTACTTACACATTTTTCTGGAGGTTAATAAAATGTGCAGACATTAATGTTCCACAAAACTTGGCACATAGTAAGGGCTCGGTAAATGTTAACTCATTATTTGGGAGATCTTAATTGGACCAGTTTCTTCCCCAGTCCTTAAGAGTCCTTCCCAAATCATGTAGACCCTAATCAGAGTGGAAATAGCAACTTGGGGAATAGAGAATTTGTGTGTCCACCGGAAACAATCAGCCTATATGTTTATGGGTCTTGGAAGCTGGACAGCTAGCCTTCCACAAACAAAAGATCCTTACCTAACCACCCAGTGACAACCCACCCATCCTATGACAGCCAACCTTGAACAGTCCTTGCTAGTTCATTGCTTCAGTCTCAAGCCCTGTGCCTATCAACCTTGCATCCTGAGAACATCTTTGGGCTTGGCACCTTTGTCCACCAGGAGAGCTCAAAGGGTACTTGAGTTAAGTCTTCATGAGGGAAGGGATTGCCAGTCCCTCAGAGGCTGAGCTGACCGCAGGATGGACTCACACAGCCTGTTCCACTGGGCTCAGAGCCAGACGCCAGGTGAAGAGGAGGGAGACTCTGGAGGACAAAGTGCGGTTAAAAGCCTATTGTGTTTTCTCTAGCAGATATTGATCTATTTAGCTTTGTGCCAGGCTGTTTGCTGGCAATTAATTTCAGTCAGCACAAGAGCTCGCATTTAACATTGCTTCCTGAACGCTCAGGGGCCTCCCGCTCAAACCCATACAGATGATGTGATGGTCCTCGGCTGCCGGACCAATCTGTCACTTCAGGATCTTACATTTGGGCTGTAAAGATGAGACCTGAACTCTGTGTTCTGTCGTGTTGTGGAGTGAGGGCCAGAACGAATTGTTTATTTTAATGTCCTTTCCAATTCCTTGATCCTGGGAAAGAGGAAATGATTCTGTTTGAGTACAGATCAAATCCAGTCTAACTGTATGAGAACCTTGTGCAATTCTCGGGCTGGCTCTTGCTTCAACCTAGCCTTTGGCTGGCTGTGTATCTGGCCTCTCATCCCATCTCTGAAATTATTTCCTCCTGTTCTAAGTGGGGAGTTTGAGCTGGACGATTAAAAACTAATACCTCTCTGACACATTATAACTTACATAGTACCCAAATTCCACAGCAACTGCTTGCCATTGATAGCTGACACTCTTGGGCTGTGTCTCAGTTCCTTCACCAGTAAAATGGAAACAGTACTAGCCCTCCGACTGTGGTTATGAGGATGCAATGTTCTACGTATAGGAAGTGCTCAGACCTTGCTTGCTGAGGTCAGCAGTTCTTCGGCACAACAGGGCCTTGTTCAGTCTCTTAAGATGTTTTTTCTCCATGTTACAAATAATTAAGCATTTGCTCCTAAACTGCTTAATGATCCATAGGGCCTACAGGCTTTCCCATCTCAAATGTTTGTTCCATAGGACACTAAGATCATTGTCAAAGCTTCTCAGCTTTGCTAGCCTGTGGCTCTTCCGCATCCTACAAGGCAATTGAATACCTGGAGCTCTCTGCCCATCCTTGTTAAGGCCTAGGCAGGCTTTTCTCTCCCGCTTGTCTTTAAGACTTTCTCTGGAACCCAAGTACACAGAAAAACTGAAGAGATCACTTAGCAAATTGCCCAGCCCTACAAAGGATGGCAGTACCATGTGTGTTGCTGGGAGGAAACCCTCCCTTCCCTGCCACCCGTTTAGCCAATCTGAGCTGAGCCTCAGAACCACTGCCCCTTGCTCCCCCTCACTAGCTGGACACTGGCCACCTCCAGCCTCCAGCTCTCCTGTTCACTTTCAGGGAAGAAAGTACCGGAGGTGGGCAATTAAACCATTTAAAACCACTTTCACAGTAGATTTTTAACTGAACCAAGAAAAAAAGCAATATTTATATCACTTAGACATTTTTGAGAAGACTTAGCTGTTCTTTTAAAAACATCACATCAGCGCCAATGAAAAATATAATCCAGCCTTAGTAATAATTTTTGAAACACAAACGCAGAAGTTATCAGCCTGTAAAACCATGTTTCCTGGGCCTTCCCACACGTCTCGGTGTGTTAGCAATGCCCCATCTGTTGATGTCTGAAGAGGCATGTCTGTACTCTCCACTTTTATTAAACTCCTTTCTGCCAAAGTCACGTGATCTCTCCTGGGCTGGTCTATTCACTTCTAGGCCCCAGGCCTGTGGACCTGCGCCAGTTTATATGACTGTCAGAAATGGAGATGCTTAATCAAAAATCTGCTTAGCTTGTGCTTAATAAAGAGTGTTTTCTCTTGCTCTTTCTGCTAATTGCTGAAGATGTCTGTGTTTGGATTAAAACTTTGTCCCCTGCCATCTGGATGCCATTGATATGTCTCAGCTCCGCCGTGAGCTGGGTGGTATCAGTGGTTTCCATGTCAACAGATGACAGCATTGCATGTGGAAATGTGGGAGGCAGTGCATGGTGAAACTTGGAAGGAGGCAGCTCTGCCTTCACACCTAAATACCATCCCTGATTTTCAGACATCACTGACATTGTTTCGGTTTTGTGCCAATTACATTTACATGTGAAATTGCAGAACACAGTCTTTGGTCACTTAGGAAAAGAAGCAGTGGCCTTGTTGGCACCTATGGTGTCTGAAAGAAAGACATCTCCTCAAAGACACCCTTTACATCTTCACGTGGTAGAGCATCTGTTTACTCTCCAGGTCCAGGAAATGTGCCACATACATGAAATGAAAATCTCAAGTAAAGTGTAGCACCCCAAAAATCTCAAGTAAAGCATGGCACCCTGAATTTGAGGGCAGCGATGGCATGTGTTTATCAATCCAAACAGCACCCCAGGTCTCAAGGTCCTGCTAAGCAGCCTTTCTAAATATAGCAGCGGCAACAGCAGTCAAGAGGCAGTGCCGGAATAATTAGAAAGGGAAGGAGGAGCGTGTCTAACACCAAGCTCCAGTCTACTGCGTCGGATACAAGATTAATAAAGGACAAATTTTAATAACCTTTTCTCATTATTTCATGATCTTGATTAAAAAATAGATCTCTGAAGAATCGTTTTCTTGGGCGGTAGATTGTAGCCACATGTATAAGAAAAACATATGATATGAACCTAGGCAAATTAGCCTGACCTTCTTTTCCTTGTCCTTAGATCAAGAATGCGGCAGCGAATGTCCTCCGGGAAACGTGGCTAATCTACAAACACACAAAGCTGCTAAAGAAGATTGACCATGCCAAAGTCCGGAAGCACCAGAGGAAGTTCCTCCAGGCTATCCACCAGTGAGTACTGAGCCAGCCATCCACCAGTGAGTACTGAGCCAGCCATCCACCAGTGAGTACTGAGCCAGCCATCCACCAGTGAGTACTGGAGTGGATCCCCACAGCAGCCAATAAAATGTGCAGCTCCACTCCCTTGCTGCATCTTCTCACACACCAGGGAGGCATGGGAGAGGTTCTGCCTGCTCTACTCAAAAAGCACCAGGGTGGGGAACTGGACCCAGTCCAGGCTGTCCTTTTCTTTCACTTACTGCTCCTGCAAGGCAGTGGGTAGGCTGCTGTAAAGTGAAAAGCAGAACAGAGCCTATGGGTGCTCATGTCACATATACACACATAGACACACACAGACATGTACACACACACTAACACAAGTACACACAGACACACATACATATACTGATACACAGGCACACCATGGGCACAGACACACACAGGGAGAGGCATGCACATTTGTCCTCCCCCCATAAGCATATCTCTCCACACACACACAAGCCTGTGTACACACACACACACACACACACACACACATACACACACACGCGTGCATGCATACAGACAAATGCACACACATGCACGCAAGTGTGTACACACAGGGACACACATATGTGCACACACATCCAATGTGACTGAACAGTTCCTTTGTGCTAGAGGAATAGGGTTTTCAAAGTATAATAGGGATCTAGGTGTGATCGTGACTGTAATCCCAGACTCAAGAAGCTCAGGGAGCCAGGAGGTTCACCACGGGATCGAGGCCATCCTTGGCTATACAGTGAGATCCTGTCTAAAAAAAAAACAAAGCAATCAATACATTAATAAATAAATGAATAAGGTGGAAAAGCGAAGAAGAAAAATATGGATTCTGACAAAGAGGTTCGGGGAAGCCCTTGTGGTTAAGGAGCAGACCTTAGAGGTGGAAGGAACAACCCAAGCAATGGCAGAGAGCCAGGGAAAGGACCCAAGAATAGCAAGGAAACCAAAGTGATAGAGGCAGGCGTGCAAAGAGGCAGGCATGCAAGGAGACAGGCGTGCAAGGAGGCAGGCGTGCATGGAGGCAGGCGTGCATGGAGGCAGGTGTGCAAGGAGGCAGGTGTGCAAGGAGGCAGGTGTGCAAGGAGGCAGGCGTGCAAGGAGGCAGGCGTGCATGGAGGCAGGCGTGCAAGGAGGCAGGCGTGCAAGGAGGCAAGCATCTGCACCCTCAGGGTCCTGCCAAGTCTTTAGTTCTCTCAGCTGTGAGCTATGTTCGAGGCCGCAATGCTAAGCTCTGAGCTCAGGTGAAATGACAGGGCTGTACACGCTGCTGCAGGACTGAGCCTTAGCATGGACTTGAAGTTCTGGCTGTTCCGACTCTTCCCTACAGACTGAGGAGTGTCAAGATGGAGCAGAGGAAGCTGAGTGACCAAGCCAACACCCTGGTTGACCTTTCCAAGGTGAGTGGTAAAATTTGAGATTTCCTAGAGCTCCTGATGCTGGTGTTTGGGCTTCTCAGGTAGCCAGGGAAGACTTAGCCACATCCAATGTGCACAGTGACGGGGGCCACCATGGAAGATCTTTTCAGTTTGCTATTATAATTGGAAAGTTCTTGTCCTATGTATAATCCTTATAGCCCAGCTTTTCTGACCTCAGATTGATGGTGGTGGTGGTGGTGGTGGTGGTGGTGGTGTGTGCATGTTTGTTTCTCAATAGGCAGACAGCCCACAGTGAACATGGAGATCCTGAGAACCCGGGGGCTTAAGGCCCAATATCACATTGGCATTCTGTGATTCTGGCACTTAACACTGTAAGGAGACTCTCTCCTCTTGAAAATCACCAGCGTGAAGGCGCACTGTGGGCAGAGCTGAGTGTGGGCAGGCTGACCAAGAGGGTTCCCTCCTCATCTCCCCTCTTCACTGTCTTCCGATAGAAATTATACAGCAAGTGTGCAGCTCAGGGCCAGGCTGGCAGAACATTCCAGCAGATGTCAATTGTAATGGAATTCATTCTCTGGGAAAGCAAGGGAAACTCCCTCAGGCAAATTAGGCACCCTCTGAAAAGAGTGTGCAATCAGAAATTACTGGTTGTTGGGCCATGTGCAGGCTCCATGTTCAATAGAGGGATCAGAGCAAAGAAAAAACCTTGTAGGCCTATGAGGACTTCACTCAGTGAATAAGTGGCTTGGCACAGCTGGGGAGAAGCCCACAGACCCATGTGCCATTGGAAGGGGTGTTCGGGTAGAGCAGGGGTTCCCCAGAGCCAGGTGTGGGAGGGGGTGAATGGAATGCTGGTATCCAGGAGGGGACTCCTGGGGTTTGGGGCATGTGGGTTAATACTCTAAAGTTCCAATAAAAAAATACTGGAAGTAGGCTGAAAATGGAGGCATTTATTCTAAGGATATAATGGAGTCTTATTCTAGACAAGAAGTAACTGACTAGAGCCCAGCCTGGGAAGCCCTCAGGGAACATTCTCTCTCTTGTCTTCTATTCAGATGCTTGCTTCAAAGCTCTCCTCCCTCTCTCTTCCTTTTCCCTATCTCCCCCTCCCCACCTCATCCAACCCAAGTATCCTTGGAGTTAATTGAGCTCCTTCTTCTTTTCTTTCTTTCTTTTTTTTGTTTTGTTTGTTTGTTTGTTTGTTTGGAGACTGGGTCTTATTATGCAGTAACCAGCTGGCCTTGAACTCACAGAGATCCACCTGCCTCTGCCTCCTAAGTGCCAGGAGAAAGGCATTTTCTTTTATTTTTTAATTCTAAAGTCTCAAGAGAGAAGATTTGATTGGCCACTCTGAGTCATATGTCTACCTGGGGATGAATCATCTGAGCAGGAAGAGGGTTCTGGAGGGAAACAGCTAGACCCTCTGTGAGCTTCGGGAAAGGTTCTGTGAGATTCCTTAGGACATTTCTTTGAGTAGCAATGTTTCCCATCTCACCCAACAACACACACTGGCTGATACTCCCCCCAGAAATAACAAGTAGACCTAAGTTTTGAGCTCTTCTTCCTTCAGTGCCACCCACGGCTTCTCAGAGATGGACCATGGGGTGGCAGCACTTGCTGTGCAATTGCACATGAGGACCCAGAGTTTGAATCGCAACAATCACATCAAAAGCCAGGCACGGCCATGTGTGCCTATAACCCCAGCATTGATGACCAGAGAAGTAGAGCTCCCTGGCCAGCCAGCTAGCTGAGACAGCAGGTTCTCATTTAGGGAGAGACCCTGAGTGAAGGGACTATGGTAGAAAGCAACAGAGAAATATATGCTGCATTGTCCTCTGGCCTCCACACTCATGCACCCATGCACCAGCCCACACATACTATCCGGCATGCACTACACTACACTACACACATACACACACACACACACACGCACACACACACACATGTGTGTGTGCACCCCAAAACAAAACAAAATACCTCAGTGAGTTTGAAAAGTACTTTCATGCACTGAGCGGAGAAAAGTGGAGAAAAGAAGCAATATACAGCCAGATGTGGAGGTACTCAGGAGGCAGAGGCAGGAGGGTCTCTGTGCGTTCAAGGCCAGCCTGATCTACAGAGTGAGTACAGGCCAGGTGGGACTAAAGGGAGACCCTGTCTCAAAAAGACCAAAAAAAAAAAAAATAGAGAACAAATTACCTTGGGAAAAGAGTGTGCAGGGAGGGGTTACAGGAAGTCTCTGCAGAGACTGTGTGGGACCAGGCACGTGACACACAGAGATGGCAAATTCCGATGTCCATTTAGCTTTTGTCTTTTCCTCCTGGGAGATTTGCCTAGGGCCCAGCAGCAGTGACTGACAGTGGTTCATGTTGATCCAAAGTCCCTGGGCATCCTGTCACCGAGCAGTGTGATGGGAAACAAGCCATGCAATGCTGTGCTTGCTTCCTCTCCTTCTGTGCACCTCTCCCTCCCCTTCAGCACCTTCCTCCTCTGCCCTTTTGTCCTCACTAGATTACAGCTGTACACAGTGTCCTCCAAATATCTTCCATATTAAATAGCTCCCTTATTGGCCAGAGCTGGAAGGACTAGGGCCCTTATTCAGTTCCTTCCATTTCTTCAACTGAAATATAAAAATAATTACTGCCATCTGAAACTTGGGTGATCAGATATAGTAATATTCATAGAAGTGCTTTGCAAACTACAGAGGTTTTGCAAATAGGTGTGCTGGTTATGAACATGGATGCGGCAGCCAGGACCCAGAGGAGCGAGGAGACCATTACTGGTCACTCACCAGTGGAGCTCATCAGAGTGCCCTGGAGCCTGGGATCTGTGCTGTGTGAGGGATGTGCCCCGAGGAGATACAGTGAATGAATGTTAAGTCACTGAGGAAAGCCACCCTCCCCTCTGAGGACACCATGCTTTGGAGGTGGCAGAGCTGGCCAAAAAGGCGCTGTCTGCACAGCAGCTGCCCAGCTGCAGTGGACCATCACCCTCCAGATCCTCTGCAACTTCCTGTGTTTTTCCACCCACCATCCTTAATCCCCTTCACCCTGCTTCCTGCTCCATTGGCCCCTGGGGTCACCTGTAGTTTAATAGAGTAATGATATTTCAGGTGAAGTAGGACCAGAGTGTCACTGGCAGATCGTCAGAAACCCAGAGTCACTGTGGCACGAGGGGCCCCCTGCCATCACTGCTGTCAGAACCCCTCTCCTGATTCTGGGAATATGAGAGTCATGAGTCTTGCTCCTGAGCCCGATGTACAGAGCCAGCAATTCTGGCAGTTGTGACAACACAGGGACCACAGGCCTTCTGAGCAGAGAACTCTAGTACCTGGCAGGACCTCAGAACCCTGAGCACAGGGCTGGGGGCAGGAGGCGATTGGGAGTAGGCTCCAGGCAGCACTTACCAGGGGCCGTCCTCAGCCTGGCAACTCCCTCTGGCTGAGGACTATGACTGAGGAGTTAATTACATTTTATATTGTGGCTACTGGGTTAAAAGGGGGGCAGGCATGCAATAACTCCTAACTATATGTAGTTATTAACTTCAATTTTATAAGGAGGCCAGGGTTAGGAGAGGTTAAATGACCAGTCAGAGGGAGCATTGTTAGCCAGCTGCAGACTTGCGCTTGAACCCGGCTTGCTAATTATGTCTATGCCATTGGCCATTCCCACCCCAGTGTCTTCTCTTGAATCACTGGACACCAGTGCTTGGTATAAATATGAGAACCATTTGGAACTTTATTCCACGTAAGAAAAAAAGTGGTTTCTTTTCTGTATGCATATTTCCATTTAAAATTATTTTAATACCCATTACTTTTATAGTAATAAGAAAGTGCTCACCCTAGCCTGCCCATCTCCCTGAAAGTACTGGTGTTCTCCTGTGGTGACATAAGACCCAGATGGCAGAGGTGGCTCCTGCTGTCAGCCTGAGGACATGCCATGTCTACAGGGCAGATTCCTCTGTACTGACCATTCCTCTCCCTGCCTATCCACTCTGTCTCTTCCCCCAGATGCAGAATGTCATGTATGACTTAATCACGGAACTCAATGATCGGAGTGAAGACCTGGAGAAGCAGATCGGCAGCCTAGAGTCCAAACTGGAGCACCTCACGGCCAGCTTCAATTCCCTGCCTGTGCTCATCGCAGACACTCTGCGCCAGCAGCAACAGCAGCTCCTGACAGCTTTCATGGAGGCCCGGGGCATCAGTGTGGCAGTGGGAACTAGCCATGCGCCACCCTCCGACAGCCCGATTGGGGTCAGTTCCACCTCCTTCCCGACCCCATACACAAGTTCAAGCAGTTGCTAAATAAAACTCCCCACTCCAGAAGCATTACCCATAGGTCTTAAGATGCAAATCAACTCTCTCCTGGTCGCTTTGCCATCAAGGAGGTTCAGACCAGGGAACAGAAAGAAGAGAGATGGAGCTGATGAGCTAACTCCCGTTCTTTCAGCGTGCTTGGTTCGCAATGCCTTGAAACCAGAAATCTAATCTCTGTTTAGGTGCCTCTACTTGGGAGCGGGAAGAGGAGAGGACAGGAAGCAACGCCTCTGATAGGGCCCTTGCTGCAGAGTTGCTGGAGAACAGAAATCCCTGCTCAATCTCAGGTCTTCACAGGGAGGTGGGAGGGGCAGCTGCTTTGAAGCAGCTGAGAGGGAAGCCAGGCCAGAAGATGGGTGCACTGGGCGAGGGGCGGTGTGAGGCTTGCAGAATGGGCTTTGGCTTTGGGGGGACCTCAGCACACCTCTCTCCTTTCCTTTTGTCTAAGGAAGACTCTGGGTGGCAGAGTAAAAGAGTTTGCCCACAACTTGCCAAAACAGACATGCCCAACTTAGAACTGGGAGGGGGGTGGGGGAGGGGGGAGGATGTAGAAAAGCCAGATTTTCCATCCAATATTACTATCCATGTAAATCCGTGTGTTTGCTAGACTGTACACAAACACACACACACACACACACACACACACACACACTCACACACACCATCCAATCCAAGTCCTTTCTGCTTTGAGCTTGACCCAAATGTAGGGGACCTGGTGCTTTCCCATGCACACAGTAGGCGCTCTCTGCATTTGCACTGAAGTGGAATGGGAGGTGCATTTAGTTCAGGAAGTTAGCAAGTATCTGCCACATTCTGGCTTCACTGAAGATGCAGGTCCCTCCTACATCATGCCATGGCCACACACCATGCCTGCTTCAACTGTTGACATTGCAGATGGGTGCACAGGCTTCTAAAGAAAACAACTTTTGAAGAATTTTCTTCTTCCATCCAAACAAGCGCACTCCGAGGACACATTCCCAGGTATAAGGGTGTGCTTATGTGGGGACAGGGAGACAGTGTGCCCAGTGCCACCTTGGAGAGTACAACTTTTGTCCGAGGTATATTCACCCCCACAGCAGGTTCCAGCCCCAGATGTTAGGAGAGTGAAAATCTCAGTGCCTCGCCCTGCTGAGTTGGGGGGAAAAGGATGGAGAGTGGCCCTCAGGGTCCCTTCTACTTTCCCTGAAGTCGCCTCAAAATGAAACACTGTGAGAATGCAAGGAGCCCTCAGGGAGCCGTGTAAGCAAGGCAAGAGGACTCATTGTTAGAAGTCTATTCCTACTGTGCCATGTTAATCTTGGTGCAAAAACTACTCTAGTACATCTCAACTCCAAGAGATTCCAGAAATATCCAGATCCAGCATAGGGACAGTCACTAAACAGTTTTTTCCATTGCTCCAGAATCTGAGCATACACAGCAGTCGTGATATGAAAACTGTCGTGTCATTTATCACTTTCCCCATTCAGAGGTCTTTGATTTCTGCTTGTGAGAAATTAAATAATGCTTATGGAGTATCCCTTCTGCCCTGTACAGCACAAGGGTGTTATTTGTGTGTGGCTGTTTATCTTGGGTGTAGCTTTGTGACAGGCAATCATGGCCGTGCTGCAGGCTCTGCCTTGCTGGGCTGATTTTTCTTGTGCAATGCTGGGCCTGGTCTTAGGACATGGGAACTGCTGGACAGCAAGGCAGACAACTCTGGAGTGGAGGCCACTCTTTCTGGTTGTTTGCTGAGCCTCTTATTTTGTTGTTCTGTCTTGCTGTTGCTGTCTTTTGTTCGGATTTGCTTTGTAGTGCTTGAGGTCAAGCCCCCGCCTCCTGCACACTACTCTAGTGCTAGACCTCGACGCACACTCCAGCTGCTCTGCTAATGGCCCATCTTCTCAATGCTCTATCTTAGTGATTCCCTTGAGCCTTTTTATCAGCTGTTTTACACACATCAGAGAGGCCACATTTGTTCTGAGCTTTTAATTCTTTTGCTTCCTCTTTTAAATATTAATTATCTGAAATATTTCTTTTGTCCCAAGAATGGCACTTCTGTTTTCAGTTTAACCAAACCCAGAAGCAGATGTATAAACAGATGACATAGCCACGTAGTTTCTTTGAGGCTTTGGTTGCATTTCACAAAGCGAGCGTGCCAATCCTGATCGTCTGAACTGCAGCCCTCAACTGTTTATTCTTGCTCTCTACTTCCCTCCAGCTGTGACCCTGTGCTGTGGGGTCCCAGGCATGGCACACAGAGGGATTTAGTCTTCGTTTTAATAAATGACAAGCAAGTTCCCACTGCCACGCTCCTGCCCACCAACATGCATAGGCCGACTGCCATGCACCCATCCTGGTCTGAACGTACTCTAAAATCCATCTTTTTATTGATATTCTCACTAAATAAACTCTGAAACCAAGCTAGCAACACTGGTCAAGAGAGTGGCTAGAGTTATCTTCAGGAGGGTACCACTGACATCACAGAGACACGTGGGCACGTGTAGCATGGTCTGACCCATTGGTAGTGCAATAGCTATGTATGGTTTTTATCTTTGACCTAAGAATACTCTTCACAGAAATAAGTGATTGGATCTGCATGTTGATTCTGTAGTGGTAAACGGACGGCTACTTCTCTGTCTAGTATTTCAGCTTAATGCGGGGAAGTTATTATTCTGCAAGTACAGTCGACCTTTGATGGCCTAGGTACTGAGTGTCCTGGGTATGGCTCACCCAGATTTTGTCCCCCATCTCTTGGCCGATTCTGCTGCCCCTTAGCATCAGAGTTGGGTAAGAGAGGGGCTGCTGGATTCTGATGCCATGCATCTTTGTACCTGATTTTTGAGTTTGGTAGTGGAGGAGGTTTAATTATCTCATCAAGAGTGGGCTCCCTATAAAAACTATGGGTTACTGTGCCCTCATTCCAGCAGTGAGCTGGTTGAATTCACCCACTCCTGGAAGGCTGACCCTTGGCACAGCCCCTCCCAGAAACTTTCCAGTTGCGGCACACAGAAGCACTCTAAAGCCACCCCCCCCCCAGATATCTGGACACTTGAATTAGAAATTCAGAGCCAACCCCTCACCGCTTAAGCCATATTCTAGCTTCATGTACTGTAAAGTCAGGGATGTACTGTGATACTCTAAGACCACTGAGTTCAGTGGAATTTCAGGACATAGCATCAGTTGGTAATTTATACCAGACTAGAAGCTCACGTCTCCTTAGATTGAAGTCCAAATAAAAATCTGCACCTTTGGCTCAAAGGCCACATACACAATCACGTGCTCATCATTAATGAATTTTCATAAAGTGTGAGGCATTCTTGTCACCTTCATAGTATATAACTTCACATCATGTGTCTAGAGAGAATGCAAGACAATGAGAGGGGCGTGGCCCTGAGTGACCACTGACCCACCTGACCTCAGCAGGGTCCAGTGCTGGAACGATTGCCTTGCAAATTAGGAGCTGCAGAAAATGCATGTGAAAATCTGCTCTTGAGTGCTGAGCAAGTTGTTAAAGGCCAACAAGGAGCCACATTGGAAAAATAATTATTTTAATATAGTTGGAGATTTCTCCCTTAAATTTGCAGTAACTTCTTTATGAATAGATCATAGAAATCAGAACACTAGTGATACAAAATTAGAAAAGATAACAATCTAAGACTGGACCCATACATTTGGCCAATGTAACCCCCTCATGCCTCAGCTCCTGTGTACTTAAAATGAAGATGAGTTAATATTAAGTTCAAAATCCTCAATAGAGAGAGAAGAATGAAAGCACCATTGTTAGCAGCTTAGACTGAGCAGCTAATCCACACTTAGATGTTACATTTGAATGTAGTTGATAATTACCAAAAAGTAGTTAATGCACATTAAATAGGTAGTGAAATCAGCAGGGAGAAGTATGGGATTGAGAGCAGTTCCAGAACTCTTCCTCCTCCAGAGTATAATTCAACAAACAAGTGCACCCCAAATTAAGAGTCAATGTTTCATCTCTTTCAGGTGGCGGGGTTACTGTTAGAGCCCACTAAGACATTGTGAGGCCACTGCACTACCAGTAGATCACCACTTTCTAAGTTATTGCTTTAAATACTAAACTAGGCCCCCAGTTTCATAGTCTTTCTATTTCCCTAAAAATTGCTAGAAGCAGGTTAAGGATCCGTTAGTGGTGGTTTTGCTGTCCCTATTGGTGGTGTTTGGTTTCAGTACCTTAGACAGCTATCTGGTGGCTTCCTGTCTCTCCCCTGTAGCCAGTTGGCTTGATTAGGCCCTGGATGATCTCTCTTCCTTCTCCACTGCCACCAAAATAAACATTTTAGGAATGGGGTCATTGCTTGTGCTAAGGGAGAAGTCTTATAGGGACAGCAAGACTGCTTGCTTGTGGCAGCAGAAAGCTTGTGCCAGGCTGCATGAATAGAAGTTAGCAGTAAACTCCTGCCAGACAAGTAATATGGAGATTTTTGTTGAAATATACCACAGCTTATTAGCAAGTACTCCGTGCAGCAGTGTGTGTATATAGAGATATATACAAATAGAGAGGAATATAACTGTGATCTTTTTGTCTTACACCATTACTGGAAGCACCCAAACATGAACTGGAGTTCCCTCTGAACAAAACTATTGTCAAATCTTCAACAGATGACCTCCAAACCTAGGTGCCAAGTGCCCTGCGGTAGTTGTTTACACACCTGAGAAATGTATTCTGGAAGCTGGAATCTTGGGCCTGTATAAACAAGAGACTTGTGATCAACCAAGCTGGTGGAGGAAAAGCACAAAATTCAACACCAACCTGTAGTCAAGATCCCAAAGACATGCTGACATTTCTGGCCTAAAAAAACAGAATAGTGACAAATCAAATACGAAACTGATCAGAACAGCCAACACCCAGCTTCCCCAGAGAAGGATGGGACTAACAACATTCTCCAGCTATCAGTTTTTGGATCCCAACCAGAACTGGTCCACCTGCATCACACACAGTTTTAAATGGCGCAACAACACAATCAATTGTAGTCCCAGACTCTCCATTCTGGGCTGGCCACAAGAGAACAACAAATGCAAGTGACAGGATGTTAATGGAGGAACCATTTTCATGGCAAACTCAGAAACTGAAGTGTTTATATTCCAAATTGGACAAGCTTCGATATGAATTTGCATCTTGCCTCTGTACTGCTTGCTATTTTTTAATGATAGGAGAAAGCATAACAGTTTATTTTAAATATGAAATATATTGCTATATTATAAAATATATTGTAACTTTCGATTAACATTTTGTATCAAACTAGTCTTTAGCAGGTTGAGTGGCAGCCTGCTTTCCCAGTGACTGTTTCTGAGTACACATCACTATTAGTGGTTGCCTGACCCCCAGACCCAGGGCCTTGGCGCCACAGCCTGCAGAACGGCCATATTCTCATTCTCCAAGACTGAGTATTAGTGATAAAAATATCCCTGATACAAGCTTAGAAGAATAATTCTACTCTAAATTCTATCAAGCCATTTCAGAAGAGATTTTAAAAGCCATCATTGCTAGTAGCTGTCAGCCAGTTTGGTAAAAGTGCAGACTCTTTCTATCTAAATACAAAAGGCCCATTCTGTAAATTATTGTCATAAACGCAGCCTGCCAGCTTTCCTCTGGAATGTCAGAATTGGGAAAAAAAAAAAAAAAAAAAGAGTCCTATGTACTTTGCCTCAAAACACTCAAAATTCTAAGCACTTTGAGCTTCTCTCTATGAGGACAACTAGGAGTGGACCTCCATTCTGGCAGGGCCCAGTGAGAGCCGCAGGTGCAGGTGCGCCCTTCTGGGTTGGCAATCCCCTGGAGGGAGCATTTGTCGCAGTGGTTCTGGAGGAGGAGCCACAAAGCACATGGCAAGACCCAGCAGAGCCAACTTCCTGTTCTGTGTTCTAGCTGGGAGGAAGTGGCTCAAATGTCAGTGTACCCGAAATTGTACAATTAAGCAACGCATGATGCCCATTTCCCTCCTCATTACAGCACCCGGGACATTCATGGAGAATTTCTCAGTTCCCTCCTTTGAATGGCCTAAGTCCTATTTCTAGATGAAGTGGAGGAACAAAAGTCTCCCGAGACTCAGGTGTCTCCTGCCTTTGAGGACCTCGCTTGCTAGCATCACTTCGGGATACACTTTGGACAAGTGCACACCAAGCAGCACCAGGGGATATTTAGCTGAGCACACCTGCCTCTTACAGTTACAAGCTCTGAAAACTCACACAGGTCCACAGACAGTACAAAAGAATGGGTGCAGCCCTGGGAAGGAGGCTAGAAGCCTCGCTATATGACAGAGAACTATCTAAATATCCAGTTTCAAGGCTGGGCTAGCCAGCCTGGAGTGTGTCCAAGCCGCATCCGTAGGGGGCTCACTTCTCTCAGGATGTGCATCCCTCCTCAGTATGTGCTGGGCTGAGCTCCACCAAAGCCATCGGAATGCCCGGACACCTGCCTTTACAACATATTTACTCACTGGATAATGGAAATTAGCTAACTCTCAATTTTATAATTGACTAATGAGATGTAGTGGTAAGAAGTGATTTGCTTTTTTAATACTTTTCTTCTACAAATGAAGCTGTCTCTTTTGGCTTTTCCTTTTAGCACATCATAGACCACTAAAATGTTTACATGTATAGAGAACACGTATATTCTGATCTTTCCCATCAAAGCTAGTCTTCATCCAGAATCAAGGAAATCAAACCAGATTCCAGATTTGGAGGAATAAGGCTCTGAGCACTGATTCAAGTATGTTAATCCTTGCTACTTCTGGTATGATCCACAGACCAGCAGATTTCATATCCCCTTAAACCCTGTAGAAATAGACCCCTGAGACCCCACACTAAGCCTACTCGGTCACAACTGACATGGAACTCACTATGTAGATCAGACTGGCCTTGGTCTCACAGGGATCTGTCTGCCTCTGCCCCCTAAATACTGAGATTAAAGGTGTGTGCCACCACACACCACACCCGGCTCCACAATTGGCATTTTGACCAGAACCCGGGGTGATCTGTATGCAGTCAGTATGGAAAAGCACTGGCCTGCTGCCACAGTAACTAGTATGTGGAGAATGAAACTATTTCTTCCTTGAGCTTCAGTTACCAAATTGTTTGATGATGTAAAGGCCCTATGTGATTGTAAAGGATAAAGACAGTTGCATCCTAAAATCCACTTTGAAGTCACATAGTTCAGAAGATGTATGTGAGATGTAATGTCACTAAGAGGTGATCTTTCTCTAGTCTGATTTGAAAAGCCCTCAATTCACATCCGTGAGCCACCTCAAAGCCCCCTTACGTGTTTCACTTTAGCCTATGCTAATGAGCCATCAGAGTGGAAGTTGGAGCTTTGGGCTGGCTAGTCCCCTGCATTGAAGGCTCCACACAGGTCTCTCTGTACTGCAGAAACGGACACATCCCTGGTTCCTGTGTTCCTTCCACGAGGGGCTCAGCATCCCCAGGGAGGATGGTCCTCCTCTTGAGGAAACTAGCAAGAGAACTCAGTTCAGACATTCAGTCACATCCCTAATCTCGTAAGGCAACTCTCCTGTTTATCATACCAACCAACGTGGACAAGGAAAGATGTAAATTCTGATGTTGGCGCCATAAATTGATATGTACCCAGAAACAGTTCTGTTTTAAATTAATGGCTTTAACCTGTTCATTGTAAAAAGTGCCTTGGACTTCAATCTAAAGAGGTCAGTATAAATATGTATGTGTGTGTGATGTGTATGTAGGCAAATATTTACATATTTATACATACATAGGTGCACACATGTATATCTGCACATTCATATATAATATATACATACATATATAAATGCTTCATAATATATCATATTATTATTCACAGCTTCGTATTTTGTCTGGTCCTATGTTTATTTGTTTAGTGAGATCTTTACATAGAAAGGTTCTATTCAGGACATGGATGTATTTTTTTGTTTGTTTTTTACTTTTTATTAAAAAGGTAAAGGATATTAAAAAAACAACAAGCCAAGTGCCTGAAAGCTGTGAATGGAATTGTAGTAAACTTTCACAGGTCACCAAAGAAGAAACTAATTTTTCATTTGAGAAATATTTTTCTGTTTCAGTGACTGTTTTCCTTGACAAAGTACACAAATAAGAATGGGTAAAAAGCGTCTTTGTAATGTACCTTAGATTCTACTTCCGTGGTCTCCAAATGGCAACTGTAACAGTAGAGCCCTTGCTTTTTCCTCCCAGCAGGGTTTTGCTGGAGCTGTTTGTTCCCCTTCCTGGGGAGGGGGGGGCGGAGTTCAGATCTGATCAGCTACAGGTTAGCTTCTGTGCAAGGACACCACCACAGTCTCTTTTCACGACGGGATCCAGAGCTCTGGGGGGGGGGGTGGTATTGATGGGTTCCCATGGCCCTGCTCACAATCTCAAGGATATGCTAGTATGCTTTTTCAAATCAATTAAATCTGTCTAGCAGCCTGTGGTGAGGCTCCAGCAACAGCCCATACCAAGTCAGAGAGTCAAGGTCCTACACAGCCACGAGGATAGTGACGAGTGTCCAGCCATGTGTGCGGGGCATTTCATCAGAAGATGCTGCAGCACTTCAGGAAACCAGAAATACCCCCGTCCACAGCAGATGCGGGCTGTCTTACATTTGGAGAATTGTCGGTGGGGGGCCTGGGTGTCCATGAGGAAATGGAGTTCCTGAGTTGATGCTCTGAACTCTCGCTTTCCTTCCATGAATTTTTCTGAGCTCTAGATAGAAACTAATAATTACAATGTGATGTAGGTGTCTCGTGTGGAGTACCTAACACTTGGAACTTTCTTCTAGGTTATTAGACCAAAAAAACTTTTCAAAACCTGTATCTCTATTTCTTTCTTCTCATTGTTGAAAGTTCCTTATACATTCCTTATAAACAAACATATTTACCACCTTAATGACTACTAAACAATAAGAATTCCTGCTTAGTAACACCTCCATCTAAGGACCTCAACAGTCAGTAAGTTGTCACCTGTGAGAAGAGATGTCAAATAGTAATTCTGTTATTCCAATGGAAAAATTAGGCCCCAGAAAAATCCGGCATCAAATGGCTCATGAAGGCAAGGAATTCAACTGAACATGTGACCTCAGTGTGTTCAGGATGAATGGGGTCTACTTTGGGGTCACGCTAGATAAGACCCAGGATGAGTGTTCACCAGCCCAGAGCACTGGAATGTAGGTGGTGGGCTGCTTAGTAGGTGGGAGGGTCTGGGGGAGACTACATTTTCTTCTCTGTGCAAAGGATGAGACTGTGACGTGAAACGGGCTCTGTTTAAGGCCCCCTCCCCTGCATGTCCAGCTGTGAACTTGGAGCTCCTGCTTCCCGAGTCCCCTTCCTCCCCTCCATGTCCAGCTGTGAAAATAGGATTTTTTTTTGAAACAGATCTCCTAGACTCAAGATCCTCCTGTGTCAGCCTTCGGAGTAATAGATTACACATGTGAGTCAACATGCTTGACATGAAACAGGGTTCTTTTCCTCCTGTGTATGTGTGTGGTATGCATGCATGTGTATGCATGTTTGTATATCGTGGGCACACGTGTGTGGTGCACATCCACATGTGTGGGTGTGACTATGGAGATCTGTGGTTGGTGTCTGGAGACTTCCTTAGTGACTCTCTATTGAGGCTGTCTCCCCGTCGACCCCAGGACTCCTGTGTCAGGTAGTCTGGCTAGTCAGTTGGCTCCAGGGATCCCCTGTCTACACCTTCCAAGAGCACTGGAGCTGAAGGTGGGTGACCACACGCACCCAGTGTCTATGTTCTGTGGGAATCCAAACTCTGGTCCTCACGCTTCTGAAAGTGTTTTTATACTGAGTCATCTCCCCATCCCCATAAATAAGAATTTTTAAAGGGAGACATTTTAATTTAAATTAAAACACCCAGGCCCATCTCCTTAATTCCTGAAGATACAGCAGGAGACCCGAGGTGCCACTTGGGTCCGTCCTCCAGGTAGTTCTAAAAATCAGGTGAATTGGGCATCACTGCATGGGAAGGGGAGCTGGCTGGCAAAGGGGAACCTGTTGGCACTCAGCCTGATCCAGGACTTCCTGAGACCTCAGGGGAGGAGAGGAGAACAGGGTGGGAAAAGATTGTTAGGAAGCTGTAGTGTCCTCAGAGCTTGATGCTTTTCATCTTGCCCTCATCTCATTTCAGTCCTGGTCCGGAAACCTGCTCTCATTTGCACTAAGGTGCTACATGCATAAGAAACCTTCTCTCATTTGCACTAAAGTGCTACATGCATAAGAAACCTGCTCTGGGGCTGGAGAGATAGCCTAGCGGTTAAGAGCACCGACTGCTCTTGTAGAGGACCCGGGTTCGATCCCCAGCACCCACATGGCGGCTAAGAACCGTCTGTAACTCCAATTCCAGGAGAACTCCAGTTCCAGGGGAATCCGACGCCCTCTTCTGACCTCCGCGGCATTGCACGACACGGGCGCACAAACCAACATGCAGACAGTACATTCATACGCATACAAAAAAAAAAAGAAACCTGCTCTCATTTGCACTAAGGTGCTACATGCATTAGCCAACAATGCCATCACTTATTACCCATGCTGTAGCCTCTGTCTAGCACTACACCCTCTGCTCTCTGTTGGCATAGTCTGTCTGGACATAATATCTTCTTTTGGTCTTACCTCTGGACGAGGATTAAGGGAGGGCCATACCAACATTTTCAATAGGCATAAAAACAGCTAAAATTTAAAAATGGCACACTGTTCTTGCCAGCAGATATGTCACTAAATCTAACAGAAAAATAGTGTACCTTGCTGATACACCAATTTGTCTTTTCAAAATTGCATTAAACCATTAAATAAAATTCTGTCTCCTATCTTAAAGAAAAATTGAGCCACCATTATGTGTAACTGAATGATGGAAAACCAGCATTAGAATGCAAATGTGGGTCCAGTTCTTCAGGACAGACAATTCTGGAATTGCTCAATGCAGAATTCAGGGGACATTGGGTAAGACTGTCTTCTGCAGGTCGACAGGAACAGAGCAATTCAAGAGAGGAGGACCAGCCTCAACATCCAAGCAAAGGCCCATCTGCATGTGTATCAAAAGCAACAATGGGGTCTGGAAAGATGGCTCAGAGGTTAAGAACACTGGCTGCTCTTGCAGAGGATCCAGGTTTGTTCCCAACATCCACATGACAGCTCACAACCATCTGTAACTCCAGTTCCAAGGATTCGGTGCCCTCTTCCAGCCTCTGCAGGCACACAGGTGGTACATGTACATGCATGTAGGCAAAGCACAAATACACATAAAATTAAAGCATGTATGGCAATGCAAAGGGCAGCCCTAGCATTAGATCCCCGTCTAGTCAGTCCTTGCTGCCTCTCTTTGGCTTTACTTGCTACTGTGACTGAATACTTGACAAAAGCAACTTAAGGCAGAAGGGCTTATCTTGGCTCATAGTTTGAGAGTCCAGTACATGATGGCTGGGAAGGCATGGTGGCCAGGGTGAGGCAGCTGGTTACCTGGTGCCCACAGTCAGGGAGCAGAGAGCGATGCTCAGCTCACTTTCTCCTTATTCAATCTGGAAGCCCATCCCACAGAATGATACCACCACATTCGGGGTGGGTCTCCCCAGCACATTCGGGATGGGTCTCCCCAGCACATTCAGGAAGGGTCTCCCCACCACATTCAGGATGAGTATCCCAGCCACATTCGGGATGGGTATCAGTACACTCAATGGAGAACCAAAAAAAAAAAAAAAAAGACTAAAGACTTCCCAGACTAAGCTGAGACTGAAAATCATGAGGGTTGACCACACAGCCAACACTGGCCTTAAGCTCATCATCTCCCTGCCTCACCCTCCCACGTGCTGGGACTACAGGGGTGTTGCACTACCACTCCTGGCTCTGAAGACACCTCTGTGTTGGCATGGCAAACCTCTTCAAGGTCTTCTCTACTTCATCCTCATTTAGTCATTGACTATTCATTTTACAAAATAATAATAATAATAATAATAATAATAATAATAATGTTTAAAAAGAAGAGGCCTTACTCTCCAACACACGCACTCCAAGTATGCACACACCATGTTGTGAGTCTCTTTCAGAGAGCAAAGGTGTGCTGATTGTGACTGTGCTGATTGTGACTGTGTTAGTCAGTTCATCGTGTATTTTATATTCCAGAGGTATTGATCACTTTCTGGCTTTCATGAAAGGAGTTTAGAGCTAATACTCATAAAGCTGCCAGAACCCTGAGCGGTTAGGGATCTCAAATTAGATTATTAAAATGATGCAGCTTTATATCCAGCATTGCAGTAGATTATGCTAATGGTGGTCAAGGTTATTAATCTTCATTGCAAGCACCACTGCAAATAAAATGTGAAGATTAACCAAAATTAACTTAATCTTTTTGCAGTTTGAATTTAAAATTTATACTTTTTTTTCAGGGAACAAGTTACACTTAACAGCATTCCTTTAAATGCAGTTCTGTCCCCCAGAAGACCAAAGGTGAAAAATAAAATGTACACAACAGGTCACCCACGGATGCCTACTGAAATTTCCTTTATGCTTAGATAACGTTGCCTTCCAAATCTGTTCTGCCTCTTACTTGCAGATGCTGGGGTATCACTTAAAGGCAGTAAGTACATCTCAAGCAAGAAAGCAGCCAGCACTGGGTACCCACACCCCAGTTGTTCATCCAGGGACATGCCAAGCCTTTGGAATAGACCTGCAGTGCAAGCCATGCTTTGAGTGCTTTTCTTCAAAACACTCTCCTTACTTCCCATCTCTTGGTCTGAGAAGGTGGGTGTGTAGCTCAGCCTGAACTTCTGCATTCAGCAGTCCCAACAAGTTTGCTCTTACAAAAAAGTCCTACAGACTTTTTTTCTAAGAAAAACTGCAAGGTTTACTTGACTCACAAATTTGAGAGCAGAGGACCCTGGTTGGTTTCAGTCAAAATGAGAAAATGCTAACCACAGGTGATCAGAACATAGATGAGAGGAATCTACATCTTAGTTCTGATTTTGAGCATGATATGAGAAAATTAGAGGCCACGTATTTATTACCTCCACAGCATTTATCTCCTCACCCTCAGGACAGTAGTACAGATTTTTCTTTGGTAAATTCACCTCCCCTGTACCCTGCTCCAGACCTATGATGGCCAAGGCATTTTTAAGGCCATTGACACCTTAACCAAGTAATGTGCACATGATCCTGGTCAGGCCAATGGGAGCAAATAGATCCCAGACCTGGGGCTCAAGCTTCTAAAAACGTCCTTTTAGCTCAGGAAGACATGGTGTAAGAATTGGTCAGGAACTGTTGCAGCGACTCTGTTTTGTGAGGGGAGATGGTAGCTGGTGGGCCATTGTTTGCAATGTGAGGATGAAGCCCAAACTAGCAAAGGCCATGGGAGAGGAAGAGAGACCTGGGGACCCTAGGAATTATCTCTCGGGTTCTTGTCCCTGGTTCCTGGCAGAGATCCTAAATGCTAAGCTTCGCCATGCGATGGCAGCCTTCTGTTCTGTCCCTAACGCAGGGACCAAAAATTCTTGAGAGTTTCTTGGGGGACAGGAGGCTTTAAATTTTTTTTAATTTTGATTTTATGTGCATGAGTGCATTGTCCACATGTATGTAAGTGCACTCTTGTCGTGCAATGCCCATGGAGGTTAGAAGAGGGGGTCCGACCCCCTGGGACTGGACTTGCAGACACTTGTTAGTCACCATGTGGATGCTGGGATTCAAACTCAGGTCTTCTACAAGAACAGCCAGTGCTCTTAACCTCTGAGCCATCTCTCCAGCCCCTGTGATAGGAGGCTTTTATTCAATGAGATAATTCTTGCTCAGCACCTGGGTAGCTTCAAGATGAGGCCTGGTCACCACAAAGGCAAAACCTTGATTAACAGCTGGGAACATTTAGCCCCACTCCACCTGAGCAGAGGGCCCTGGAGACAGTTCATCTGGCTCACATGACAAAACCTCCCAGGAAATCCCTATGTGGAGGAGCTTGCAGAGCTTCCTGGTTGGTGAACCACATACTGGACGAGTGCTGTACTCCAGCTTCATAGGACAGTAGCTCCTAGGCTCTGACGACTTTAGGACTCTTCAGTTTATTTATATTCTCTATAACATCCCTTATAATGAACCTATGTATGTGTGGTCCTAAGTTCTGTGAGTCATTCTGTGTCCCGTGTCCTGCGGGACTCAGTTACTAGTAGGTTTCGAGGGGAGACCCCAGACCTGAAATATAATGGGTGGGAGAAAAGAGGGAGACCAAGCAAAGTTGTCAAGGTCTCTTTTAATGAAACAAAAGCGGTTACATTTATACTTTTCAGAGTTAGGGCAAGGGTGATCTGGCAGGACTTGCAAAACGTGTTTAAGATAAGCTTGGAATGTCCTGTGGGCTGAAACATCCTGTGGCTTATCTTCAGCAAACGCTAGCATAGCCCCATGATCCCTGCTGGGTGGAGCAGGGCTTGTCCGGGCTTATCCAGGCAGGACTGTGTCTTGGTCTCCAACAATTCTGGAAGGTTATTGGAAGCCAGTAGTGTATGTCTGTAGTCACAGCTACTGCAGAAGCTGAGGCAGGAGGATCATTGTGAGATTGAGATCAGCCTGAGCTATATAGTGAGTTCAAAGCCAGCTTGCACTATAACGTGATATGGGAATGAAAGAAAAGGAAGGAAGGAAGGGCGGGAGGGAGGGAGAAAGGAAGGGAGGGACAAAGAGAGAAGGAAGGAAAGGAAAAGGGAAGATGAGAGAGAGAGAGGAGAGAGAGAGAGAGAGAGAGAGAGAGAGAGAGAGAGAGAGAAAAGAAAGAGAAATGGGAAGAAAAGAAAATCCTGGTGAGGTGGCACGTGACTATAATTCCAGATCCCGGGAGGCTGAGTTAGGGCAGCATGGCTACACTGTTGAGACCCTGTTTCAAAGGAGAAGGGAGGGGGGGAAATTATCCAATGTAAGGATCTCAGGAGTAGGAACCCTGATAATGACTGTTACCTGGAGTCGGGCACCTTGTGAGCCTGTGCTCTCTAGGTGTTTAGTGCTTTGGGATTAAACTGATGAACATATAGCTGGTGTTTGGAGCAACAAAGAAGTGGTTGTTGGTATCAGAAGACACATCCTTTGAGCCACTAAATCTTGTAAAGCAACCTTCTATATATTGAGCCATTTAGATACAAATTTTCCACCTCATTCAGCATAAAGAGCACAGGTAGAGAAGAAGCAGCCTAGGCAGATGACTGATCTCCCAGAGGCACAAACATATCTAACTTTTAAAAATTTAGAAAACCTGGATATTTGGTGTGGCAGCACATGCCTTTAATCCTAGCACTCAGGCAGAGGCAGAGGCAGAGGCAGGGGGATCTCTGTGAGATCGAGCTAGCCTGATCTACACAGTGAGGTCCAGGCCAGCTGAAATTAAAAGGGGACCCTGTCTCAAAAAGACCAACTGACCAATCAACAAACAAATGCTGCTCACAGTTGGGTATAGTGGCACACATCTGTAATCCCATCACAGGGGAGGTTACGGCAGAAGAATCACACTAGTTTGAAGCAAGTCTGGGGTGCATAATGAAATCCTGTCTTTAAAGCCAAAATGAAACAAACAAAAAAACCTCCATCTTAAAACACAAAAATTAAATAAGGAAATTGGGACTGCCAAAATTCCCTCTAGTGATATCTTGACCTCTAGGGCAGAAGGTGTTGGGTCCAAAAATCTCACAATAAAACTCTCAAGCCCAGGATTCAGTCTTTGAAACAAAATTTATTTAAAGAAATTGCCAAAAACTGGTGCACCAGGGATGCAACTCATTCCATAAAGGGAAGAGTGCAACCCTGACTGTCTGCTACAGAGAGTTTTTAAAGGAAAAAAAACTGCAAACTAGGGGAATTTTTGCGAGGCTATGGAAACACAAAGCAAGTAGTGTTGACTTTTAAGTGGATTGGTTGCTGTTAGGAGTGTGAAGCTCCTTGGGGAGTGGATTGCACCCCTCAGGACTGGGAAAGTTCATCTTGACCTGAAGTAGCTCTGGGAACTGGGAGTCAGGGGCAGAATAGCAGGAAATGTGCTCTTGGGGTTAAGATGTGGTGTAGAGGTAGTCATGGAAACCAGGCTTGCTTTAGCTAACTCAGTTTTACATGGTTAACTCCTTCTGATCTGCTCCTAACAAAGGCAATGGGCAAAGAAAACCAACAAGTTAGGGTCTGTGAAGTGAATCAACCTGTTTTTTAAATGGATAAGACTGAATGCAGCTGGAAATGTCCTGTCTGTTGGGAGAGAAGCAATAAGTGGGACAGGTGTATGCTCTTGGTGTCTGTACATGTGTTCCTGTCAGTCTGTGGTGCTGTCACAGAGTAGCAGAGGCCAGGTCATTCATAATAAACAGAAATCGATCTACCCACAGGCTGGAAACCAAAGAGTCCAAAATCACTAGTGCTAGGGATCTGGCAAAGTCCTTAAATTTCAAGGGTATGGGACCCTGGCTGCAGTGTGATATCTACTGAAATTTAGCAAAACAAAAAGTTATAATCAAAAGAATTCCTTTGGGAATTAGGGGCATAAACAGTTCATAAATTAAAGAATAAATCATAATGAATATTTTCAATATGCAAAAGAAGGCATTAATGAAAAAGCTTTTCAAAATGAGTTGACTACAACCTAAGGAATTCAATATTCCTTAATTCCTAACATAATAACTCCAAATAAGGTAGGCTGGGTCCAAGCATGGTGGCTCGCTCCTGTCATCCCAGCACTCAGGAGAGTGAGGCCGAGGCTGACAGTGAGCTGGAGAAGAAGCTGAGCCACAGAGTGAGTTCAAGTTAGTGCACAGAAAGTAGAATATACTGAGGCAAGAGCAGAAATAATACAAAGCAAACATACATTAAGATGTTTAAAAGCCCAACGTTGATCCTTTGAAAGCACGAATAAAAATTATAAACCTGTAACATAACTGAATGAGAGAAAAAAAATTGAGCAGACACAGAATGAATGGGAGGGTCTTTTGGTTTGTCTTCCATTGCTGTGACAAAACACTCTGACCAACACCAACTTGGGAGGAAAGGGTTTATTCAGCTTACATCTCCTGGGTCACAGTTCATCACTTAAAGAGCCCAAGACAGGAACTCAGGGAAGGAACCTGGAGGCAGGAGCTGAAGCACAAGCCATGTAGGAATGCTGTTCACTGGCTTGCTCCCCTGGCTCATGCCCAGCCCACCTTCTTATACAGTACACAACAACCTGCCCAGGATGGCACTACTCATTGTGGGCTGGGCCCTTCCACACTGCTCGACCATCAAGACAATACTCCACAGATGTGGCCACAGGCCAATCCAATGGAGCCAATTCCCCAACTGAGTGAGGCTCCCTCAACCCAGGTGTGTCAAGTTGACACTAAAGCTATCCAGCACAATTGACCCCTTGTCAACTTGACACACAAAAAACATCACTATTAAACCACCACCTTTCCAGTTCTTATCCCCAAAGTATGATGTTAACATTAATCACAACCTAAGACAGTACAACCTTAAAAGCCCCACAGTCCTTAAAATGTCCAAACACTTAAAAGTTCACAGTCTATTAAAAGTCTCTTAACTGTGGGCTGCTGTAAAATCCAAAACAAGTACTGTCTTATTTCAAAGGGAAGAATCAGGCACTCTCAAACAAAACCTAAGTCCAGCAAAAGCATGCTCAAGGTCTGGACACCTGGGACTCACTCTAGCTTCGCGGGCCTCCAATGGGTCTCGGCAGCTCCCCATCTCCAACTCTGCCATCCGTTGGCACCACAGCTCATCTCGCAGGCCCAGACTGACTACCATTCCACACCTGCTGCTGGCTCTTGGTGGTCGTCCCATGGTCTCTGGCATCTCCAAAGCGGGGTTGCCACTGAAACTGAGGCAGCACCTCACCAATGGGTTCTTCTGACCTCTCCTGATTGCAAAGCCTAGCTTCTCTCCTAACCCCTGCAATTCTGGGGTCTCCACTGGCAACCTGAGGTGCACTTCCACCAATGTCTTTCCTGACCTCTCACAGTCCCAAGCCTCGGCGTGCTCTTGTGAATCCCTCTCAAATTTCAAACCGGAACCATATAGGAGACTTCTTAACACCTACCAAGTCCTGCTCTCTGCTCGATGGAGGCTCAGGCCCTTCTGTCATCAGCTCCTGTGTGCTGACCCTGAAGAAATTCTTCCCAGAATGATTTCACCACAGTGATGCAGGCTCTTGTTACTATTACAGCTGATTTTTCAGCCCCAGCTAAACCAGCATCAGATGTCCCAAGTACAACAACAAGATTTCACTTCAGGGTTCTGGTCTCTTGTACTTACAACTGATTCTTCAGCACCAGCTGACCAGAACCCACAGATTAAACAGTCACGATGATCTCTGCTCCCTTTGAAACTAAAAACTTCACAAGCCAGGCCTCCATCTTCTACAACTCTTTCAGCAAAACTGCTCCAAGCTCCACAGCAACGATCTTTAGGCTCATCATGATCTTCCCAGCCCAAAGTTCCAAACACCTCCACAATCCTTCCCCAAAACTCCAAAGGTCAGGTCTGTCACAGCAATACCACCCCACTCAGTGGTACCAATTTCTGTCTGGTTTGTCTTCCATTGCTTGTGAAAAACACTCTGACCAACACCACTTGGGAGGAAAGGGTTATTCAGCTTACATCTCCTGGGTCACAGTTTCATCACTTAAGGAGCCCAAGACAGGAACTCAGGGCAGGAACTGGGAGGCAGGAGCTGAAGCACAAAGCCATGTAGGAATGCTGTTCACTGGCTTGCTCCCCTGGCTCATGCCCAGCTTGCCTTCTAATACCATACACAACCACCTGCCCAGGGTGGCACCATTCATTGTGGGCTGGGCCCTTCCACACTGCTCGACCATCAAGACAATACTCCACAGATGTGGCCACAGGCCAATCCAATGGAGCCAATTCCCCGACTGAGGCTCCCTCAACCCAGGTGTGCCAAGTTGACACTAAAGCTATCCAGCACACAAGGTAAGGAAGGAGGGAGCGGGGAACTATAACAAGACTCCCTATAATCCCAGCACCTGACAGAGGAGGATCGGGAGTTCAAAGCCAGCCTTGGCTATGAAGCAAAATTGGGATCAGTCTGACCTACATAAGACCCTCACTCTAATTAATTAATTAATTAATTAATTAATTAAAAAGCCAGGGGTCATGATGCACACCTTTAGTCCCAGCACTCTAGAGGCAGGCAGGGGTCTGTGAGATTGAGGCCACACTGGTCTACATAGACAGTTTCAGGCCAGCTGGGGCTACAAAGAGACCATGTTTCAAAAGGCAAAAATGAATAAATGAATAAATAAATATTAAAAATAAAATAAATAAAACAAAATTAGCCTTCAAGGACACTACCTGGACTTTCTGCAAAGCCAATGGTTTCCACCACCTCCAATAGTCCATTAAGCTTTGAATCCATCCGTGGACAGATCCACAGATGAGGTCAGAGACTCTATGATGCACTCGCCTCTGAACACTGAGGAACTGGAAACAAGTGAGTGTCTGGGGAACACGCCGCATCTAACTGTACCCTGTTCTCTCATTCTCTTTTGTATGCCTGCTATATTTAGTTTTAAGAGCTCTTTGTGAAGCAGGATCCCCCACCAAATGCCAGGTTCTTCCTCTGGTCCAGGGCAGCAGGACACGGCAGGACGCAGAGCGGACATCTAAGGAGGTCTGACACAGCGGAGGCTGAAGGAACAGCCCTGGAGTCTTTGATGCTATTTGGACCCTACAAACAAAAGCCACTCCCCTACATGACAGCCACACTTTTTGAGGCAGGTGCAGAGATTTATCCCAGAGAACTCTGACCTTGAGAACAAGGCAGGTTGCTGGAAACTGAGGGCAGGGGACTCAGGAAAAGCCCGCATATGGCCCTGCGGAAGTCACACGGAATCTAAAAGATCTAAAAGATCGTAGTCTGCTGGAGCCAACATGGGTACCCCGGGCTGGGAAGCCTAATGGAAACTCCGAACCTCAGTCTCTCCCTCGGCAAAATGGTAATAATCTGAGCACTTTTGCCAGAGGGGGTCCATGCAATAATGTGGCTGTGGCCGCCATGCCTGGGCACCCTGGTTGGTGCCTGTTTAATATTCCTGTTTTATGCAAATGGAGCTCACTTCTCCAGCTCTGCGTCCGCTGAGTGGTGCTTCAGGTCTCTGGGCGCCTGCTGCTATTGACTGCCAGGCAGAATGAGGGCAGGACTCCCCACACACACCCGACCCCCGCCCCGGGGATCCCAAAGGCTGCAGGCGAACACGCGCCTGGCTGGCGCAGGCAGCTAGCGTCGCTGCCGGAGTCCAGCACATCCTGGCTGTGCTGGGAAAGACGCTCTCCAGAACCAGGTCCTGACAGTCCTCGCACTCACCAGTCAGTCCTTAGGGCTGACAAATGTTTCCTCCCCATCTAATTTCACAGAGATCTGTTTTTCTGAAAGAACATTCAGAGAGGAGGGTGGCACGCTGGGGAGACCCGCGGGAAGGGCCCCGGGCTCCTAGGGGAGGGGCTGCCGAGACGAGATGTGGTTTTCCACTCGCTTCTCTCCCTAGGGACCGCGGCAGCCCCCGCGCATTGCCCCCCGCCCCGTGTCTCTTCCCGCTGCAGTTCGGCCCTTTGCACACTCATCACTTCACCCCTTGGTTGCTTCCGCCTGGTGAGAGCGAACTAGTCCCCCCCCCCCGGGGGGGGCCTCTCCATCCCGGTCTGGGACACGTGACGGTGCTCTTTCACTCCCCCACCCTGCCCAAAGAGGTAGTGGATGGAACAGGAGCCACTTCATGGGCATCGGATTGGATTTTCAGCATCTACTCTTTTCTCTCAAAAGCATCATGATGCTCCTGGCTAAATTAATTATTATAAATTGGGATCTTCCTTTTCTTCTTGCTCATGCGAATTTTCCTTCAACATGTCTAAATTCTTGAATAAAGAAAATGGTGGTCTAGAATTCCAATTCTGCTCTGCCTCGCCTGAGAATTCAGAGGACTGTCCCTGTCTGATTTCTAAGCTTGTCACAGGGTGGCCCCAACCCACCAGGGCAGCTCCTCCCTCCAGTCCTTCCCATTTAGCTCCCTGAGTCACAGGTACACCTGCACTGGGCTGCTCTGGTAACCCTGCTTCCTGTCCTGGGTTCCCGTGCTGGGTTCCCGTGCTGGATTCCTGCGCTGTATTCCTGTGCTGTGTTCCTGTACTGGATTCCTGTACTGGATTCCCGTGCTGGATTCCCGCACTGGGTTCCCGTGCTGGATTCCCGTGTTGTGTTCCTGTACTGGATTCCTGTGCTGTGTTCCTGTACTGGATTTCTGTACTGGATTCCTGTACTGGATTCCTGTGCTGTATTCCTGTGCTGTGTTCCTGTACTGGATTTCTGTACTAGATTCCTGTGCTGGATTCCTGTACTGGATTCCTGTGCTGGATTCCTGTGCTGTGTTCCTGTACTGGATTCCTGTACTGGATTCCTGTGCTGGATTCCTGTACTGGATTCCTGTACTGGGTTCCTGTGCTGGGTTCCTGTGCTGTACTCCTGTACTGGATTCTTATACTGGGTTCCTGTGCTGTGCTCCTGTACTGGATTCCTGTACTGGATTTCTATACTGGATTCCTGTACTGGATTCCTGTACTGGATTCCTGTGCTGGATTCCTGTACTGGATTCCTGTGGCATGTCACATGTTGTCCTTTCATCTGGATCACTTTTTTTTTTAATTTTATTTATTTCCGTATGTGTATGAATGTACTGTCTGCATGCAAGTCTGTGCACCCGTGACGTGCAACGCCGCGGAGGTCAGAAGAGGGTGTCGGACTCCCCTGGAACTGGAGTTCTCATGGAATTGGAGTTTCAGACGGTTCTCGGCCGCCATGTGGGTGCTGAGGATCGAACCCAGGTCCTCTGTAAGAGTGGTCGGCGCTCTTAACCGCTAGGCCATCTCTCCAGCCCCACTTTTTTTTTTTTATGTGTATTAGTGTACTGTCTGCATGTAGGTTGGTGCACCCATGTGGTGCAATGCCATGGAGGTCAGAAGAGGGCATCAGATTCCCCTGAATCTGGAGTTAAAGATGGTTCTTACCTGCCATGTGGGTGCTGGGAATCAAACCGGGGTCCTCTGCAGGAGCAGTCGGCACTCTTAAAGGCTGAGCCATCTCTCCAGCCCCTCAATCAATCACTTTTATTTACATTTGCTGCCTAGAAAGCTCTGCATCATCCTTCAAGACCCACTTCTAGAAAGATCTCCCCAACTCTCCCACTGATGATGGCAGTCACCACTTACTCAAACACCCATTTGTTTTCAGTGTGCACATGGACTGCCCTGGGAACTCCCTAAGAAGACACATTCCTAGGTCTCTTCTCTGACCTGATCATTCAGAACCTTCCAGAGTGGGCTGAAGCAAACAGCTGCTCCAAAGGCTCACAGGTGACCCTTGGAGATGGCTACAGCTGAGGGGTTGGGCTAGGCATGGCAGTAGATCATGGGCTTTGAAGGCAGATCCCTCTGGGTTTGAAGCCCAGCTACCTGCCTAGTGTCTTCTGTCCTGGCCTTGGGTCACTCAACTCTAATGCAATGGCAAGAAGGAAGAGGATGCCAGCCTCATAGGGCTGCCGTGAGTTTTAAACGAGTTAATATAGGAGGAATGTCTGGCACAGAGTAATTGCTCAATAAACGCTATGATTGTGTGCTTCTACCATTCATTTTTAATTGGGGCTAGTGGTGCAAGCCTATAATTATAGCTACTCAAGAGATTGAGGATTAACAACTCCAAAACTAGGCTGCAGATATGGCAATGTTGATAACATGCTGGCCATGCAAGCATGAGTTCAATCCCTGGAATCCATGTAAAAAGCCAGGTAAGCCTGACGTGGTGGTGCACACCTTTAATCCCAGCACTCTGGAGGCAGAGGCAGGCAGATCTCTGTGAGTTCAAGACCAGCCTGGTGTACACAGCGAGTTCCAGGACAGCTGGGGCTACAGGGAGACCCTATATAAAAACAAACAAACAAACAAACAAACAAACAAAAGAAAACAACGACAACAAAAAAAACCCCAAGTATGATGGTGCACACTTGTAATCCAAGAATCCAGGTGTTGGGGAGGCAAAGACAGGAGCATCCAGGGCTCACGAGCCAGCCAACCTATCCTAACTGGCAGCCACAGGCACAAGTGCCAGTCAGAGACTGTCTTTCAAAAAGCAAAGTACAGTGGGGATTGGTGGTACATGCCTTTAATCCCAGCACTCTGGAGGCAGAGGCAGGCAGATCTCTGTGAATTCAAGGCCAGCCTGGTCTAGAAAGCAAGTTCCAGTCCAGCTGGGGCTACAGAGAGTCGACCTGTCTCAAAAATACCGAAAAAAAAAATTTTTTTTTTTACAAATTACAATGACGGCTGGATACATAGGCTCAAGAGTAGAATGCTTGCCCAGTATGTATGAAATCTCAGGTTCAAGTCACAGTAATATACATGCTTATACTTATACATGTACATGTATACCCACAGAACTTCACAGTAACTCTGATAGTTATTTAATTAGCTTATTTATTAATTGTTTTTTGTTTTGGGCCTTTTTGAGACAGAGTCTCCCTATAACCCCAGTTAGCCAGCAACTCACTGGCTGTCCTCAAACTCACAGAGATCCTTCTGCTTCTGCCTCCCAAGTGCTGGGATTAAAGGCATGTGTTACCATGCCCAACTTTAGAGTTGTTTTATGTTTTGAGCCAAGGTTTTGCTATGTTGGTCAGGCTGACCTTGAACTCCTGGGCTCAAGCAATCTTTCTGCTTTATTCTCCTCAAAGAAATATTGGCTGAGGGACTGAAGAGATGGCACAGTGGTCAAGAGCACTTGCTGCTCTAGCAGAGGAACTCAGTTAGGTTCCCAGCACCCACATCAGACAGCTCGCAACTGCTTATAACTCCACCTCCATGAATCTGACACCCTCTTCTGGCCTCTGCAGGTACTTGCACACATGTGCACACACACACACACACACACACACACAGCAGAAAACAAAACTTTAAAAAATTAGCTGAAGCAGGAGTTAATAAGCAGAATAAAGGGAGAGAATCTATCAAGTAATACTGCTCCAGAGGCTCTACACCTGCACCACACACCTGACTGTGTCTTTTACCAGCCCCCAAGTCCTGTGAAAGGATATTGTTATCTTTAATTTAAGAGGAAATAGTGACAGAAGAAGGTTAGGGCTCATAAATTACATGATTTTTTCTCATTTTATTTTATACGTTTTAAAATATCTTCATTTTGTGTGTGTGCGTGTGTGTATGTGTGTGTGTGTGTATGAGTGTATTGCCTGCACGTATGTAAGTGCACCCGTGCTGAAGTCAGAAGAGCCTGTTGGATCTCCTGGAACCAGAATTACACACAGCTGTCAGCCACCATGTGGGTGCTGAGATTTGAACCCAGGTCTTCCGCAGGAGCAGCAAATGCTTTTAACCACTGAGCCATCTCTCCAATTGTCTATATAGCATATTTTTATATAGCATCCACTTCTAAATTATCTAAGAAAATAATGCTTAATCATTTCCAGCTACTATAACAAAAATACCCCAGACCAGATGACTTAACAAAAAATTGTTTCTAAGCACTCTGGTGTCCAAAATGGGGCCTCTGGCAAGGCCATCCAGGTCTGCAGTTGCTGCTTTTCTGCTCTATCCTGACATGGTCAAAGGAGAGATGGGAAGACATTCTCTGTCTCTTTTTATAAAGCATTAACCCTATTCACGAAGGCTCTGTCCGCATAACCTGTCTGCCAAAGGCCTCACCTCAAACACCACCAAACGGCATGACAGCTTCAACATATGAATCTGGGGACTCACCAACATCCCGTCTGTAGCAGACTGTATGGATCGCTCAAGGAAGTTTCTCGTTGATGTTATTCCAAGTTCCCTCCTAGGTGGAAGTGGTGCAGCAGAGTCGTCCCAGTTGTGAAGGTGAAGCCTGGTTGACAGTGGAGACCCCAAGAAGACACTGGAGATGCTAGAGCCATGAGACACCTGCTAAAGAGAGCTGCATACAGAAAGTGGCACCAGCCCGAGAGAGAGAGATGGATGTTGCAGCAGCCAAGCTGGAGAGGCTGAGCCATCCACGCCCTTTGGAAGTCAAGTCCCAGATGTCAGAGCTGGAGCTCTGGCTTTGGCGTGTGCCCCGCTCCTTTTGGTCTGGCTTTGGTCTGGTTATTTCCTTGCTACGCCCCCTTCCTCCCCTTTTAGAATGGGAATGTGTATTCAGTTCCATTGTATGTTGGAAGTATGTAATTTGTCTTTTAATTTTATAGAAGTTTACAGTTAAGAGACTGCTATGAGTCTAGGAGAGATTTTGGACTCTGGACTTTTGAAGAGTATTGAGACTGGTGATGACTATGGGGGACTTTCAAAGGTGAACTAAATGCATTTTGAGCCTATCCGGGCCTGGGAGTCAAATGTGGTGATTTGAATGAGAATGTCCCCCATAGGCTGCAAGTAACTGGATGTTTTGTCCCCAGTTGGTAGAGCAGTTTGGGGAGGTTTTAGGAGGTGTGGCCATGCTGGAGGAGACCTGGGAGGAGACCTGTCACTGGAGGTGGGCTCTGAGAATGCTTAAGCCTTGCTGGATTCCCAGTCACTTTCTGCTCCCCATGCCTGCTTGAAGATGTAAGCACTCGGCTTCTGCTCCTGCCACTTCTGCCACTATGCGGACCCACCATGATGGACTTGTGCCCTCTGGAACCATAAGCCAATCAAACTCTTCCTTCTATAAGTTGCCTTGGTCAGGGTGCTTTATCCTAACAACAGAAAAGTAACTGTGGCCAGGCAGTGGTGCACACCTTTAATCCGAGCACTTGGGAGGCAGAGGCAGGCGGATCTCTGTGAGTTCAAGGCCAGCCTGGTCTACAGAGCGAGTTCCAGGACAGCTGGGGCTACAGGGAGACTCTGTCTTGAAAAAGACCAAAAAAAAAAAAAAAAAAAAAAAAGAAGACAAAAAAATAATAAAAAATATAATTAAAAAGAAATCCCATTAAAAGAAAAAAAGAAAAGCAACTCCAACAGTGGAACACTGGAATTCCTGTTGCTGATGCTTTCTACCTAATCAAATGTTATACTCTGTCCACCATGGAGTCTATCCACCATGGAGTCTGTCCACCATGGAGTCTGTCTACCATGGAGTCTGTCCACCATGGAGTCTGTCCACCATGGAGTCTGTCCACCATGGAGTCTGTCCACCATGGAGTCTGTCCACCATGGAGTCTGTCTACCATGGAGTCTGTCCACCATGGAGTCTGTCCACCATGGAGTCTATCCACCATGGAGTCTGTCCACCATGGAGTCTGTCTACCATGGAATCTGTCCACCATGGAGTCTGTCTACCATGGAATCTGTCCACTATGGAGTCTATCCACCATGGAGTCTGTCCATCATAGAGTCTGTCCACCATGGAGTCTGTCCACCATGGAGTCTGTCCACCATGGAGTCTGTCTACCATAGAGTCTGTCCACCATGGAGTCTGTCCACCATGGAGTCTGTCTACCATGGAGTCTGTCCACCATGGAGTCTGTCTACCATAGAGTCTGTCCACCACGGAGTCTATCCACCATGGAGTCTGTCCACCATGGAGTCTGTCCACCATGGAGTCTGTCCATGGCTGGTTGTTTGCGCTCTTAGACGCAGCACTGGTGAGTGACGAGGCTGAGGAGCGATAGCCACAGAAGGAATTAATGAAAAGGACATGTTCTCCAGGGACAGTAGTCGGGTGACTACAGCTCCTCTGGCTGGAAGGGTAGCAGTGGCCTCCCTAGGCTGGAGCTGGAGCCCGAGGTCTCAGTCCTGCAGGCCTCATGCACTCTGCTGCAGGGTGTCAGCTGAGCTGCTGCTGCTGCTGCTGCTGCAGAATAAAGCACTCGGGTCAAGGCCAAATGTCAGGTCCCCAGCACCCAGTCCACCACCTCATATTTCCAAGTATTATTATTTTTGCTTCCTCTGAGAGTCTACATTGGATCTGAATGTCCTTCAGATATCCACATTTGAGGTCTTGGTCTGCACCTGTGGCTCTGACAAGAGGCATTGTGACCTTCAGTAGGTGTGGCCCAATAGGAAGGCCATTGGCATGCCATCAAAAAGGACACGGGGCTCCTGCCTCTTCCTACTTTTATTTACTGATTACCCTGAAACAAGTGAGCAGCCCCCACCCCATGCCGACTACCACATACTGCATTGATGCACTGTGCTGTCACTGCCCAGAGCAGCCCCCACCCCATGCCGACTACCACGTACTGCGTTGATGCAATGTGCTGTCACTGCCCAGAGCAGCCCCCACCCCATGCCGACTACCATGTACTGCATTGATGCACTGTCACAGCCCAGAGCAGCCCCCACCCCATGCCGACTACCATGTACTGCACTGATGCACTGTCACAGCCCAGAGCAGCCCCCACCCCATGCCGACTACCACGTACTGTACTGATGCACTGTCACAAACCAGAGCAGCCCCTGGTAACCATCACGGAAGCTTCTGACCCTGGGAGCCAGCATGAACCTTTCCTCTTTTCATATCACCTCAGGTACTTTGTTCCTTCAAAGCAAAACTAATACATCTGATATAATCTTTTCAGTTTCTGGTCTTTCTCTTCTTAACTACTCAGGAACTACCTGCTCTCCAGATTGGGGGGTGGGGGGTGGAGGGCAGGCTTCTCTTTTTCCAAATGCTCTGTCACTGTGATGCTTAATCTTGACTATCAACTTGATGGGATTTAGATCTACTAGGGAAGCGGATCTCTGGGCATGTCTTGGGGGAATTATCTAGGTTGCATTAACTGAAGCAGAAAGTCCCACTGTAATATGGAACTTGAGGCAGAGAGGAATGCCACACAGTGATGGTCATATCAGGAGTCATTTATTGGCTAACAAAAGACCAGCAGTCAGAGAGGGGCTAGTACCCAAAAGAACTCTCAACCCACAGAGGAGGCAGATGGGGTTTATAAAACTTAAAATCATAATTACATCATGTCTGGGGTAAGGCCAATAACTATAGTTCCATCAGATCACTATAGTTACACCAGACAGGGTGAGGTCAGTTAACAAACAGGTTTTCCAGTCAGGGAAAACTAGCTTCTCAGAATTGCAAATGTGCTCCATGGAGATGCAGGTATAGTTGGGTGGGAGGACGTGCTGCTGGGCTAGTTGTTAGTTCCCAGGATTGTAGAAACAATGTACCTCCTGAAACTACAGGTGCGCCTTCACGGCGCTGCAGTGGGAATGGCTGGGCAGAAACTCAGGGTAAAGCAAAAGTCGGCCGGAACAAAAACAGAGTTAGCTCTCATTTCTCCTGCTTCCTGACTGGACAAAGCTGCCGCCATGATGGACGGAATCTCACTTCCCTCCTTCCCTCCTTCCCTCCTCCCTCCTTCCTTCCCTCCCTCCTTCCCTCCTTCCCTCCTTCCTTCCCTCCCTCCTTCCTTCCTTCTCTCCCTCCCTCCCTCCTTCCTTCCCTCTCTCCCTCCTTCCCTCCCTCCTTCCCTCCTCCCTCCTTCCTTCCTTCCTTCCTTCCCTCCTTCCTTCCCTCCCTCCCTCCTTCCTTCCCTCCCTCCTTCCTTCCCTCCTTCCTTCCCTCCTCCCTCCTTCCTTCCTTCCTTCCTTCCCTCCTTCCTTCCCTCCCTCCCTCCTTCCTTCCCTCCCTCCTTCCTTCCCTCCCTCCTTCCTTCCCTCCCTCCCTCCTTCCCTCCCTCCTTCCCTCCTCCCTCCCCTCCTCCCTCCTTCCTTCCTTCCTTCCCTCCTTCCTTCCCTCCCTCCTTCTTCCCTCCCTCCCTCCCTCCTTCCTTCCCTCCCTCCCTCCTTCCTTCCCTCCTTCCTTCCCTCCCTCCCTCCTTCCCTCCCTCCCTCCTTCCTTCCCTCCCTCCTTCCTTCCCTCCCTCCTTCCTTCCCTCCCTCCTTCCTTCCCTCCTTCCTTCCCTCCTTCCCTCCTTCCCTCCTTCCCTCCCACCTTCCCTCTCACCTTCCCTCCCTCCTTCCCTCCCTCCTTCCCTCCTTCCCTCCCTCCCTTCCTCCCTTCTCTTCTTCCATGCCTTACTCCTTCTCCACAAATATTTAGCATGAACTCCACCCTGCCTGTGAGAGCTCAGGCTCCATGCTGTCTGGGCAGTAAACACAGAACAGTCTGCACTCAATCTGTCCAAGCTGACACACAGGGGCTCCACAGCTGAGTCGTTAACTTGTCCACTGACTGTTAGGAAGAGCCCACTAGTTTTGATTTGTTTATTTCCATACACAAACAGTATCCTTTCCTTGGGCAAGCTAATAGATTTTGTAATTATTTACTCCTGCCCCATTTCCACACCTGATTCCAGTTTCAAGTTTAGAGCCAGGTCTTTGAAATAGTCATATCATCAATACTGCATCTCCAAAGACATTTCCATTCTACATGAGTAGTATAATCGTGCCCCGCACACACAAGTGTCCCTGCTCATTCCAGTCTAGCGGTGTCTTTACTCTTTTTCAACCCACAGGAATGGCAAAGATGAAACAGAGGCCAAATTCTCTCTCTCTCTCTCTCTCTCTCTCTCTCTCTCTCTCTCTCTCTCTCTCTCTCTTTGAGACAGGGTCCTGGAACTTGCTATGTAATTATGTTGACCAGGCTGGCCTTGAACTCACAGAGATCCGGCTGTCTCTATCTCCCAAGTGCTGGGATTAAAGGCCTGCATCACCACGTCCAGCTAACTTCTCAAACTCTGAATGACAGTGTCGCACTGTATCTGTCTCTTTCATGTTTTGGAGCCGTATGGCCCAGAGAGACCTCCAAAGTACAGATGAAGTAGACAGAGAAGGGTTTAGAGTCAGACTGACCAGGTTCATATTTCAGTCTGCCCCTTGCTAGGGTGTCTCATTAGGCAAGTTACCCAAGCGAGTGCTCTACCTCTAGTCTGCATCTCTAGCTTCAAGTATTTAAGTTTCTGAACCTCAGTTTTCTTATCTGTAAAATGGCGACAAAACAGCTAAGGATTAAATGTGAGTGTGTAAAGCAGGGATTACCTACATGGGTCACCAGCACCAACATCCCTGGTTACAGCAGAAGGATAAAGCAGGCTCTTAACAAATTTTCTTCTGTTCTCATTATAAGTTTGTACAAACTAGTTAAACATATGGCAAGGTTGTGTGTCTCAGCCTGGGTCTACTGAATCACAAGCTTTGGGGAGGAGCCCAGCAATCTGTGCTTTAACCAGTCCCTCCAGGAGATTGAGAGTAGCTGAGGTTTGAGGTCCCTGGTTTACAGCAGAAGGATAAAGCAGGCTCTTAACAATTTTTCTTCTGTTCTCGTTATAAGTTTGTACAGACTAGTTAAACATATGGCAAGAGTGTGTTTTGTTTCATCAGAAACCTTCCAACTATCTCTGGAGTAACTGAAGCATTTCTGCAATCCCATCAGGAATGAATGATGGTCCCCATCATTCCACATCCTCAGCAGGATTTAGTCTGGTCAGTGCCTCAGAGCATATGTAGTGCCATCTCCCCATGACATGTGGTGTGGAGCATCTTTTTGTTTATTTGTCATCCATGTATGCACTTTGGTGAGATGTTCACTAAGGTCTTTGGTACATTTTTTTAAAAGTCAAGTTGTGATCAGGGATTTCTCAGGACCACCTGAAGCACAGGTAGGAGCCGGGTGCTTCAGCCAGGCAGGTTGTTTGGTTCAATTAAATCGTCTTTGGTTTGATTCAATCGTTTTGTGTGACTATGGGGGCACAGTTGTCCTTCTAGCTGATAATAAAAGATAGGCCTTTTGCCACTGTGAGACTTGAGTGCACAGAGCTTAGGTCGGGGATTTTGCAGGACTACCTGAAACACAGAGTATGGGGCGTGGGCTAAACAGGCATTACCCACCCCCCTCACCAACTGGGATTACCAAGGGAGTGTCCAAGTGGATTCTTTGGAGAACCTTCAGAACAGAAAGGGAAGAGGGAGTTATACTTACAATAGAAAGCCTAAAACTTAGACAAGTCAACACTCCATAAGCAAGGAGATAAAACAAATCAATCAAACAAACAATGAAGGCATCTGAAGGAGGCAAGCAAAGCAAGTCTTCAACACAGTGAAGAGGCATTTGGGATTCACATTGGAATACAGGCAAAGAGAAACCCACATGCCAGGGACATGAAGAAGAGACAACATGGGAAAGGTGCAGGATAATTCCACACCAAGCTCTACCAACCCTGTGGAAGATTCCTACAGTGGGATCCCCCTGGGTATGGCCCAAAAAAAAAAAAAAAAAAAGAATAAAAACATTTCTAAACTATGGGTCAAAAATGAAATCTCAAGAAAGATGTTAAGACATGTGAAATGTTAATTTCACAACAGAGATATTTAAGACATGAAAATGAAAATATAGAACAAAAAAAATAAAGCGAACAATGAAAAAAAACAAGTTGCTTTTTTGTGTTTATTTTTTTAAGGATTTTATATCAGCAAGTTTTTTTTTTTTGGTTTTCAGATCACATTGACGTTGCGTCAGTTTGCCATACAATTAAGTAACTGGTGCTGAGCATCCAGCAGATATAGGGATACACATTCATCGTTTAATTTTTTCTGGGGACTGTGTTACTTTCACGTCACAATGAATCTTCTAGCTCGCAGCCATGTAACCTGGAAGTTCATGATAACCAATTTTTATTTTGTTTTTTTACTCTTTTTTTTTTTTTTGAGAAGACGGGTCTCCCTGTATCCCAGCTGTCCTGGAACTCACTCTGTAGAACCAGGCTGGCCTTGAACTCACAAATCAAAGATCCGCCTGCTCTGCCTTCCCAAGGGCATAGGATTAAAGGCGTGCGCCACCACGCCCGGCTTTTTTGGTCTTTTCAAGACAGGGTCTCCTGTGCCCCCTAGCTTGTCCTGGAACTTACTCTGTAGAACAAGCGTGGCCTTGAACTACGAAGATCTGCCTGCCGTCTGCCTCCACGAGTGCTAGGAATTAAAGGTGTGCACATACCACAACCAGTTCATTTTTTTTTCTTACCCTAGGCCCAGTCTATATTGAGTAAGAATGAATATCTTTAAGTGGTTTTAAATTTGCATTTCCTTAATTTTAGAGACGTTGAACACTTCTTGTATTTGTTGTTGTTTTTTTCGAGACAGGGTCTCCCTGGTATTTCCCAGCTGTCCTGGAACTCACTATCTGTAGACCAGGCTGCCTTGACCTCACAAAGTCCACCGTGCCTCTGCCTCCAGTGCTAGGAGTAAAAGGCGTGCGCCACCATGCCTGGCTTAGAGCATTGAACACTTCTAAGTATGTTTCTCAGCCATCTCTAATTCCATGAAAATTTTAAATTTTATTTATTTTCGTAATGTTTCTGAAGTACTTCTGCATGTAGGATTGTGCACCTGTGGTGTGCAATGCCTCGAGAGGTCAAAGAGGGTGTCGAATTTCCCCTGAATGAGTCTCCCTGGAATGGAATTACAGACCGTTTCTCAGCACCATGTGGGTACTGGGGATCGAATCCCATCCCTCTGCAAGAGCGTAGGTGCTCTTATACTGCTAGGCCATCTCTCCAGCCCCCTAATTCTGAATTTTGAATTCTCTGTGTCAGTTTTTTTCTCCATCTTTGAGTGGATCATTTGGTTTTTCTGTTTCTTCGTTTGGTTTTTGAATAGTTTTATATATTCTGTGAAATCAATGCTTGTCAGATGTTATCTGGCATTGAGGTTCCTCCCACTCTGTGGGTTTTCTTCACTCCTTGATTGTTTCTTTGATGTACCAGAAGCTTTTGAGTTTAATGAGGTCCCATTCGTCAAAAATTGTCGACCGTAATTCTGGCGACAGCGTGCTGTCGGACTTAGGAAGTTGAAAAGAAAAGTTTTTCCTATGGCCCTATGTCTTGTAGTGTGCCAGCTTTTTCTTCTATCCTTTTAGAGTCTTTGGTTTCCATTGTAGGTCTTTGATCCATCGGAGTTGACTTTTGTACAGGGTGAGAAGGTAGGGTTTAATTTTCATTCTTTCTAACAAGTGTGTGACCAGTTTTTGCCAACGTCCACTTGCTGAAGATGCGTCCTTTCTCCATTGGTGTCTTCTTGGCCACCCTTGTCAATAATGAGGTGGCTGAAGTTGGTATGTGCTCAAGTTTAAAATCTTCAGTTTTGTTCCATTGGTCAACAGGTCTGTTTTGTGCAGTATCCCCAAGCTGTTGTATTATGCTATAGCCCTGTAGTATAGTTTGAAATCTGGTATAGAGATCACCCCCTGTATTGTTCTTATTCATACTCAGGGTTGCTTGGCTATTTGGGGGTCTTTTTTGTTTTTTCCCCAAATGAAATTAGGACTTTTTTTTTTTTTCTTTACAACATCTGTGGTCTGGGGATTTTAATTGGGATTGCATTAATCTTACAAGAGATTTGGGATAGAATGACATTTTTTTACTATATTAATTTTTCCCAAGGTTCATGAGCATGGGAGGCTTTTCCATCTTCATGATGTCTTTCTTTAATTTCCTTCTTCAGGGGTTTAAATATTTTGTTGTAAGAGATCTTTGGTGTCTTTGGTTAGGTTGTTGTTCCTAGGTATTTTATTTTTTTTGAGGCTATTGTGAGTGGGAAGGTCTCCTTGTTATTCCTCTCTCAGGTTGCTTTTGTTGGTGTAAAAGAAAGGCTAATGATTTTTCTAGATTAAATTTTGTATCCTGCCACTTTTACTGAAGCTCTTAATCATTTCTAGGAGTTGTCTGGTGAAGTTCTTAGCATTCCTTTAAGCAAAAAAAAGGGATAGCTTGACTTCCTCTTTTCTAGTTAGTACTCCTTGGAATTCCCTTTTCTTCCTTGCCTTATTGCCCTAGCAAGTGCTTCAAGCACTATAGTGAAGAGAAATGGTGATAAGGGGCAAACCTTGCTGAGTGGTCCTACCTTTAAGGGAATGGTTCCTGTCATTCCCCTTTAGGATGATAGTGGCCTGTGGTGTTCCTTCCTGTTACGGCTTTGATTCACTGAGGAATGAAATCCTCAACCAATCCCTCTAGGATCTTTAAGCAGGAGGGATGCTGGATTTTTATCAAAGGCTTTTTTCCCGTGTCAATTGAGATGGGTCATGTGGTTTTTGTCTTCAGTTCATTTATATGCTGTTGATGATATTTTATTGAATTTTAGGTATGGTTGAACCAATCCCGGCATCTCTGGTATGAAGCCAAATTGATCATGATAGATAATGATCTGCTTGATGTTGACTATATGCAATGTGCAAGTATCCCTGTTTTAGAATTTTTTGCATCTGTGTTTTCATTAATGAGATGGGCATCTAGAGTTCTCACTTTTTTGTATTGTATCTTTGCCTGTTTTGGGTAATTTTGAAGTGATGCTGGCTTCAGTAGAATGAAGTGGGAGAATTCCCTCTCTATGTTTGTATCCTTCTAAAGAAGTTGAGTAATAATGGTTGTAAGTCGTTTGTGGAATGTTTTTAATAGAATTCTGCCATGAAACCGTCTGGGGCCTGGGCTTTTTTTAGTATGGAGTATTTTTATTACAACAAAGATCCTCAATTTCTTCATATATTATGGGTCTGTTTAAGCTGTTTGCTCCTCTTCTTGGTTGAGCTTTGGTGACATTCCCCGGACTTTAGATATTCATCTATTTCGCCTAGGTTTTCAAACTTATTATCATATAGGGTTTTTTTTTTTTTTTTTTTTTTTTTTTTTTTTTTTTCTTTGTCTGTTGTTATTTTCCCTTTTTATCATGGATTTTATTGATTTGGAGTTGTTCCCTTCTTTCTGTTTTGTTAATTGGGCTAGAGGTCTGTCTATCTTGTTTATTCTCTCAAAGAACCAGCTTTTGGAGTCATTGATTTTTTTTTTTTTATGTTTCTTTTGTTTTAATTTTATTGATTCTGCTCTGATTTTTGTTATTTCTCCTTTTTTTTTTTTTTTTTTTTTTTTTTTTTTTTTTTTTTTTTTTTTTTTTTTGCTGCAGTGTTAGATCGTTTCCTTGTGCTCTTTCTGTTTTTCTAATGTAGGCACCCAGGGCTATAAACTTCCCCCTTAGGACTGTTTTTTTTTTTTTTTTTTTTTTTTTTTTTTTTGTTTTGTTGTGTTATATTTTCGTTGTCAGTCAGTTCCAGTGAGGCTTTTATTTCTTTCTTTCTTTAGCTCGTTCCTGACCCATTCCATTATTCAGGAGTGTGTGGTTTAGTCTCCATGGGTTCTTACGTAGATTTAGGGCTTATCCTGGTGGTTGTAATGCGTTATTGCACTGTGTCCTGACAGAATGCATGAAAGTATTTCAATCTTTTTGCATTTGTGGAGGTTTCTTCTGTGTCCCAGTTGTGGTCGATTTTGGAGATGTTCTGTGGGGTGTGAGTAGAAAGTGTATTCGCTGGTATTAGGTGGAATATTCAGTAGATGTCTTGAGGTCCCATGGTTGGTGTATGTGTATTATTCAGTTCAGTTGTCTCTATGTTTAGGCTTTGTCCAAGTTGGTCTTTCCAAAGGGCTCAGTGGAGTAGGTGAAGTCCCCTACTATAGTGTACTGGGGTTAATCTATACCTTGAAGTCCTGGAGAATTGGGTCTTTGAAAGTTTGGTGTTGGTGCACCAGAGTTTCGGGTGCCATATATCTGCATGATTGTGAAATCTTCATGAATAATTGTTTCCTTTAATGAAAATGTAATAGCCTTCTTCGTCTCTTCTTCTGATTTCTTTTACTTTGAAGTCTAGGTTGTCTGATATTAAGATAAGCAACTCCTGCTTTCTTTTGGTACCCATTGCTTGGAATGGTTGTTTTTCCATCCTTTAAAACGTTTAAGGTGGTGCCTGACCTTGGAGGTCAGATGTGTTTCTTGTAAGCAGCATATGGATGGATTCTCTGTTTCCTAATCCAATCTCCCAGTCTATGGGTTTTGATTAGGGAGTTTAGGCCATTAATATTTAGGATATAACTGATAGATGTGTGTTGGCTTCCTGTTCAACCTAGTATCCCATTTTGCATATTTTTTGGTATTTTTGGTCGAGGTTTCTACTTCCACAGTTAGGCTTTTATGAATGTCTCTTTCTAGGTGCCCTGGGGATGGTTGCTCCTTTCTTCTGTCCCTTTGATTGCGTCAAGTATTCTCTGAAGGGTTTGGTTTTCCAGACATGTTTATGTCTTTCCTCATTTTGGTTATGTCGTGGAAGATTTTTCTTCTCTCTTCTTCAACTGTAGTTGACATTTTGGCTGGGTAAAGTAACCTGGGTTGGCTCTATAGTCCCCTTTAACACTGGGAATTGCTTTGCTCCACGTTCTTTCTTGCTTTCATAGTGTGGCACTGAGAAATCAGTTGTAATCTGATAGGTTTCCCCTTAAGTGTACGAGTTGTTTCCTCTTGTGGCTTTCAATAAGTTTGCCTTTGTTTTGGGTAAGCTTGCATTTTAACTATGATATTGGCGTGGAGAGTTTCTTTTCTGATCTTTGTCTGTTTGGAGTTCTAATTGCTTCTGTATTTGTATGGTTTTGACTTTTTTTAGTTTGGGAAAATTTTTCATCTAGAATCTGTGTTTGAATCGGAATTCACTTACCCATTCTGCTTGGGGTTCTTCCCTTCCTCTATTCCCTTGATGATGGGGGGTTGATCTTTTCATAGTGTCCCACACATACACTTTGTTATTTTTAAAATTTTCATAATAGTTTACTTGAGGTTTTAGTTCTGTTTATCTTCAGTCCTGATAGTCTTTGTTCTGCTTTCCTCCATTTAGCTTCTGAGGCTTTTTCTCACTCCTTCCCTCTTGATTTGGATGAGTGTTTGATTTCCTTTTTTCATTCATCTGTGATGTCTTTATATATATCCACTTCCTTATGAGCTTTCTCAATCTCTTCCTGTAGCTCTTTTTGCTTTCAACTGGTTGGTTTTTATCTTTTTCAATGAGGATCTTTTCAGTGTTTCCATTTCCTTCCCGGAGTTTTGTCATTCTTCGCCATCTATTCTTTCTGGTGTTTCCAGTCTGCTCAGGTCTTTTGAGTTTTTCAATCTCTCTCCTTAGTTCTCTGACTGTTCTTTATATCTTTTAATTTCTTTGAGTATGTCCACACAATTTTACTTCTAAATCTGGGTCCGGGCCATACCCAGGGGGATCCCCACTGTAGTGAATCTTCACAGGGTGGTAGAGCTTGGTGTGGAATTATCCATGCACCTTTCCATGGTTGTCTCTTTCTTCATGTCCCTGGCATGTGGGTTTATCTCTTTGCTGGTATGCCAAATGTGAAGCCCATAATTGCCTCTTCATTGTTGAAGGCTTCTTGCTTTGCTTCCTCTTAATGCCCTTCATTGTTTGTTTGATTGATTTGTTGTTCTCCTTGCTTATGGAGTGTTGACTTGTCTAAGTTTTAGGCTTTCTATTGGTAGTATAACTCCCTCTTTCCTTTCTGTTCTGAAGGTTCTCCAACAGAATGCCACTTGGACACTTCTTAGGAATAATCCAGGTTGGTGAGGGGGGTGGGGTTATGCCTGTTTTAGCCCACGCCCCCAATACCTGTGTTTCAGGTAGTCCTGCAAAATCCCCTGACCAAGCTCGATTCACTCAAGCTCGCAAATGGCAAAAGGCCTATCTTTTATTATCAGCTAGAAGGACAACTGTGCCCCCATAGTCACACACACGATTGAATCAAAGCCAAAGACGATTTAATGAACCAAACAACTGCTGCCTGGCTGAAGCACCCGGCTCCTACATGTGCTTTCAGGTGGTCCTGAGAATCCTGTCACAACGTGGACTTTAAAAAATGTACCAAGACCTTAGTGAACATCTCACCAAAGTGCATACATGGATGACAAATAAACAAAAAGATGCTCCACACCACATGTCATGGGGAGATGGCACTACATATGCTCTGAGGCACTGACCAGACTAAATCCTGCTGAGGCTGTGGAAGATGGGGCCATCATTCATTCCTGATGGGATTGCAGAAATGCTTCAGTTACTCCAGAGATAGTTGGAAGGTTTCTGATGAAACAAAACACACTCTTGCCATATGTTTAACTAGTCTGTACAAACTTATAACGAGAACAGAAGAAAAATTGTTAAGAGCCTGCTTTATCCTTCTGCTGTAAACCANGGGAAACTTTCATCTATTATCCTGTTGTAGATCTGTCAATACCATTCTCTTGGGGATTCTTCCCTTCCTCTATTCCTATGATGTGAGGGGTTGATCTTTTCATAGTGCCCAACATACACTTTCGTTATTTTTAATTTTGCATAATATTTCCTTGAGGTTTTAGTTCTGTTTATGCTTCAGGTCTGATATTCTTGTTCGCTTTCCTCCATTTCTTCGAGGCTTTTTCTCACTCCTTTCCTTTCTTTTTGATTGATGAGTGTTTTGATTTCCTTTTTTCATTCATCTGTGATTCTTTAGTATTTCCATTCCTTATGAGTTTCTCAATCTCTTCCTGTAGCTCTTTTGCTTCAACTGGTTGGTTTTTATCCTTTTTCAACATGTAGGATCTTTCAGATGTTTCCACTTTCCTGCCGGAGTTTGTCATTCGCGCCATCTAGTTCTTTCTGTGTTTGCTCAGTCTGCTCAGGTCTTTTTGAGTTTTTCTATCTCTCTCCTTAGTTCTCTGACTTGTTCTTTATAGTCTTTAATTTCTTTGAGTATGTCCCACAATTTTACTTCTAATATCTGTGTCCTTTTTTGTCTTTTTGAGACAGGGTCTCCCTGTAGCCCCAGCTGTCCTGGAATTTGCTCTGTAGACCAGGCTGGCCTTGAACTCACAAAGATCCGCCTGCCTCTGCCTCCCAAGTGCTAGGATTAAAGGCGTGCGCCACCACGCCTGGCTGAAATGTGTGTATTCTTAACATGCCTGCTGATTTTCCTGTTACATTTCTATTCCAGCTTTTTCCATTGTCATCTGAGAGGACACATTATATGACTTTTCATTTTTGTTCTTTTAAATTTGTTCAGCCAACAGGATGGCTCAGTGAGTAAAGGCTCTTACCACCAAGCCTAACGACTGGGGTTCAATCCCCAGGTTCCATATAGTGGAAGGAGAGAAGTGACCCCTATGAGTTGTCCTCTGACCTACACATGCAGTGTGGCACAAATGCACCAGCAACCTCCCCCACATCAATCAATCGATCATGTTTTTATGTTTACAACTTTTGTTTTTGCAATGCTGGGGATCAAACCCAGGACCTCATGCATGCCAGGCAATCATTCTACCACTGAGCTATGCCTCCAGTCCCTCCTTAAATAGCACCAGTAACATCAGGAGTGATGGCACTTGTCTTAATCCCAGCACTGGGAAGGTAGAAGCAGGTGGATCTCTGTGAGGCAGAGGCCAGCCTGGTCTACATAATCAGGCAGGTTGGGGCTATGGAGACCCTGTCAATTTTTTTAGTTAATTAATTAATTAATTAGCACCAATAATCCTTTGCATCTAATGGTTTGTACATGAAACAAGCTAGCCAGTTCAGCATGCTTGCTCTACTGCAGCTACCAAGTCTGGCCCTTGTCAAGAGTCTGTCCAGGATGGATGTCCACAGCCCCAAAACATCATCTAAAGCACCGCGGAGATGTTGTCACCCTCGTGGCACAGAGAAGACTTGGTGGGCAGAGCACATCGCCTGGTTTTAAGATGTCTCTCTTGGAAAAGACCCGAAGCAAGCTTTTTTCAGGAAGAAACCATCTTTCCAGTTGTCAGAGCCGGGCCCTAGTGGGGTAGAAGCCTTGACTCAATGCTGCCGTCCTGTGGCCAGAAGCGAGACCGCGCATGGCCGCCTGCTATACCCAGCCAGCACTTGCTGGGCTTGCAGGGTGCTGCAGCCCTTGATGGGATCTGGCAGGTCCAGAGCTGCTGTTGCGGCACTGCCCTGAGTTGCTGGCAGTAGGATGAGAGAAGAGCCAGCGCTGCAGGACGCCATAGGACGCCACAGGATTAGTACTTGGCATGCTCCTGGTGCATACCCCCGAGGAGGGCGGTGCTGTGTTTTCAAGTGCCTGAAAAGACTATTTAAACATAGGATCTGTTCCCAACGAGCAGCAGAGAATCTGAAGAACTATAAATAAATCTTTCCAGACAACAAACATGTGGATTTTTTAAATGAGAAGCTGAAAATTAAGGGTAACTAAAAATGCTGTGCAGACTCCGTTTTTAATTATAGCCTAATGGAGAAAACATGAGACGGAGTCATTTCTCCTGATAAAGCAGTCGTTCAGTGAGTTCCCATTGAGAAATCCGTGTGATTTTGCATTTTGGCAAGATACTTCATTTTGACAGAAACTATCACCTTTGAGCAAATGCAATTAGCTAAATTCTACATACAATTAATTCAACCTTTCAGAGAAGGTTTTTGTTTTTTGTTTTGTTTTTTAATGTGCCCATCTACTCAGTTAAGAAATTGGTGAGGGCTGGAGAGATGGCCTAACGGTTAAGAGCACCGACCGCTCTTGCAGAGGACCCGGGTTCGATCCCCAGCACTCACATGGCAGCTGAGAACCGTCTTTAACTCCAGTTCCAGGGGAATCCGACGCCGTCTTCTGACCTCCGCGGCACTGCACGACATGGGTGCACAAATCTACATGCAGACAGTACATTCACAAGCATTCAAAAATAAATAAAATTGGCCAGGCGTGGTGGCGCACGCCTTTAATCCTAGCACTTGCGAGGCAGAGGCAGGCGGAAATTTGTGAGTTCAAGGCCAGCCTGGTCTACAGAGTGAGTTCCAGGACAGCTGGGGCTACAGGGAGACCCTGTCTCGAAAAGACAAAAAATAAATAAATAAATAAATAAATAAATAAATAAATAAATAAATAAATAAATAAAATTAAAAAAAAGAAATTGGTGAATAACAGGGCATGTCAAAAAGATACAGGAATTATTGTGGAATGAAATACCATAGAAATGAAAATAAAGCCAGGGGGGAGAAAGAGAGGAGGAGGAGGAGGAGGAGAAAGAGAGAGAGAGAGACTGGTGTGGAGAAATTCCCAAGGCCAAATCTACAATTAAAGCATCAAAATAAATAATGCAGCAACACAGTACAACCCATTGAATAAAATAAGAATCTCGAAGGCAGGGTGTGGTGGCTGGCATATGCTTTTAATGCCAGGACTCAGGAGGCAGAGGCAGGTGGGTTCTAGGCCATCCTGGTCTACATAACAACTTCCAAAATAAATAAATAAATAATAAATAAATAAATAGAAACATGAACCTAAATGGATGCAGATCAAATAGAAAGCTTGATGAAGAATATGATATTTAGAAGCCAAGGGCTGGGGACATGACTCATTGGGTAAAGTGCTTGTTGCATAAGCTTGAGGAACTGAGGACAGACCCTGGCACCCAGGTAAAGGCCTGAGCCCGGGGTGGGGGCAGAAACAAACAGACCCCAGGGGCTCAGTGGCCCCTCAGGCTAGCTGAAGTTCCAGTGAGAGACTCTGTCTCTAAATAAATAAATAAATAAGGCAGAGAACTGGTTCAGGAAGATGTTAATCTCCTGCCTTCACAGACACCACACACACACAGACACACACACACACACACACACACACACAATAAATAAATAAATAAATAAATAAATAAATAAATAAATAAATAGTGGGGCATGGTGGCACATGCCTGCAACTTTTTAAAAATTTTTATTTATGAATGTATGTGTATGAATGTACTGTCTGCATGTAGGTTTGTGCACCCGGGTCATGCAATGCCGCAGAGGTCAGAAGAGGGTGTCAGATTCCCCTGGAACTGGAGTTAAAGACAGTTCTCAGCCACCATGTGGGTGCTGGGGATCGAACCCGGGTCCTCTGCAAGAGCGGTCGGCACTCTTAACTGCTAGGCCATCTCTCCAGCCCATGCCTGCAACTTTTAAAAGGTGTGTGTGTGTGTGTGTGTGTGTGTGTGTGTGTGTGTGTGTATGTGTGTTTGTATGTAGGCACTCACGCCATGGTGCACATGTGGCAGGAGTCGGTTCCCTCCTACTACAAGGGTCCCAGGTATCACCAGGTCACTAGGCTTGATAGCAGGTGCTTGTACTCACTGAACCATCTCAGCCTCCCAGCCCCCTTTCTGTGTGACAGGATCTCATATAACCCAGGCTGGCCTCAAACACATTACATAATTAAAGGTTACCTTGAACTTCTTTGTTGTTGTTGTTTTGTTTGTTTTTGTAACAAGGTCTCCTTGTAGCCCAGCTGGCATGGAACTTGACCAGGTTGGCCTTGAATTCATAGGGATCAGTCTGCCTCTGCCTCCTGAGTGCTGGAATTAAAGGCAGGCACCACCATGCCCTTGAACTTTAAAAACACATTTATTTATTTATTTATTTATTTATTTATTTATTTATTGCCATGACGTTTGTGTGGAGGTCAGAGGATAACCTGAGGGAGTCAGCTCTCTCCTGCTGGCTTCTGAGAATTGAACTCAGATCATCAGGTTTGGCACAAGCACCTTTGCCCATGGAGCCATCTGCAGTCCAGACCTTGAACTTCTGATCTTCCTGTCCTCTAACCAGTGGGATTATAGGCATGGACTGCTACATCCAGATCTGTGGTTCTAGGGATCAAACCTAGGGCTTCCTGCATTAGAAGCAAGCACTCTACCAACTAAGATACATCCACACACACACACACACACACACACACACACACACATACACACACACACCTGGCCATGGGAAAAGTGGAGGGGGTTAATATAGATTGAAGTAGGTGGACATTAAGACATATACATGTGCACACAGGTTTCAGAAAAGGATAGTCATGCCAAGTGCATACCTGTAAGCCCAGCTTTTGAGAGCCTAAGATAAGACAATTGTTATAGGCCAGGCAGAGCTACACAGCAAGAAAAACAAAAAGAATTGAATGATTTTTGCATAAGTTTAAAATGTTGCTCTACAGAGTATTAATTATAAAGAGGAAGAGAATCTTTATAATGAAAAGGCCTGGCAAACATCAGCTAAAAGAAGTGGTCAGAGTGGGCATTATCAATAGCAAGAAGTCAGAATCTTGTTCCTCCTGATGACCTAATGGGCACGATGAGGACACAGCCACACATCTGTAACACTCTTCCCAAAATGCATGAGCTGAATCTAATCAGGAACCATCACAGACCCAGGCTGAGGGAAATTTAACAAGAACAGAAACCCCGCCCTCTTCAACACTGTCAACATCATAGAAGTCAAGGAGAGGTTGAGTACCTCTCCAGACCAAGTGAGAGACCAAAGAACGGAGTGAGTCCAGCCTGTGATAACGGGGCTGGCCTGCAACGACAGCACTACTGGAACAGCTGGGATGCAAGGATGCCATCTGATGTTCAGGTGGCAGTTATATATCAAGACTAATTTCTTGGTGTTGGCAGCTGTCTTATGGTCCTCATTCATGTGAATATCACTGGCAGCAGTGTGGCCAGCTGTGCAGCCAGAGTTCTTCCCAAAGACCTCTCCTTAATGAAGCCCAGATCTTGATTTAAGCCACAAAAAAGAATTTCAGGGTCATTTACTATGAAGCAAAATTGAGTTTATTAAGAAAAAGATTTTTATCTGGGCATGGTGGCACAGGACTGCAATCCCAGCTACTCAGGAGGCTGACCAGCCTGGGCCACTTAGAGACCCTGTCTCAAGATGAAAGCAGAGGGTGAGGGACTGTGGCGAGCACTTGCTCTGCATGCATGAGGCCATGGGTCCAGTCTCCAGCACTGAAAGCTTTCTCTTTGTTTGGTTGGTCTTTGGAAAGTCTCCCTATAGCCCCAGCAAGCCTAGAACTCACTGTATAGAACAGGCTGACCTCGATCTTACAGAAATCCACCTGCCTTTGCCTCCTAAGTACTGGAATTAAAGGTGTTCGCCATCACACCCAGCTGAAAAGGTTTTCTTTTTTAATTACATTGATCCTTCCTTATATATTTTTGCCTGTGTGTGGTATGCATGCGTGTATGTTCACATGCGTGTGTGTGTGTGTGTGTGTGTGTGCCCAAAGTTGATGCCAGTGTCTTCTTCAATCACTTTTATGTATTGAAGCAGGGTCTCCTGCTGAACCCAAAGCTGACCAAGTCCACCTAGCCTAGCTAGTCAGCATGCTTCAACCAGCTCACCTCAGCCTATGAGTTCTGGGGATTAGAAGCCTAGTCCTCACCATTGCACAGTAAGTGCTTATTCACTGAGCCAGCTTCCCAACCCCCTTGCTTTTACAGAAACAGTTCAGGCTGGTCTCAAACTCACTACGTAGCTGAGGATAGCCTTGGACTTCTTTCTATTCCTCCTTCCATCACCTCCCGAGTGCTGGGATAACAGGCATGTGCCACCACACCCCAATTATGAAGTGCTTGGGATGAAGAGAGGGTTTGTGCATGCTCCACAGCACTCCAAGTGAGCTTGCACGTTCCTCTCAAGGAAAGTTTTCCATGACAATAGCAAAATCCTGTCTCAAAGAAAATCATGTTCTAATATGAGGTGTAGGGTTGGTAGAGGGCTTTGAAGCCAGCCCTAGTGAGCCAATATCCATTTGTACTAAGTGAGCAGGTAGAAGAGAAGACTTAAATGGGTCTTGGGATTTGAGTAAAAAGTAGGGACAGCCTGGAGAGATAGCTCTGTGGTTAAGAGCTCTGGATAGGCTGCAGAGGACCTGGGTTTGGTTCCCAACACTCACATGGTAGCTAACAACCTTCCATGACTCCAGTTACAGGGGATCTTATGCCCTCTGTTGGGCTCTAAGGGCACTGCAGGACACAGGTGCACTTACAACATGCAGGCAAAGCACTCATACTCATAAAAATAATTTTTAATATTTAAAATAAGTATAGGGGTAAAGAGAATATGGCCTGGGCAGTACAAAAATGGCCACTTGCACTCTGAAAAGGCCAAGAACCTGCTAGCTGCTCAGTCCATAAAACTAGCTGTCTTAACAGTTCTAGTCTGGCACTGAAATCCTAGAAGATTCATGGAGAGCCAGGCACAGTTGTGCACACCTTTAGTCCTAGCACTCAGGAGGCAGAGATAGGCAGATCTCTGTGAGATTAAAGCCAGCCTGGTCTACAAAATGAGTTCCAGGCCAACTAGGGCTACAAGAGACCCTGTCTAAATAAATAAATAAATAAATAAATAAATAAATAAATAGTGATACATGGAGAGTCACTGGTCTTCAGTCCCTGTTAGAAGGATAGAGAAGCTGGAAGCTGTAGTCTGTCAATGAAAGACAGCAACAGCAGCAGCAGCAGCAGCAGCAGCAGCAGGTCGATGCACTCACCAGCAAGAAGTGAAGGCAGACAGGCAAACAACACACTCCTCTTTCCTCAGACCCCTTCATATCTCCTGAAAGGTTCAGAGACCTTTTCTCCTTAACTCATCACTCCTGAGATGCTGCTCAATTCCAGATCTTGTCAAGGTGACAATCAAGTGAACCATCAGAGAGAGGGAGATGGAGCTTTACTGGCATTGCAGCGACATGGGACTGAGTCGTTGTATCTATGAGTGTGTTTCATTCTTCTTTGTTCTTTTTATTCCTCATTTTTAAATTGTCACCCTGTAAAGTTTCATAATGTTCTTGGCAGAGGGCTGAGGTTTATTTATTCCTATATATAGCTAATGATGTTTGACCACTATAATGGTATTTTCAAATCTTGATTTTCCTCCTGGAACTGATAGGCTGAAAGACAGCTGTCACAGAGTACCATTCTATCCCTGGTCCAAATGCACAGCCACTTTGGTACTCCAGCTGGTCTTTGCTGTGCTGTTCGTCAGGACAACCACAGCCAATGATGTACAAGCCGTGATGGACTGCAGGGGGCGCCAGGATTTCTGGAAAGAAATCTTTCAGGCTCCTGAGAGATTTCTTTCCAGAAAGCTCAGTGCTGTTACTGTCTCAAAAAGACAAAAAAAAAAAAAAAAAAAAAAAAGGTAATAGCAGCAGAAGGAGGTGGCTTTGGGTTTCTGTCTGTCTTCCTTATGGTAGCTCATTACCCTTCCACAGCCACTCTGTAGCACAAATGGTAGCCAAGACTCCGGGTCAGCCTGGACTGCTAAATTATGCATACCACTGGTCCTCTATCTAAGCCTAAACCTCATGTCAGTGCCCAAAATGGACGTGAGGGCATCCATGAGCTCCTTTATTTTCCCCTCTTTCCAATGTGGCCGCCATATTGAATAAATCTCCTTACTCTGGTTTTTCTATTACTTATCTCTTTGATTAGTGTATTGGAGATGCGTGGCTGAGCCACAAATGTGGGGCTGTCAGGGCCCACCCTCTGACCCTAAAATTTCCAGTAACATTCCGTTTCTACTTGTGCCTGTGGCCAAGGAGTGGAGTCCCAGCACTGCCACCTGAGGGCCACCTTAGGGATCTCCATTCACATGAAGCCAGAGATCCTTGACTAAGTCATAGGAATGAGTTTCAGGAGGAGTCAGAATGGAGCAGTCAGTGAGTTTATTAAGTACGGATACGGGGGACTCCACGGTTAGATTTAAGCACAGGCTTTCAGAGAGAGGCCCGCCCTAAGTGTATGCATGAATGTCTGTGGTTTGTTTTTCTTTTTTGAGACAAGGTCTCATGTAGCCAGCCAGCATCAAACAGCTGAGGCTGGCCTTGAACTCCTAACCCTCCTGCCTCTGCCTCTTGAATGTAGGATTACAAGTATGTGTCACCATTCTCAGATGATTCTGTGACTTTTGAAGTTATTTGCTCAAAGGATGTAATTTATAACAAGGCTAAAGAGTAAAAAATTATATGAGGTAATTTAATTCTTTCTATTATCATAAAGATTTCCTGTTGTTGATGAAATTGTTAGGTGGATTTATGAGGTGCACCGCTCAGATCTGTAGATGAGAGGGGAATGTTAACACAGTTAAATGCAAGGCCACAGACATTCTGGCCCTAACCAGGTAGAGTCTGTTGTTCTCAATATCCTTGTTAGAGATGCCTTTAGGAAAGCCATCTGTGAGTAATTTGGACTTCATCTATTACGTGGAAGCATTTGACTCTCAAGCAGATACCTGAGTTAGGGGCTGCTATCCCTTCCCACCGAGGCAGGCAAGCACAAGGAACGGTTTAGCAGCCTGGGCTTCCACTTGGCTTGGGCTCTGCACCACCCCCTTCTAATAATGCAGTTAGCAACCTAGAACCCTTACCTGCACAGAGCAGTATGCCCCCCTACTCTGAACAGTGAAGTCACTGCCCTACCCATGACCATCAAGCTTGGTCAGTTTCTACTCAGTCATACTTCAGTTATATCCAGGTACAAGGACAGAGGATCAATCTAGTCTAAGCTAGTTTGGGGTCTCTGTGCAATTAAGGCAGACAGTGTCTTCTTTGTGAATGTTTAGGGACACTCCCCTACCTACCATCTTATGAGTGTATAATTTGGGCACGCATATGATTAAAATCAGATGTATTATGGGCAGGGACATGCACAGTAGAGGAAAAGCTATATAACTTAAAGCTGCCCATCAAAATAGAGAACTGGCTGTATTATGCCCTTGGTACTCAGCCCCCCTCCCACTTCCTTTAGGCCACATAAAAGAAGCTCCAGACAATAACCCGGGCCCTTGAGTGCTCTCACTCATACGGCCCACTGTCACTATTTCTTCCTGATCAGTACTGTATCACTTTGCTTTTGAATAAAGTTTCCTTAGTACCTTGCAATCTATGCAGGTCTATATTTCGATCCTGAATAGGATGTCAAGGGAAAAGCTGGCCCAGGCACCAGCCGATAATAATGCCCTGTCCCCTTCATTTTGGATCCTCACAATTCTATGAAGTACGTGGGAAGGATATATATCATCGGGCCACTTTTCTAGACATGGATGCTGACATGCAGGTAGTGTGGGGGCTCATGCGGCAGGGTCGGAGCCACCAAGCAGGAGCCACCAGGCCCTTGGCAACGCTGTGCCACCACTTTGGTTCTGCCATTTCAGAAATCTAGTCTCGGCTTTTTGAAGATTCTTGTCAGCCCAAAAGCTGACTATAAAGTACAATGTGGTGGTGCAGGATCAGGGGTTCAAGGTTAACCTCAACTACATATTAAATTCAAAGCCTGCCTGGCTACATGAGATTTTGTGTCAAAAAAAAAAAAAAAAAAAANTTGACTCTGACATCCAAGGCATAAAGTTTCTTCAAAGGGAATATTTCATCCCATGTGGAACGTAATTTAAATAAACTTTTTCTAGTATTTTCATCCACCTAGAACAAGAGAACAATTCTATGGCTTGTTAAGTTACTATAGAATGTTATATACAAAGTATAAAGTTCCTTGCTATTTCACATAGAGATATATTACCCATTTGTACACATGTACCACAGTAATACCTTACTAAGGGTACACTTTATCACAAGTACTTTTTTTTCTTTTAATTCAGGAAGAATAGCAGCCATGTAATTCATGTAAGCAAGCAGGCAAGTTTTTAAGTTTTTTTAAAAGCACAATTTCTTTCCATTTTAAGGCTTGGTAAGAGTATTCCTAATAAATTCACTGAATAAAAAAGTTCAATAATGGTTTGCCTGATAGCTAAATTTTATTCAATTATTTACTAGTAGCATAAAGTTAAAAAAAAAAATGAAGCCAATCTGATGCAATATACTATGATTATACTAATGAAATGCTATTTTGGGCATAGAAGACACCATAATAATTTAAGCTCAAATTCTCCACCATGTATGAGCACTATATAACCTCTGCTCACATTGGTAATGGGTGTAGTTATTTTTGGAAAACAGAAATCCTAGTAAAATGCTGGGAAGGTTTTTTGTTGTTTTTTTTTTTTTTTGTCTTTTCGAGACAGGGTCTCCCTGTGGCCCCAGCTGTCCTGGAACTCGCTCTGTAGACCAGGCTGGCATTGAACTCAGAAAGTGGATGCTGTGGCTTTCTTCAGCTTCAACATGAGGCCATGACTGAGGAGGACAGCTTAGTGTCCTTGCAAGTTGCAAAGGTGAATGCTAAGCCTTCCCTTAGCCTTTACCTCCCTAGGAGTTAGACTCAGAGAAAGGAGGAACTAGAAAGAAAAACCTATCTCCATAAAAGGACTTAGATTCGAAGTTGGCCTTCATAAACCATTCATGTAAAAATTCTCATCAGTTTCTTGGTCCAAAAAAAATAAATAAATGCCAAGAACTTAAAGTGGTCTCAAGGTTGTTGTTTGTTTTATTTTGGTTTTGTTTGGCTTTTGGGGACAGGACCTTAACTCTATAGCCCAGGCTGGCCTGGAACTTGCTATGTATCACAAGGCTAGCCTCAGAACTATTTTCCTCCTGCCTGAGCCTCATGAGTGCTTGGACTGTAGGTGTGCCCTACAGCACTGAACAAAGTGATCCTGAGTTTGGAGTGTCCTGGTGCATTGAAAAAAAAGTCATTTATTTAGGGCTAAATAATATTCCATTATGTATATGTTCCATATTTTCATGATCTATTTGTCTGTAGCTAGACATCTAGTCTGGCTCCATTTCCTAGCTATTGTGAGCAGAATAACAATGGATGGGCAAGTATCTCAGAGGTATGTTGACTTAGCGTCCTTCGGGTAAATGCCCGGGAGTGGTATAACTGGGTCATTCAGTTCTTCCATTTCTAGTTTTGTGAGAAACCTCATGCTGGTTTCCTTAGGGTTGCACCAGTTCACACTCCCATCAACGGTGGATAAGGTTTCCCCTTTCCACACATTCTCGCCAGTATTTGTTGTCATTTGTACTCTGGATGATTGCTATTCTAGTGGAGATGAGATGGAATCTCAAAGCAGTTTTGTTTGCATTTGGCTCCTGGCTCAGGATGTTGGACACTTTTAGAATATTTATTGAATACTGGGACTGTAGCACTGTGGCAGAGTACTTGACTCCCACACTTGATGCCCCCAAAAGATACTTACTGGCCACTTGTGTTTCTTCGTTTGAGAACCGTTTAGTTCATTGGCCCATTTATCAACCGGCAGTTTGAGTTTGGGATTTACTTTATACAGTCTTTTATATATTCTACATATTAACCCCCTGTTTGAAATATAGCTGACAAAGATTTTTGCCCATTCTGTGGACTATCTGTTCACTCTGCTGACAGTTTCTTTTGCTGTGTGGGAAGTTTTTAATTTCATGCACTTGCTTTTGTGATTTCTTGGGGCTGTTTCTTGTGCTGTCAGAATTCTATTCAGAAAATTCTAGCCTGTATTTATACCTTGAAGTGTTTTCTCTTAGCAGTTTCAGTATTTTAGGTTTTAAATTAAGATCCACTTTGAACTCTTTTTTTTTTTAGATTTTTTTATTTGACCAGTAAGTACACATAGGCAATAAACATAGTGTCCAACTAGTTAATATTTGAGTCCAGTTTTTGTACAACCCAGGGTCCCTAAGTCCAATTGAAGAGGTCTGCTTACACAAACATGTTGATAAAATAAAAAGAAAAAAAAAATCCAGTCCATTTTTGCTGCGATCTCACAATTTACCCTGCTCCTTGCCCTTATAATCTGATGCACCAACATCCTCCCAGGGGGTCCATGGGCTTTGGGAGGGAGGTGTGCTGTCAGAATTTGGAGGTCAGCTGTTGATTTGCAGTGCAGGATCTCAACATAATTTTCTTTCATGCTCATATCACACCGTATCTTCGGCATTATGGTCTTACTGTCCATTTCTTATGTGCACCCAAAGTTATAGGCAAAAGGCCTTTGTTTGGGGGGCTTTTAAAGCCTCACTGGCCGGGGCTGGAGAGATGGCTAGGGGTTAAGAGCACTGACTGCTCTTGCAAAGGACCCGGGTTCGATCCCCAGCACCCACATGGCGGCTGAGAACCGTTTGTAACTCTGATTCCAGGAGAACTCCAGTTCCGGGGGAATCTGACACCCTCTTCTGACCTCCACGGCACTGCATGACACGGGTGCAAAAACCTACATGCAGACAGTACACTCATACACATAAATAGATAAATTAAAAAAAAAAAAAAAGCCTCACTGGCCACAACTCTTGGTAGGGCAGACTAAAGCCTTTATCTACCAATGCTTTTTATTTAACTGTAGGGCAAAATTGCATCCTGGAGGGAGGAGGCACATTCCTTCCCGCCTCGGTTTTTTGTTTTGGTTTGGTTTTTTTNAAAGCATTTAACACAGAACAAAAGGAAGGGCAAGGGAGCAGAGGGAAGGGAGCCAATTGCCCTGGAGGAGGTTTCCTGGCTCACCGTGTCTCAGGGCCGGTAGTGTGCTTCCCTCATCCCATTTCTAACTCCCAACCATATCAGAGCACAGTTAGGGGCCAGGGTGAGGGCTCCCTGGGTAAAGGCATCTGCTGCCAGGCCTGATGACCTGAGTTTGGTCTCTGAGACTCACATGAAGGAAGCAAAGAACCAGGTCCTGACAGTTGTCCTTTGACTTCCACTCATGCACCATGATGCATGTGCAATAATCCCCAACTGGGGGCTGGAAAGATGGTTCAGTGGTGAAGAGCGCTGACCGCTCTTGCAGAGGACCTGGGTTCGATTCCCAGCACCTACATGGTGGCCAAGAACCTTCTTTAACTCCAGTTCCAGGGGAATCTGACACCCTCTCCTGACCTCCCTAGCATTGCAGGACACAGGTACACCAACTTCCATGCAGACAGTACACTCATACACATAAAAAATAATAAAAAAAGAAAAATAAAAAAAGGAAAAAAATAATCCCCAACTGACAGACACAGACCAACAGACCAACAGACAGACAGACTGACACACACACACACACACACACACACACATACAATAATAAACAAACATATTTTAAGACCACAATTAAACTTCAGTCAGTATTCCAATTCCTGACCATTAAAAACTTAGTCTTTCCATACTGAATCCCAGGACCTGGCGTGTTATTAAATCAAGGAAACTTGAAGTTGCTGGACTGGCTGCTCATGCAGGGCTATGAGGCAATTACATTTCCAGGGACGCTGAGGCCAAAAGACTGAGTTCAAGGCCATTCCTTGGATGCAAAAAGACTGTTTCCAAAAACAGAAACAGAGACTTGAATTCTAACTCAAGTTCATTTACCGATTACATTGTAACTGGCGGGAGTTACTAAACGTCTCAGCCCCTGTCACTCTACTTGGGAAACAAGAATGATGCAGGCCTAAAGAGGTGCAGCCGCCCTGGTACTCTGTGCTGCCTCTTCCACTTTCTTTGCCAATAAGAGGCAACAGCCACTGGGGGCCAGCTTCCCGAGACCGCCAGCCTCCTACCAGGGGGGCACTTTATCCACAACTGCCTCAGCAAGATTCAGGTATCAGCGGTGGATGACTGGGAGGTAATCAGAATATATCACAGCAGGGGGTAGATGTGGGAAATGGCAGAAATCCTTTTGTGCCACCCACAGACCCTCCATGTCTGCCATGCTTCTGCCCTCACCTCTTTACATAGCCCAGTTTTGAAGTATGTCTACACTCATATCTTATCTACTCATCTAGGGTATGTGTCTTACAGTTTGGGGTATATATATATATATATATATATATATATATATATGGAGCAGTTATTTTGGATGTACCACTATAAAGTATAAATTTTGAAGTATCCTTGCAAGTCAGGGTAGGTTCTAGATGAATAAATCTCTCCAGATGTTCAGAGATATAGGTAAAGGCAGGCCACCTGTGGCTGCATTGTCTTAAAATGCCTGCCTATCATTCGTACCTGACTCTGGCCCTAGGTGAGAATGGCCTGTATTAACTTGTAACTCACTTGTGACCCAAGCACATGATACTGGGCAGAACAATAGTGAGTGATGTCTACAAAATTCATGAAGTCATCCTTTTTCACTGCTGCACTGAACTCCATTGTATAAATATACCACATCTTCATTATCCGCTCATCAGTTGAGGGACATGTAGGTTGCTTCTGTTAGGATCAAGTCAGAAGGAATTAATCAGAAGGAAGGAGTTAACTGGAAAATTGAGTTAGTCACAGCAAACCTGGTTCCTATGACTACCTTAACAGCAAGAATACAGTCCTGCCCTGAGTTCCTAGTTCCCAGAGGTACCTGAGGTCAAGATGAACTTTCCCCAAAGGAATCTTCCCACTCCCCAAGGGGCTTCAAGCTGCTAAACACAACCAATCAGTTTAAAGGTCACCACTGCTTACTTTGTGTTTCCTTAGCTTCGCAATTGTGTTTCTATACCGTCAGAAAATTCCTCTAGTTTGTGGCTTTTGTCTTTAAAATTTCTCTGTGGCAGACAGTGTCACACCCTTCCCTGCATGGAGTGGGTTGCGTCCCTAGTGCACCAACAATTTGCCCCCCCATCCCCCCCCCATGCACAAGTTTTCTCAATTGGTTTCTGGTGCGCCAGCAAATTAAATAAATTTTGTTTCAAAGATTGAATCCTGGGCTTGAGAATTTTTTTGTGCATTTTTCAAACCTAACACTTCCAGCTCTTTGTTATTGTGAAAAGAGCAACAATAAACATGGTTGTGCATGTCTCTGCTATAGGATGCATTATTTGGGTATATACCTAGGAGAGGTATAATTGGGTCAAATAGTAGGTTCATTTTTAGTCTTTTTTTTTTTTTTTTTTTTGTAGGCTTCCCCTGGAACTGGAGTAAAGACCCGTTTTAGCCACCATGTGGGTGTTGGGGATCGAACCAGGTCTCTCTGCAAGAGCAATTGGTGCTCTACACTGTGATGCCATCTCTCTAGCCTCCAATCATGCTGTTTTTATAACTATGGGACTGTAGTAGAGATACAAATAAAAAAAGAAAACTCTACAGAGTGAGTTCCAGGACAGCTGGGGCTACAGGGAGACCCTGTCTCGAAAAGACAAAAAAAAAAATAAAAAAAGACAGAAGAGGGGGGAGAAAGAGGAGGAGGAAGAGGACGACAAGAAGGAGGAAGATGAGGAGGAGATAAGAAAGAAAGGAAAAAAGAAAGAAGGAAAGACAGAAAGAAAAGAAATGACTGAAGAAAACAAATATGATTGCTAAGCATCTTTCTTTCCTTTCTTCCTTCCTTCCTTCCTTCCTTCCTTCCTTCCTTTCTTTCTTTCTTTCTTTCTTTCTTGCCTTTTTTGAGATGGGGTCTCCCTGTAGCCCCAGGTGGCCTGGAACTCACTATGTAGACCAGGCTGGTCTTGAACTCACAGAGCTCTGCCTGATCTGCCTGCCTCTGCCTCCTGATAAGCATTTTTCAAAGACAAACATGAGAAAGGAAAAAAGATTATTAAGATCACCTTGAGGAGAACTCCAGACTACCCTGACAAATACACCTGTCACCACTCATCAAAGAAGCTTCCAACAGATGGAGATGATTACACAGTTCTACAACTGATCAAACACAGCAAATAAGTGTAAGATGCCCAGCCCTAAGTGACAAGTCTACAGTGGAACCTCTATACCAAAGGCTCACAGATGATAGCAGAAGAGAGGGTAAGAAGAATACAAACACATCTCCCATTGCATGAAGCTTCCTCATGCAATTATCACAGAAAGGCACAACTGGCCAAAATGTAGAGAATAAGAGATTCCGGAGGGCCTGTCACTGGACTCCTATATTAAACCTCAGGCCTCCCTACCCCCGAGGGCTCAGAGACCCATGAGGGCTCAGAAGAGGGGGATAGATTATAAAAGCCAAGGGTGGTAGATAGCCACAAGGAAACAGAATTATCCAGATTTCTGGAGACTTCCTCATATAAATTTACAGTAAATGTGACAGTATTCCTAAAACCCACGCAAACTCAAACCAGATAAAAACCCAGCATAGATTTGGGAAATGGGTAAAAAGCCCTAACCTTAGTTGAGGAACTACTGGCAACTGATCACTGCTGGATGAAGGAGAGTTAGTTGGTTTTCTTTAAAGGAGTGATGCTAGACAGGCTGATAGTGAATGAACTCATACTGAGGGACGTCTGGAGACTTGACTAAATAGGCCTTAACATGTCTGACAGAATGCATATATGTGGTCGGGTAAAGATAGGAAGGTGGATCTAAATATGATTAAGATGTATTATATAAAATGCATAAAATTCAATTAAAATATATATTTAAAAAAGGATTACTTTGATATTAAAAATTACTAAACAGGGGCTGCAGAATTAAGAGCATTATTTGCTATTGCAGAGGATCCAGGTTCAGCCGTCCACATGGTGGCTAACAATGGTCCTTAACTCCAATTCCAGAGGATCTGACCCCCTCTTCTGACCTCCTTGGACATCACATGACACCAGTGCAACTTACACACATGCACACAATACACTTCATGCAAATAAAATAAAAATAATAAGTAATAATTTAAATTTAATTAAAAAATAAAATTAAAATAAAAATATTAAAACAAAACAAAAAAGTAAAATAAAATAAAATGAAACTTTTTAAACTATTCATTAGTTTTAAGCTTTCAAGTTTATTTTATTGTGTGAGAGTGTGTGTGTGTGTGTGTGTGTGTGTGTGTGTGATGAGAAGTTGGTTCTCTTCTTCTGATGTAGAGCCTGATGGAATATTTAAGAAAAACAAGGCTTTTGATCCTTGTTTTCTCTCGGTGTCTCTGTCAGCAAAGGTTAGCTGAGAAGTTTGTGGTTAGCATGCTGACACGGCTAGCCAGAACCACAGGCCTTTTGTCTTGATGAAACTTCCTCAATTCTGTTTGTCTCAGACAGAGACTCATGAAATGACTTCAGACAGGGGATTTTTTTAGTATGCTTTTCTTTTCTAAATTTATAATAATTTGCCTGGTTTTGAGATTTTTCTGCTAACCAGTCAATATGTAAGTTTCCTTCTCACTGTAACCCAGTGTCAAGTATAAAAGATTTTGAGCCTTGAGCCCACTGGACCTGGCTCCAGCCTAAATAAAATGCCTGCTTCCTGTATATGCCCAGTGCCCTGACTGCTCTTTCCCACAACACTGCTTCTTGGGTTCTGGGGATGGACTCGGTTCATCAGGCCTCTGTGTGGCAAGAGCCTTAACACTCAAAGTGACTCATCTCAACAGCCCTCACCCATTTTTTGAGGTGGTGATTTGAAATATGGTCTCACTCTGTAGCCCTGGCTGTCCTGAGTCTCATTATGATAACCTCAAACTCACAGCAATCCCCCTGCCTCAGCCTCTAGAATACTAAGATTACAGGCGTATGCCACCAGACCCAGCTTCTGAACAAATTTTTGAAACAAAAAACCTAAAATTTCTGAAATCAAAATTTTAAAAATTAGAAATAAGAAAGGAACTTTAAATATTTATAATTAAAAAGTAAAGAGCATAAAATAGCATGCTACGTGTACAACTTGAGAAACAAATAAACAAACTGCTGAGTGTGGAGGCACATACCTTTAATCCCAGCTCTTGAGAGGCAGAAGCAGGTGGATCTCTGTGAGTTCAAGGCCAGCCTGGTCTACATAGTGAGTTCCAGGACAGCTGTGGCTGCCAGGAGACCCTGTCTCAACAAATAAAACAAAAAAAACCAGGGACGGGCTGGAGAGATGGCCTAGCAGTTAAGAGCACCGACCGCTCTTACAGGGACCCGGGTTCGATCCCCAGCACCCACATGGCAGCCGAGAACCGTCTGAAACTCCAATTCCAGGGGACTCCAGTTCTGGGGGAATCCGAGACCCTCTTCTGACCTCCACGGCATTGCACGACACGGGTACACAAACTTGCATGCAGACAGTACATTCATACACACACACAAAAAAAAACCAAAAATGCCAGGGTCTTCTTATAAGACCCTGCCTCAAAAAAAAAACTATTTTAATTAAAAATAATTATTGAAGATGCTTAAGAAACTCCAAAAAATAATAATAATAAGATGAGCTCTAAAGACACTCATATTGGGAAATATTATAATCAAACTTTCCAAAGACAAAGAGAGGTCATCAGTGTTCATCAGCTTGTAAAAACTTAGTGTGAGAGCTTGACCATCTAAATAAATAATGAAATGCATTTATTGTTAAAAGAGAGAGAGAGAGAGAGAGAGAGAGAGAGAGAGAGAGAGAGAGGGAGAGAGGGAGAGAGAGAGGTCCAGGATGCTGCTCAGTTTAGAGTGCTTACACAATGCCTGGGATTCATCCCCGGCACCACATAAAATGGGCCTGGTGGTGCCGGGGATGAATCACACACTTATAATCATAGTACTGTGGAGATGGAGGAAGGCAGACAAGGAGTTCAGGCCATGACTACATAACAAGTTCAAGGCCAGCTTGGGCAACTTTCTACTTTGTCTCCAAAAAATTTTAAAAGGTGGGGGGAGGGGTCTAGAGGGATGGCTCAGCAGAGGACCCATGTTCCTTTCCCACACCCACCTAGCAGCTAGCCATCATTCATAACTCCAGTTTGAGGGGAGCTAACACCCTCTTCTGGACTTCTCAGGTATTGCATGACACAGGCACACTTGCATACATGCATGCAAAACACTCAAACACATAAAAAAAATTTTAAAAACAGCTGGGTGTGGTGGCCCACGCCTTTAATCCTGGAGGCAGAGTCAGGCGGATCTTTGTGAGTTCAAGGCCAACCTGCTCTACAGAGTGAGTTCCAGGACAGCTGGGACTACAGGGAGACCCTGTCTCAAAAAGACCAAAAAAAAAAAAAAAATTAAAAAATAAATATATCAAAAAAGAACAATACAAAGTTAAAAGAAACATCTTTTGCCAGGTGTGGGGGCACACGCCTTTAATCCTAGCACTTGGGAGGCAGAGGCAGGCAGATCTTTGTGAGTTCAAGGCCAGCCTGGTCTACAGAGTGAGTTCCAGGACAGCTGGGGCTACAGGGAGACCCTGTCTCAAAAAGACCAAAAAAAAATCTTTTGCAATCATGAGTAGGTATTGGTACACAGAGTGCAGCTGCCCTTGAGGCCAGAGGAACTGGATTGCAGTGTGTGGGCACTGGGGGGTCAAATTCAGGTCCCCTGGAAAAGCAGTGTGTGCTCTTGGCCTCTGAGTCATCTCTCTAGCCCCCCAAAATAATTTTTAAGACAAAGAGAAGGCCAGAAAGATAGCTTATTGGGTAAAGACTCTTATCTTCTACATCCATTTAAAATAGAGAAGTGCATCTTTTGGAGGGCACAGTGTATAAAGATGTAATTTGATTACCTCAACATCCAAAAGCAGGTGATCACAAAACAGTAAAGAAATGCAGGTTTTTGTATGTTAGTGAAATGAAGCTTGTATAAATTCAAATTAGGGCACTATAAATTTAGATTATTAAATATAGTCTCCTATAGTAATTACTGGAGACCACTGACTTATTTGAACTGATGTCGGAGACACTGCCTTACCTAAACTCTGCTGTGCCTCCTGTCAAGAATGACTATATAGCAAAAGCTGCATAGAAGGCATGTGTGCTAAGGCAGATAAAGGAACACAGTAGCCCCATCCCAAATTATACAAGGAAATAACACTCTGACCATGGGTCACAGTGCCATTATGCCTAGCTAGTTTTCATTGTAGTAAACAGATTTTTTGCTTCAAAATAACATACCTAGGGGCTGAAGAGATGGCTCAGCGGTTAAGAGTGCCGACTGCTCTTGCAGAGGACCCGGATTCGATTCCCAGCACCCACATGGTGGCAAAGAACTGTTTTTAAGCCAGGCATGGTGGTCCACGCCTTTAATCCTAGCACTCTGGAGACAGAGGCAGTCTGATCTCTGCGAGCTCCAGGCCAGCTGGGGCTATAGGGAGACCCTGTCTCAAAAAAAAAAAAAAGAAGTTTTGAGGAAGTCTTCTCAAGATTGACTGCACTGAATAAAAGTCACATTGTTTGTCTTGCTTCTGCAGATTAAAGCAATAAATTCACAGTGGGACAGGAGCATGGGGCCTCTGTCCCTGCAGGAGAGAGCCTCCTGGTTCCCCACACTTGAGATTCTAATTAAGGGTTGTATCTTTCCTTCATGCTGTGCTGTCCCTCTTCCAGGATTCTCAGAACCCCTGCCATGCTGGATGTAGCAAGTAATGATAAAAATAAAGCACGCCTTTAGTCCCAGCACTAGGGAGGCCAAGGCAGGTGGATCTCTGTGAGTTCAAGGCCAGCCTGGTCTACATAGTGAGTTCCAGGACAGCTCAGACTACAGGGAAACCCTATCTCAAAAAGAAATATATATATATATATATATATATATATATGTATATATATCACAAGTGGGGTATATCTCAGTTCATAGAGTACTTTCCTACTCTAAATGAAGCCCTGAGGTTGATCCCCAGCACCTCATAAAACAAGGTATGGTGGCAAACACCTATAATCCCAGCACTCAGGAGGATCAGAAGCTCAAGGTCATCCTAAGCCATATAGGGAGTTTGAAGCTAGTCTGGGATACATTACCCCCTATCTTAAAAAAAAAAATATATATATATATATATATATATATATATAGCAGAATAGAATATACAGAAGTGGAAATTATGAAGGAATTCAAACATCTCACTACAAGATAATCAACTAACTAAAAAAAGGACAATAATGTAGGGAGAGAACTCTAAGACAGTAGAAAACAAAAGCTAATATGAAAGAAGTTACTTCTTCTCTATCAGTTAGTACTATGGATGTAGATGGATTAAACTGTACTCAGAGAGTCTGGCAAATGGATAAAACACATGATCCAAACATACATGAATCATGTAACAATGTAGATACAGTTTGAGAAGTATGTTCATTGGGTAATTTATTTTTTAATTTTATTATTTTTTTAAATCTTTTTTTAATTTTATTTTTTTCACAAGAAGAAACTTGAATTTTATGTCAGATCATAAACAAAAGGAATCAAATCCACATGCCAAAAGCACAAAGAAAAATAAAAAACATGGGAAAATCAAATAAGAAATCCCCACCAAACACTATCAGTCCCACAGAGGACTCACACAACGAGATCCCTCTGGAGGCAACCCAGGACACACGCACATAGATAGATAGATAGATAGATAGATAGATAGATAGATAGATAGATGTTCATTCTACTGATTCTGGTTTTTGTTGTTTTTTTTTTTCCTTTCTCTCTCTGATCCATCCTAGAGGCAGGTCCTTTGCTCTAATTTTATTATTTCTATTTTATGTGTATGAGTGTATTCCCTGCATATGTGTAAGTGCACCCGTGTCATGCAATACCTGCGGAGGTCAGAAGAAGGCATCTAATCCCCTGGAACTGGAGTTGTGGATGGTTGTTAGCCACCATATGCTGGGAATCAAACCTAGGTCCTCTACAAGAACAGTCAGAGCTCTTAACCACTGAGCCATCTCTCCAGCTTCCCATTGGGCAATTTCATCAGTGTTCGAACACCACAGAATGTACTTACACAAACCCAGACAATACACCACTTAACATGGGCTCAGTTTAATCAAGATATGTTGAGGGGCTGGAGAGATGGCCTAGCAGTTAAGAGCACCGACTGCTCTTGCAGAGGACCTGGGTTCGATCCCCAGCACCCACATGGTGGCTGAGAACCATCTTTAACTCCAGTTCCAGGGGAATCCGACGCCCTCTTCTGACCTCCACTGCATTGCATGACACGGGTGCACAGACCTACATGCAGACAGTACATTCATACACATACAAAATAAATAAAATTAAAAATTAAAAAAAAGTGAAGTCCTTTAGAAAAAAAAAAGATATGTTGAAAGCATTCCATGCCTGAGGCTGCTGTCAGCATAATGCAGCACACTGTTTTATAGCACACTTCTAAAGGATGTAAGTAGACGGAATATACTCTGAAGTAATAATGAAGGTATAGTGTAGTCAGCATATAACCTCTAGGATAGTTGTTTGCAGTACTACCAAGTAGTAAGTGCTGTCTACAGTTATTCATGTCATGCTTTCATACAGCAGTGCAACTGGTTTGTTTTCATCAACATCACCACAAACATAGTGGATTACAGGACAGTGTTGTGGGGCCCACAGGTACTGGATGTGCAGTGAGCACAAGGGGTTTCTCTGCTCCATTGTAATTTCATAAGCTCATCACCAAAATATGCAGCCAAAATATAATTATGCTGCACATGACCATGTATGCTGTCTAAAAAAGACTACTTTACCCTCTTCTGACCTCCGCGGCATTGCACGACACGGGTGCACAGACTTGCATGCAGACAGTACATTCATACACATACAAAAATAAATAAAATTAATAAAAAAAAATTTTAAAATAAAATAAAATAAAAAAGACTACTTTAGCTCCCAAAACACAGACAAGTTGAAAGGATTGAAAATAATATTTAATTCAAATAAATACTAACTAAAAGAAAGAAAGAAGTGTAATGATACTAGTATCAGATAAATCAGACTTTAATTTTTTAAAATATGGAAATAAGAGTATTGCATATTAACAAAAGAAACACAAGAAAAGAAAATATAGGGGCTGGAGAGATGGCTCAGTGGTTAAGAGCACCAACTGCTCTTGCAGAGGACCTGGGTTTGATCCCCAGCACCCACATGGTGGCTAAGAACCGTCTTTAACTCCAGTTGCAGGGGAATCCAACACCCTCTTCTGACCTCCACGGCATTGCATGACATGGGTGTACCAACCTACATGCCAACAGTACACTCATACTCATAAAATAATAAATTAAAAAAGTTTTTAAAGAAAATAAGTATAAACATGTATGCATCTATCAATAGACCATCCAAATATCTGAAGCAAAGTTGACAGAATTAAAGGGAGGGCTAAGCAGTTCTACAATCAGAGTTATTTGAATATTAAAGAAATCAAAGTTGGGGAGGGTGACTCACCTCCAACCCTAGGATTTGAGAGGCTGAGGTACGGGGATCACCAAAAGTTTAATGTCAGCTTGGAATGCACAGTGAATTCAAGGCTAGCCTAGGTTATCAAGACCCTATTTTTAAAAAGAAGTATGCTATGCCACATTAGTAGAGACTTTTTCCCCTGCCCAGTGCTGGGGGTCAAATCCAGGGCCTCACACATTCGGCAAGAAGTCTACTCTGTATTGATCTTGGCCAAAAGGCCAAGATGAGATGCACTCGACCCCTGAGCTCCACCTTCAGCTCCTATATTGACAGAATAGAAACCCAAATGAAAGAATCCAGACTCCTTCACAAAAGCAGTTCTCTGCAGACTAGCGAGAGTGACGTCCCTCCACAAACGAGAGCCATCTATGGAGAATCACAGCTGCCTCTTATCAATGGGAAAAGACTAAAGTCTTCCCCTAAAATCAAGAACCAAGCTGGCCATCTGCTCTTCCTGATATTTACCATTGTCCTAGAAGTTCCTCTGGATAATCAGGCAAGGAGAAGAAAGAAAAGGCATCCAGCTAAAAATAAAAAGAAAGACAACCATCTCTATTCACATGCAAAATGGTCTCATATACAGAAAATTCCAAGGAATCTACTAAAAGCTATTAGAATTAATAAATGTGCCAAGGCTACAGTGTGTAAGATTATATACAAAAATCAATTCTAATCCTTCATTCTAAAAGTGAACAAGAAAATGAAATGAAGAACACAAATTCCAGGCAGGCATGATGGCTCAGTGGGTGAAGCAACAGAGGAGGACCCATCTGTACAGGCCCTGCACACACGCGTATCCCTGCACACTCATCTGCATGTAGTACACGCACACATCAGGGGCCTGGAGAGATGTCTCCAAGTTAAGAGCACATACTGCTCTTCCAGAGCACCTGAGTTCAGTTCCCAGCGTAGCAGCACAAAGCCTTAGGGAGCCTCAAAAGAACACTATCAAGAAAGCAAAGAACTGGATGTGCTGATTCACGCCTGTAATCCCAGCACGTGGGAAGCCGAGGCAGAAGGATTCCCATGAGTTTGAGACTAGCCTATGCTACAGAGTAACACTGTTTGAAAAGAAAGTAGGTGAGAAAGAGACTGAGAAAAGTGGGAGGGAGAGGAGAGAGAAAATATAAACAGAAAATATTTCCAACTCACATATCTAATAAGAGATCTATACCCATAATATTAAAGAACTCCTAATTTAATAAGAAGACAAATGGGCTATTAAAACTATAGGCTGAGTTCCAGGACAGCTGGGGCTACAGGGAGACCCTGCCTCGAAAATACCCCTCCCAAAAAAACAAAAAACAACAACAACAACAACAAAAAAAAACTATAGGCAAAGGATTTGAAGAAGATATACAAATGCCCCCAGTAGTTGTGTGACTTTTCCTGGAGAGTTGTGAACAAATGTCTATGCACCCAAGACAGAGCCCCAACAGCAGACAAAAGAAGCATTTCCTGCCAGGACTAGACGCAGTGTGTTCACTAGGGTTACTCCAGGAGCCGGTGTGATTCATGCGCAGCTGCATCACTCAAATGCTGGGGCTTTCTGCCCAATTTGCTGGTAGCTCCACCAGAGAGTCTCCTTGGGCGATTAGGTAACACCAGGGAACGGCCTTGTGAATCATGTAACTTTCAGAGCAATCTAAGCTTTCTAAGTCCTTATCCTCCCTCCACCAGGAAATGCTTCAATTTGGAGGAAATAGCTACTCAACAGTAGTCTTTAGGAACATGTAAATCAAACCATATGAAAATCCACTTCCTGTCCACAGTGTAGAAGATCTAGCCCGGCAGCCCTCTAGAGTGGTAAGCACCATGACCACTAGAACACTGCTTTGTTTTCTGTAATTCCTTCACGGTTCCAGCTCCTGTCCACACGGTATGAAAACAAAAAACAGTGGAGTGGGAGGTGGGGCTTTCAGACCCTGTGGCCCTGCAAATAGACCTGCCTGGCACCTTTCGTGTGAGATTGAGATAAACCAGGCACATTCTAGATTAAATGAAAGCTTTGTTTGTCCTGGCTGTGGTGTTGGTCCCCTTCCTCTGGCCCACATCACAGGGTCTTACTACCACCCTTGACAACCAGCTGTCAGTAAGTCTCCAACACGTCGAGCTCTTCTTCTCTGGAGTCATGACACATCCTGACTGCTTCTCACACACCTGCAGATTTGCCTGGACCAGGTATTTATCAGAAAAAAAGATGGCAACAAGTATTGGAAAGGATGTGGGGAAACGGGTACCCTGGGACACTGCAGATGAGAATGTAAAATCATCTCCACACTCTGGGAATACTTTGGCAGTGCCTCAAAATGTTAAACATAGGATAATCATTTAACTCACAAATTCTATTTTTAGTTTTCCAGCCCAAGAAAAAAATGAAGATTGTCCACACAAAAAATGAAAACATTTTCATGCAAAAAACATGCATACAAATATTCCTGCATACAAATATTCATGGTAGCATTATCCAGAATACCAAAAAGCAAGCACAACAAAACCCTCTACAAACAGATGAACAGATAAACAAAGTGTGGCCTTGCACAATGGAATGCGCATAAGGAATATAAGAGATGTAGTACCAGTATCTACAGCATGACTAAACGCCAGAGAAACCAGCTATGGCAAAGGAGCCATTATGAAAGATCTCTTGGCACCAGGTGTGGCACCCCATAATTATAATCTCAGTACACAGGAGACCGACGCAGCAGGAGGATCATCAGCTCCAGGCTAGACTGAGCAACATAGTGAGACTCTATCTCAAAAAAAAAAAAAAAGCAAAACTCATGATTTCATTTATTTAAAATATCCAGAATAGGGTTAAGCCAGACGTGGTGGTGCCACCTTTAATCCCAGAACTCAGGAGGCAGAGGCAGGTGGATCTCCATGAGTTCAAGGCCAGCCTGGTGTACAGGCCAAGTTCTAGGCCAGCTGGGACTAAAGGGAGACCCTGTCTCAAAAAAAAAAAAAAACAAAACAAAAGACTAAATAAATCACTCAATAAATAAATAAATATAAAATAGCCAGCAAGGAGAAAGCTACACTAATGGTTGCATAAGACTTTGGGAAGGTAGACAGAGGAATGGTGAGATCGGAGTTTCCTTTGGGCTTTATTTAAAAAATGTTCTGAGCTAGATTAGGGCGATGGTGACACATCTGTGTACATGCACGAAAGTAATGAATTAAGCTTCAAGTTGGTGAAGTTTTTGGGCTGTACTTATCTTTTTTTAACATTTAAAAATTTTTTTAATTACTTATTATTTTGTATGTGTATGAAATGTACTGTTGCATGCAGCTTTGTGCCACCATGTTGTGCAATGCCACAGAGGTCAGAGCGGGGTGTCGGATTGCCATGGGACCTTGTTCTCCTGGAATTCGGAGTTTCAGATGGTTTCTTGGCCACCATAGTAGTGCTTGGGGGATCGAAACCCGGGTCTTCTGTTAAGAGTAGCAAGTGCTTTTAACCATAGGCCATCTCTCAGCCCTGGATGTCAATCTTATGTCCATAGAGCTGGTTTTTCTGTGTGTTAGGTTATTATTTTTTTTTTTTGTCTTTTCAGCGAAGAGTCTCCATCGTGCCCCAGCTGTCCTGGAACTCAATCTTGTAGACCAGGCTGGTTGAAACTTGCAGATCTGCGTGCCTCTGCCTCTCCAAGAGCTAGGATTAAAGGCATGCGGCAACATGCCCGGCTGTTGCTGGTTATTACTTTTATTTTGTTTATGTATTTTCTTTTCAAAGCAGGATTTCATGAAGCCTAAGTTGTCCTCAAACTAGCTGTGTAGCCAAAAAGGATCTGAGTCTGGCTCCTGCCTTCAGGCTCCCAGGAGGCACTTGTACAGATTTGCAGTTTAAAAATAGTATACTTAAAAAATACATATTTATATAGAGAGGTATTTCAGTAAGATTTATTACACAGAAGCAAAATAAACCCTATAAGTTAATGGACTTGATTTCTCTGAAGTCATAAGTCCATTCATATAGCTTAAAGACCAAAGTGTATTATTGGTGTAAAATTTATTTAGCAGGTTCTCAACTCTGCCCACCCAAGCTTATCCACATAGTAGGATATTTTAAGGTCCTAGTGAATATTGGCTAGATTAGATTTAAATTTGGGTGTGTTTGGAGTGAAAATGGTAATACATTTGAACAACTGGGGAATATAAAATTAATGGCTTTTTTTATAATTTGTATTGGGTTAAGGTACAAAAATGGTCTCCATATGTTTTTTGAATTATACCAACATCACAGTGAACACTTTTTTTTACCTTATCGGATAAATTTAAAAGGAATCTAATTTTAAATTTACTTCCAAATAAGTAGTAAGTCATAGTCCCATCATATAGCTTTAAGACAAAGTGTATATTGGGTAAACATTTATCAGCAGTTCTCACTCAACTCTGCCCAAGCTTATCCACAAAGTATAGGATATTTGTAAGGCTTAGTAAAATGTTTGATTAGTTTAATTTGGTTGGTAGGTTTTGGTGAAATGGTAATACATTTGAACTAACTGGGAATATAAAATGAATATTAATTCTCTATTTTAGTTTGGGATAATGGTCAATGGTCTCTATATATTTCTGAATATAACAACATCACTTTAGTAACACTTTCTTTTACTTGTACGACACATTTAAAGGAACTAAGGCTTAATTTCCTTCACAAATACGTAGCATACAGTCAATGAGAAACAGTTGGGTAAATTTAATGAAAGCTTATCCTTGGCTTCCTGTTTATGGGTATGTGTAATACAACTAGGCATCTATAGGTCAAAACATAAAAACATAAAAAAAAGAGGGAGGTTGGAGCGTGGGGCTCGTATATCCTTCTGGGATTCACAAATGGAAAACTCTGTGCTGGTCCAATTCCTATGATTAACTTTTCAATTTTGAGATCTTGAAACTAACAATTGGAGGAGCAATTTTATGTTCCCACAGGTAAAATCACCAATCTAAAGTGCCTGAAACATACAACTTATGGCGTGCCAGGATGGATGGAAATGCCAGCGAGAGGCTGACCCACTCTGACATTAAAGAAAGGGAACCTCAGACTGCCTGAGTCACAGACACGAGCATCTCTCTGAATCTAGATTGGGGTTAATGTTATAATAGGCTCCCTAATGAAGTTATCTTCCAGGTGCAATAATAGAGAAACCTTCCTACCTCTTCCCTTTCATAGGAAAAGAAAAACATGCTGGTAATGGAAATCATTCTCTAACGGTAATTAGAGCCAATGTATAGTGGTAATTTCTTATCAACAGGTATAACTACCCTTTTTTTAATGATGACAGCATAGGAATGTGAAAGGATAATCTCTATCTGAGAGCCAATTTCAAAAAAAAAAAACAATAGTAAAGTGTTTATAAGTGTTGTAATTAAGCCAAATATATCTACACAGGAAAAGCTGCTACTCAGCAAGGACTTAAATTCTTCCTAGGAGATGTGGCTAGGGGATTGCACCCCCTCCCCCCAAATTACAAAGGCCTTTTGCCTATAAGTTGGTGGATAATGCAAGGAAAATGGCAGTAAGTCCCTGTTTGTCGAAGACCTGTGTGAGCATGAAAACAATGTGTATGAGACGGTCCACTTGATAGCATCAAAACTGGCCTCTGAAATGCCAGAAGTGTTACCAAAGAGCCACTAAAGCAATACAGCAAAATTTGGTCTCCCTGAGACAAGCACGACTCCTCGTCAATATCAGCTACACCTCAACAGCCTGGAGATACTGTGCACAGTGGTCAGCCAAGTGTCTATATATAACCCAACATCTAATTGGCTATGTAGCTTCTTCCTTGGAGGAATAAACTCACAGTGGTACGCCACAAGCTATAGTACCCTCTAGTGGTTGGACGATGTTATAAGCCACAAGAAGAACTGTCACCCTTAATAGAGAAAACCACAGGTTTGCAGATTGCATTTACCATGCCAAGCATGCTGTGTCTATGCTCAAGACTTAGCTTGACATAATAAATTAGTATGCTTAAATGCCTGTTATCCAATGCTTGTCTTTGTTAGTATGACTAACTAAAAATGGTATCACTGGAAAAGCTGGCAACCCATGAAGGGAAACAACCTAACAGACTAGAAGTCCAAACATGACAATCCAAAGAAAGTAGACTGTTGCTTTTTCTTCTCACCCACTTGTGCCCCTTTCCCAAAGCCCAGGAAGAAGAAAATTGCAGAAGAGGATCGACTGGTATAATGTAAGGGCTGCAGAGAGATAGGGGTGAATCATGAGACTACAGCAATATAGTCTGGACTCCTAATTGATCAACATGCCTGTGCATACAAGCTTCTCCAACTGGACTATGGGAACCTTGGGTTGTTCAAAATTCGGACATAGATACTTGCAAAATGCACCAATTACCTAACTGTATGGCAAACTGAGCAACATCAGTGTTATCTGAAAACAAATATCTGTGTTATTATATTGTAGAATCCCTTAAAAATAAACAAATAATAATTTTTAAAAAGGGGAAAAAAGGAAAATCAATATACTGGTTTTTCTTTTTCTTTCTTTTCTTGACTTATTTTATTTTATGTGTATGAGTGTTTTGCCTGCATGTATATAAGTGCACCTATGTCGTTCAATGCCCATGCAGGCCAGAAGAGGGCAACGAATCCCCTGGAACTGAAGTAAATGGTTATTAGCCACCATGTGGGTGCTAGAAACCCAAGTCCTCCGCAAGAACAACCAGTGCTCTTAACTGCTAAAGCCATCACTTCAACCCCTATTTTTCTTCATTATACTTCTGTGGTCTTTGTAACTCAGGCTGGCCTTGAACTTGCAGTCTTCCTGCCTCAGATCCCTGAGTAGCTAGAATTATGGGTCTGTACTACAAGCTCCACTCATTTCACTACCCAACACTATATGCTCACTTATTTCACGCATAGCCTGGGTTAGACTTGTCTTAAAAAATGTAAAATGTAAACCATAAAACTTCTGGAAGAAAATATAAGAGAAAAATTTAGATGACATACCATCTGGTGGTAAGTTTTTTTTTTCATGTGTATGAATGTACTGTCTGCATGCAGGTTTTGTGCACCTGTGTCATGCAATGCTGCAGAGGTCAGAAGAGGATGTCAGATTCCCTTGGAACTGGAGTCAAAGACAGTTCTCAGCCGCCATGTGGGTGCTGGGGATCAAACCTGGGTCCTCTGCAAGAGCAGTTGGCACTCTTAACTGCTAGGCCATCTCTCCAGCCCTGTGGCGGTGAGTTTTTAGATGAGAAACCAAAGGTACAATCCATGAAGGGAAGAATCAATATGCTAAACTTTATTAAAATTAAAACTGTCTCCTTTGTGGAAGACATTGTCAAGAGAATTAAAACAATGCAATAGACTGAGAGAAAATAGTTACAAGGATAGGGCTGATAAACACCATAATCTAAAACATACAAAGAATTCTATGAGTGTTTTGTCTGCGTGGATGTAAGGGGACCTGTGAGTACAATACCCATAGATGTTAGACAAGAGCAACAGATTCCCTGGAACTAGAGCTATAGATGGTTGTCAGCTACCACATGGATACTCTTAACTGCTGAGCCATCTCTCTACCCCCCCTATACAAATAATTTTTAAAATGCAACAGTAAGAAAGCTAACAAGTTGGAAAAATGGATCAAGGTCCTTAACATATTTTTCTGAAGAAGATACACAGATGCTGAGAATATATATTGAATGAGAATATATATTGAATCCCACCAAATGGGATTTCTATATTACCCCCTCTGTTCTAGTTTGTCTTCAGTTGCTGCCACAAAACACACTGACCACTACCAACTTGGGGAGGAAAGGGTTTATTCAGCTCACATGTCCCGGGTCACAGTTCATCACTCAGGGAGCCCAAGGCAGGAACTCAGGACAGGAACCTGGAGGCAGGAGCTGAGGCACAGGCCATGGAGGAATGCTTCTTACTGGCTTGTTCCCCTGGCCCATGCCCAGCCTGCACTCTCATACCATACACAACAACCTGCCCAGGGTGGCACCACCCATAGTGGGCTGGGTCCTCCACATTGCTCAACAATTAAGACAATACTCCACAGATGTGGCCACAGGCCAGTCCAATGGAGCCAATTCACCAGTTGAGGCTCCCTCAACCCAGGTGTGTCAAGTTGACACTAAAGCTGTCCAGCACACCTTCCAAGTTGGAGGAACATGGCTGAAGTGGGCAGGGGTTGAGAACTGTAAGAGAAGGATGGTGTGGAAGGCTTTCTTCCACTGTCATGGTTAGTGCACTCTTAAATCTCAGCATCTGGGATGAAGACTTGCTCAAGATAGGGCCTGACGACATCCCATCTTGAGGAGGATGGGGTTCACAAGGCACCTCACCTCAGATCTTTAAATTGTTGGTCAATGCTGGATGAGAAACATTTTCTTTACTGGTATAGACACTAGTAAGTTGTCCATGCTCTTGTGAACAACCCTGATGAAACTGACTGAGATGGATGGATGGATAGATAGATAGATAGATAGATAGATAGATAGATAGATAGATAAGTGTATATAAAAATGCTACACATCAGGGCTGGAGAGATGGCCTAGCAGTTAAGAGCGCCGACTGCTCTTGCAGAGGATCCAGGTTCAATCCCCAGCACCCACATGACAGCTGAGAACCGTCTTTAACTCCAGTTCCAGGGGAATCCACACCCTCTTCTGACCTCTGTGGCATTGTACAACATGGGTGCACCAACCTACATGCAGACGGTACATTCATACACATAAAAAATAAATTAATTAAAAAAAATTAAACAGCTATACATCGGGGCTGGAGAGATGGCCTAGCGGTTAAGAGCGCTGACCGCTCTTACAGAGGACCTGGGTTTGATCCCCAGCACCCACATGGCGGCCGAGAACCGTCTGAAACTCCAATTCCAGGAGAACTCCAGTTCCAGGGGAATCCGACACCCTCTTCTGACCTCTGCAGCATTGCACGACACGGGTGCACAGACTTGCATGCAGACAGTACATTCATACATACAGAAAGAAATAAAATTAAAAAAAAAAAGCTATACATCACATGCACTCAAGAAACCATAAAAAAAAAAAAATCAGCAGAATGGCCAAAATGGAGAGGACTCCCAACACCAAATGCTGCAAAAGACATGAAGCCAGCAACGGGAAATCACACATTGTGAAATGCAGTCTGGCTGTTTCTTTTTTTTTTTTTTTTATGTGTATGAATGTACTGTCTGCATGTAGGTTGGTGCACCTGTGTTGTGCAATGCCTCGGAGGTCAGAAGAGGGTTTCAGATTCCCCTGGAACTGGAGTTAAAGATGGTTCTTAGTCGCCATGTGGGTGCTGGGAATCGAACCCACGTCCTCTGCAAGAGTAGTCGGCGCTCTTAACCGCTAGGCCATCTCTCCAGCCCCTTATGGCAGTTTCTTAAAGAAACTATTCTCATCGTGTAATGGAATCCTCATGCTCCTTTGTAAGTGCCTAAATGAACTGAAAAAGCATGTCTAAACACAGACCTGCACACGGATGCTTACTGTAGCTATATTCATAACTGCCCAAACTTGAACTCAAGCAACATGTCCTTCAGCTTGTGAATGGACTACAGTCCATCCAGACAGTGGAATATTAGTGCTAAAAATAAATACGTCAACATGGAGAATACTTAAGTGCTATTACTACATGAAATATCTACCTACATTCAATGGCAATTCTGGGACATTCTGGAAAAGGAAAAACTATATAGAGCCCAGAAAAAGGTGGTTACCAGAGTTCAAGTGGGGAAGTAGGATGGATATGCACAGTGGGGGGGGGGCACCGCGGTAAAGAGCATATGTGTCACTAGTGAAACCCCTTAAAATATGCACCAAGACTGATTCCTCAGGTAACTTGAGGCCATAATGGTGTGTCATACAGGTTTATGGATTGTATCAAATGCCCCACTCTGGTGAGATACGCTGAGGATGGAGGAGCAACCTTTCCTGGTATATGGGAGATCTCTGTATTTTTTTTTTTTGCTCAGTTTTGCTATAATAAAACATTCCTTTAAAAATAAGTTTTATAGGGGGCTGGAGAGATAGCCTAGCAGTTAAGAGCTCCGACTGCTCTTGCAGAGGACCCAGGTTCGATCCCCAACACCCACATGGCGGCTGAGAACTGTCTGTAACTCCAATTCCAGGAGAACTCCAGTTCCAGGGGAATCCGACACCCTCTTCTGACCTTCGTGGCATTGCACGACAAGGGTGCACAAACCTACATGCAGATAGTACATTCATACACATAGAAAAAAAATAAGTTTTATATTGGAGGGAGGAAGGGAAGGCACTAAACTAAAGGATGTGCTATAATAATAATCACAGCCTTTACTGACTCTAACATGCCAGTTATCTTACTTAGGTAGGCTGACAATTTTTTGAGCTAGGTACTGTGATGGTAACCTTCATTGTTGATTTTCTGGATTTCAAATCATCATGGAAACACATCTATGGGTTGTGTCTGTGAGAATAGTTCCAGAAAGGATTAACTCTGAAAGGAGAACCCTCCGTGAATGTGAGCACCAGCATGCCATGAGCTGGGGTCCTAGACTGAATAAGAGGAGGTGAGCTGGGCAGCAGCGTTCATCGTCCCCTGCCTCCCGACGGCTGGTGCCTCCCGTTACTGTGGCTTGATAGACTATGGCCTTGGTGCTTGATAGACTACGTGCTCAAACTGTGAGCTAAATCCAGAATATTATTATCCCCTGTTATTCTGTTATCCTTTGCTTGGTGCTGGAGGCTGAACTCAGAACCTTGGCCATGCTAAGCATGTGCTGCATCACTGAGCTACACTCCAGTCTTTCTTCAGTTTTATTAAAAAAAAAAAACAGGGCTTGGCCTGGCAACTGGTATGTGCCAGTAAGATCTTCAGGTGACCTCTGACCATGGGCCACAAGCCACATCACATCTTCCTTGGCATTCCTTCCATTTACCACTTTTTAACATAAGCTGTGTTTTTCTATACTTGTCTGTGACTTTCTGGAGCTGGGGGTTCCCCTACCCCCTTCACTTGGTGTTAAACTTTTCTTTTTTAATCAATGGATCTGGGCCCAAGGCACTACTTAAACTGGAAGGGGATTTCTATAATGTATAAACTGGGAAAAAAAAAACAGGGCTTCTTGGGATATTACCAGACTTGGTGGTTTGTGTGTATTGAGCACCAGAAGAGACAGGTTTTGAACACTGGCGGATTGAATCAAATACTCAGTATTATAAGTATATCAATAATCCCTAAATTACTTTACAAAATCAATGTAATTCCAACTATAATTGGGCAGTTTTATTATGGATTTTGACATAAGGTTCATATTTAAATGAAAACCAAAAGAATGCCAGGCATGTTCTAAAAAAGGACAATTGGGAACAGTGGCAAGGGGCATATTGAAAGACATTGTAAACCTACAGCAATTAAAGCAGTATGGCATTGGTACAAGAATCTCCCAATACCACCACTGATCCACCAAACAAGATGGCGGGGTGTGTAGAGATGCTCCCGTGCAGGCCTGATGACCTGAGTTCAATCCCTGGATCTCACAGCGTGGCAGGAGAGAACTGACTGGCAAGCACTGTCCTCTGATCTTCACAAGCACTCAGCGGCACTTCGGCACTTCTTTTTTTTTTTTATTTTTATTTATTTCCTTATGTGTATGAATGTACTGTCTGCATGCAAGCTTGTGCACCCATGTCGTGCAATGCCGCGGAGGTCAGAAGAGGGTCTCGGATTCCCCTGGAACTGGAGTTCTCCTGGAATTGGAGTCTCAGACGGTTCTCGGCCGCCATGTGGGTGCTGGAGATCAAACCCGGGTCCTCTGGAAGAGCGGTCGGCGCTCTTAACCTCTAGGTCATCTCTCCAGCCCTGCACTTAGGCACTTCTACACACCCATACACACACACACACACACACACACACACACACACACACACACAAATGAAGATGAATGATTGCATGAATGAAATCCAGGAAGAGAGCCACATATAAGTGGGTATTTAGTCTATAATAGTATATGGCAGTTGAATGAGGAAATTTAGAAAAGATGACTCAATAAACTGATTGGCACATCACAAAAGAGAAAGAAAAGATTGAAGACTCAATCCCACGAAACTTCTCCACAGGGGGCTAGAGAGATGGCTCGGTGGTTAAGAGCACCAGTTGCTCTTGCAGAGGACCCAGGGTTGATTTCCACCACCCACATGGGAGCTAACAACTGTCTATAGCTCCAGTTCCAGAAGAATCTGATGTCTTCTGACTCCACAGGCATTGTATGACATGGGTGTACTTACACAAATGCAGGTAATACACTTATACACATAAAATAAAAATAATAAAATATTTTTAAAAACCCAACTTCTGAACAATGAATGATATCACAAGCAAAGTTCAAAGATAAGTATAGATGTGGGTGCTGGGAACTGAACCCAGGTCTTCTGGGAGAGCAGCCAGTGCTCCTATCTGCTGAGCCAGCTCACTATCCCCCAAAGGGATAACTTTTGTTCTAACAAGCTATCAGAATACAAATTGAATTCACCAAGCCAGGCCTGGCGAATTACCCAAGGTCTGTAATCCCAGCTCCTTGGGGGCTGAGGTAGGAGTATTGCAAGTCCAAGGCCTTACTGGAGCTACAGAGTAAATTCAAGTCCTGCCTGGACAATGTAGAGAGAGCCTGTCTAAAAATAAAAAAGTAAAAACAGGGTTAGGAGTATAGCCAAGTAGAGTGATTGCCTAGGAAGCAGAAGGCCCTAGGTTAAACCCTCAGAACTTCCCCAGAATATATTCAAATTCTCCAAAAACAGTATCACAATTCTAAACATACAACGATCTAGTAAAACATATTCAGATTATACGGAAAGCAGCCAGCCTGGTGGCACACACCTGCAATCCCAGAACTCTGGACGTGGAGGAGGGAGGATCAGAGGTTCAAACTCATCCTTGGCGATATAGGAAGTTTGAATCCAGCCAATCAAATGTATGTGAGACCTGATCCTAAGTGCATCCATGTGTATGTACACACACACACACACACACACACACACACACACATTTTTTTTTTTTGGTCTTTTCGAGACAGGGTCTCCCTGTAGCCCCAGCTGTCCTGGAACTCGCTCTGTAGACCAGGCTGGCCTTGAACTCACAAAGATCCGCCTGCCTCTGCCTCCCAAGTGCTAGGATTAAAGGCGTGCGCCACCACGCCCGGCTGACACACACACATTTGATGGGCTGACAGATCTGTTATTTTGGCAGAATTTTTCAACATGTCTTTCTCTGTGGTGATTCAAACAAAAATAAATCATTGAAGATATTTTAACACAGTTATTAACTTTTTACTAATGGACATATGATCAATTTTGCATCCAACAATGAGAAAACACAAATTTCTATCATGTATTGCCACTTTCTTTTTTTAAATTTTTTTAATTAATATTTATTTATTTCTGTATGTGTATGAATGTACTGTCTCATGCAAGTTTGTGCACCCATGTCGTGCAATGCCGTGGAGGTCAGAAGAGGGTGTCGGATCCCCTGGAACTGGAGTTCTTCTGGAATTGGAGTTTCAGACAGTTCTCGCCTGCCATGTGGGTGCTGGGGATCGAACCCGGGTCCTCTGCAAGGGCGGTCGGCGCTCTTAACCACTAGGCCATCTCTCCAGCCTGTATTGCCACTTTCAAGACTAGATCATGAGTGATGATGCCAAGCAGATAATGCTTTTCGAAGAAAATTATTATTTTATTTTATTTTTTGGTGATTTTTAAATTGTTTTATATATAAATATTGGTTTTTTAAATTTTATTTATTCTTATATGTGTATGAGCATACTGTCTGCATGTAGGTTTGTGCACCCCTGTTGTGCAATGCCTCAGAGGTCAGAAGAGGGTGTTGGATTCCATGGAACTGGAGTAAAGACGGTCGGTTCTCAGCCGGCCGATGTGGTGCTGGGGATTGAACCTGGGTCCTCTGCAAGAGAGCGTCGTGCTCTTAACCATTAGGCCATCTCTCCAGCCATATATATATATATAATATATATATATTATTATATATATATAATTAAAAGATTATGTACAAATCAATCTAGACCCAGGTCCCCCTCCCTACTCCCACCCCACCAGAGCTCATGCATTCTGCCAAACATGTTTTTTCATCTTTTTCTCGTCTTCCTCAAAATTCTCGATGTAGAAATTGACTTGTTGAGAGAAGTTCACCGTTTCTGTCAGCTCTTTGATGCATCTTTTTCCTCCTCCTCCTCCTCTCCTCCCTCTCCTCTCCTCCTCCTTCCTTCTTCTTCTTTTCCAATATGCATCAACTCCCAACTATTGGACAAAAGCTCAGGAGAGCCTCTGCAAGAAATACTTACAACTAGGTAATTGGCACTAGCATCCACAGATGAGGGATACCATTCGTCATTTCTTTTTCTGGGACTGTGTTACTTCACTTAACATAATATATCTAGTTCCATCCATTTACCTGCAAAGTTCATGAGTCTCTTTTTTTACTGCTGCACAGAACTCCATTGTGTAGAACTCCATTTTCTCTATCCACTTGTTATTTGAGGGGCACTTGGGTTGGTTCCAGCTTTTTGCTACTGTGAACAGAGCTGCAATAAATGGATGTGCATGTATCTCTGCGGTAAGATGAGTCTTATGAGTATATACCCAGGAGTAGTATGACTGGGTCAGGTGATAAGCTCATTTTGAGTCTTCCAAGGGTTCTCCACACTGCTTTCTATAGTGGCAGAAAATTATTATTTTAAAAAATGCTCTGAGAACAACACAAATATGTTAGATGCTAGTTTTAAATTGCAATAGTTGTGGAAATAAGAAAATTGCTTTTAATGTTTTGTTGTATGTTAGAAATTGAATTAAGGGGCTGGAGAGATGGCTTAGTGTGTAAAGTACTTGCCATGCAAATGTGTGGACCTGAGTTTCGATCCCCAGCACCCACATGGCGGCTGAGAACCGTCTGAAACTCCAATTCCAGGAGAACTCCAGTTCCAGGGGAATCCGAGACCCTCTTCTGAACTCCGCGGCGTTGCACGACACGGGTGCACAGGCTTGCATGCAGACAGTACATTCATACACATACAGAAATAAATAAAAAATTAATAAAAATAATAAATAAAAAGGTGTTTAAAAATATTTAAAAAAAAAAGAAATTGAATTAAGGGCTGAAGAGATGGCTCAGTGGTTAAGAGCACAGACTGTTCTTGCAGAGGACCTGGGTTCAATTCCCAGCACCCACATGGTGGCTAAGAACTGTCTTTAAGCTGGGTGTGGTAGTGCACACCTTTAAACCTAGGACTTGGGAGGCAGTGAGTTCAAGGCTAGCCTGGTCTAAAGAGTGAGTTCTAGGCCAGCAGGGACTATAGGGAGACCCTGTCTCAAAAAAAAAAATTGAATTAAAAGCCAGACATCTACTCTCTACCACTGTACTACATTCCCACCTCTGAATATGTTGTTTAAATAACCCATGAGCCCACAAAGGAACCATGATAAGTTTTTTTTGTCTTTTTGAGACAGGGTCTCCCTGTAGCCCCCAATGGTCTGGAATTCACAGAGATCCACCTGCCTCTGCCTCCCGAGTGCTGGGATCAAAGGTGTGTGCCACCACGCCTGGCGAAACTGATAATTTTTTTTTTGTCTTTTGGAGACAGGGTCTCCCTGTAGCCCCAGCTGTCCTGGAACTCACTCTGTAGACCAGGCTGGCCTTGAACTCACAAAGATCCGCCTGCCTCTGCCTCCCAAGTGCTAGGATTAAAGGCATGTGCCACCACGCCTGGCTGAAACTTATAAATTTTAATAGACTAGAATATTTTAACTCAAAAGTCTGCCAACATCACCAACTTCAAATGTTCACATTGTGAGAAAGAGCTTTCTTCATTTTGTTTTGCGTACAGATGAGGTCTTGCTATGTTGCCTCAGCTGCTCTTGAGTTCCTAGGTTTCAGGATTCTCCTCTCCCTGCCCTCCCAAGAACACATCTAAGTTTATTTAGTTGGTTAGTTTACTCTAGTGATGCTGGGGGAGAGCCTCAGTTCTCCAACACTAGGAGCTTATGAAACTCCCAAACACCTGCTAATTATGGGTAAAATAAACTCTGAAGCTGTGAAGCCCTGACTTATTGATGTCCTCTGGAACTTTCTAACTCTAACTTCTACTCTTAGGTTCTGGGTTACAGGCTGAACAGGCCACACCTGCCTGCAGCAGCCTTGTCCTCTCTCTCCAACCTCATAGCTAACAGTAAGGCCCCTATGGAGAACCTGTCTGTGGATCTGTAACACGCTCATGGGTACCGTAACCAGTACCAGGACTCCAGGAAAGAAATGCTAAATCCCAGAGCAGACACTGCTCAGGCTATGGCCACCCGCATGCTTCCTACCCCCATGCTCATAGTGGATCTTGGTCTCCCAGCTGCTACAGGGAGAGGCAGACACCCAGCTGACCACCCCCCCACCCCAGTCTGTAAACAGACTTCCCAGTGTCCAGATGCCAGGAGAATGCCAGGTGCCATTTTCATCTACCCAGGCAAGTCTGTAGAGCAGGTTGTCAGAGGCCCGGGACATCAGAGGGTCCCACTTGTATAATGGGTAAACCTTAACTAAACATGCCTGTCCTCCCTACATCCTCAAGAGTAGTACATTTCTTTCCCAGGAATTCCCTCCCTTCTCCCTGCCACCCAGGAATCAGAGACAACTTGACTCTATGAATACTTCCATTCCTCTGAAACCTATAAGGAACCCCCACTCTGCCTGACCTCTCACAAGAGCTCCAGTCTCATTGCTGTTTGTCTGTCTATGGTGTTGATTTGGTAACTTTTCTAATAAATCTCTTATCCAGAAGGACAGTCCAACCAGTGTTACCAAAAACCCAAGTCATTTTGCCACGGGCTGCAGAACACTGCATGGTAAACAGTACTCCGGAAGTTTCCTTGCTTCCCTTAACTTCTGGGTGATCCTCCTTTCTCCTAGAATCTCTGGATATTATGTTGGGAGGGAAGGACCACCCCTGTATGCAAAACTGGCCTAAGTAAAGCTCATCTGTCTGTGCTGCCACCTCTCGGTCATGTCTTTTTCCTCATTCAGCCCTAAAATACATTTCATAGCACAGTAATTGCAGATGACCCTATGTAAATAAAAAGGATGTTTAAGGATGTGCCAGGAAGGCCAGGGAGCAATTCGACTCCTGTTATTACGGAACAGCCTCCCCAATATGGAGCTTTCTGACAGCCACCAGGTTCAAGTCCTTAAAGAACGGACTGTGTGCTAGGTAGCTGTTAACACAGCACAGGGGCAGGAAGCAGGTGGCAGCCTACAAGATCACCACAGCAACTGGAGCAGAGGGAAATTTTCTTCTAAGTTATGTGTCTGTTTCCCCTCCACCACTGAGGCAGACACCTGCAGACTGTATCAGGAACTTTCTACTTTTGACAAGCTCAGAGGTCTTCCCTTCTTGACATCTCTTCTCTGGTCCTAGTTTTTAATCTTTTTTGCATACTCCTATTCAGCAGTTAGGGTCCAGCCGGAACCCTAAAGTTTCAGAGACAGAGACGGAACCACCACAGACTTCGAGGAAGAAATAAAGGAAGACTTTAGATCTTAGCTCCTGACTCTGCCTAGGGTTGGGCCTGGCCTCCAGCTCTTCCCGTTCTCTTCAGAGAAAGAAGCCTAAAGACTGTAAGGTCTCAGCTGACTCACTCATCAGAGAAAGAAAACTGCCTTCAAAATTCACCAGGGGCAGCTGGGCATGGTGGAGGCCAGGGCAGCGGGAGGGGCAGAGGGATCTCTATAAGATCAAGGCCAGCCTGGTCTACATAGCAAGTTCCAGGCAGCTGGGGCTACAGGAAGAAGACCCTGTCTCAAAAAGATAAAAAAAAAAATTCACCAGGAGGGTGGGGAGTGGTGGTGGAGAGATGTCTCAGCAGGAAGGAATACTGGCTGCCCTCGCAGAGAACTTGGGTTTGATTCCCAGCACCCATATGGCAGCTATGTCAATAACTCAAGTTCAGGGGATTCAATGCCCTTTTTTGGATTCTGTGAGCATTGCATACATGTGGTACACTTACATACATGGAGGCAAAACACCTATACATAAAATAAATAAACAAAAAATTAAAAAAAAAGATTCAGCAGGGATGGACTTGTCAGAGACTCCCTGTGCCTGGGGCTTCTGGGTGGACAGTGTGCTCGCTCAAGCCACCCTCCAGGACTTGATCTACAACTGCAGGCAGAGACACTAGTTCTGCCTCAGCCCCAAGAATTCACACTTCTGCTGCAGAAAGGATATCCTGCAACTACTTCTAGTCTCCAAGGCCTGCTGCTCCAGAGACTTGCAACTCCAGCCTTCAAGACTTGCCAGAGTCAGGAGACCTTCCTGTTGCTTCTGCTACTTCTGTTGGTTACCTGAAGGCCTGCTCTACAAGGTATTACTCTTGGTTGGGGCCCAGAAGCCTTCTAAGAGTTTTAGAATTATGACACTTCTCAGAGCTGTAATGGCATATGGCCCCTGCCACTGAGAGTTTAAACCTGTTCCATTTGAACTGTCAAATCTCACGTGGCAATCTTTGTAAAGTTGCCTTTATCCTATTTAAAGTTGTCGACCCTGAACTGACAATAAAGCACCTCCTGTTCATACACTCCTCGCTCTCTGCTCACGCAGTTCTTGGAGCAGGTGGGCTAAGAACCTGGCTGGAGACAGGAGATGTCTCCACTGACCACCTCACTATTTCACTGACAGAGATCTGAGATGTTAGAGAAGATATAAAAAAGTAGAACTATAAACTGGAATGCATTCTGTGACTTCCTGGTGAGACAAGAACAGACATCTACCCATCCCAGATGGGGACAGACCCAAATTCCACAAAAGTTCAACTTGCCAAACCAGTGAGGTAAGTGGGGTTACTTAGGAGTATGAAGGACTCAAAGGCAGCTGTGTCATTGGCAAGTCTACCCCAGCATGGCGCCTACCCCAGCATGGCGCCTCCCTGCAGTTCCCTACATGACCTGTATGCAGGGCAGCCACTTTGGAGTCTCCTCACCCCAGCACTTTGTGAGTGCTTATATAACCTTGGGAAGGGACCTTGTGAATCTTGTAAATTTCAGGACTTGGTTGCTTTTTGAGACTTAACAAGAGTAGGAGGTTGCTATACAACATGTTACAGCTTTCTATAAAAATGGCATTATGCGCCCGTGGTGGTGTGGTGGCGCATGCCTTTAATCCTAGCAAGGCAGAGGTAGGTGGATCTTTGTGAGTTCAAGGCCAGCCTGGTCTACAGAGTATGTTCCAGAACAGCTGGGACTACAGGGAGACCCTGTCTCTAAAAGACAAAAAAAAAAAAATGTGGCATTATGCTACAAAAGGGAAGACTGACATACCCACCAGTTCTATGCCTAGTAAAACACTCAAGACATTTTTATACAATGACACCAGAATATAGTAATTATAACCATGCTTGAAAATAGTAGAAGACTAGGAAATGTGTGTTAACCAGTTAGAGATGGGATAAATTATGGTCTATAATGGATTGCTCTGTAGCAATGAAAATGTGCAAGATTATGTGGTGACCAGAGTGACTCCATTTTGTTTAAGATATTCATCTTAGAGACCTGCTCTGTCAGCAGCTTTAAACAACTTCAGGAAATTCTAAATGCAAAAATAACTCATTCCCTTGTGAAATATGTTAGTCCCTGATAACTACTTGCTCTGGCTTCTGTAAACTTGCCTGCCTCTGCTGGTAAGAACTGAGATGTTATACACAGCCAGCCAGAAATTCTGCAGAAATGAAGTAATTGTGGGTTTTCCTTTCAAAGCTCCAGCCCATTTTTTGTTTTGTTTTGTTTTCCTTTTTGTTTTGTTATGTTTTGTTGTGGTCTTTTTGAGATAGGGTCTCCCTGTAGTTCTGACTGTCCTGGAACTCACTCTGTAGACCAGGCTGGCCTTGAACTCAGGTATCTGCCTGCCTCTGCCTCCCAAGTGCCAGGACTAAAGGCATGCGCCACCATGCCCAGCACTCCTTCCCCTTTTTAGCCAGGACTGAAATTTCCTCTCCTGATCTAGAGGTTGCATGCACTTGCTGGTATCAGCTCAATAAAGAAATTGACTGATTGGATTTTAATTGTGCCTGAGTGCTCCTTTTCCAGTGGTGTCAAACTCCGTAACAATTACAAAGATGATTCTTAGCATGTTAGTAAAAATAAGAATCCCAACACGCACACACATTATACAAATTTGTTGCTTAGGAATGACATGTGAAAAGAAATTAAAGCAATGCAATGACTGTAGAATTACAAATTCAATATGGGTGTTACTATGGAGATGGTGTTTCTGAGTTTGGGACCCTCAAGTAGACCACCAGGCAAAATTTCAAAATTTAAAAGGAAAACAGACTTATTCTCAAGTAAATGCTGCTGACAGCAGTCTGCCAATTGAACCATGCTGCAGGGCAGGGGCCAAGATCCAGGAACTTTAAAGGCATAAAGCACAATTACCTCAACTCTAGTAATTTCCTGCTATGTAAGGCATTATCTTTTTTTTTTTTTTAAGCTAGCAATGATCACAGGTTCTCTTTAGCTAGAAGCCAGTTTACAGAAACAGAATGAGTGCTTGGTTAGTATTTATACAATGTGGTGAGGGGCAATAATGGGCCAGTTGGCTCTGAGATTAGTCTTTTTTCTTGGTTGTTTCTGAAGACTTAACTGCTGACAGGTGGGCCCTAGGATCATGGTCCAGACATCCTGTGGTATGTGGCCTTTAAGTTCTGATGACTCCTAGGACATTTTGAAATAACAGCCTGGTCAGAGATTAATTAAAAATGGAATTAGTTTAGCTGTCACAGGAGAGGCAATAGAAAATGGAGAGCACTCCAAGCTGATGAAAAGCATCTTGGCAGAATTTACTTCTTCCAAGGGATGACGAGTTGAAAATGTGTTCATTACATTAGAAATTTTTTTTTATTAACGTACTTTTATTTTGTATATATGAATGTTTTGCTTGCATGTATGTAACTGCACTACTCAGACACAAAATGATGCCTTAAGAAAGTCTTTAGTCATCTGACGACTACACTCAAGACATTCAGGCTTGGGTGTGTAGCAAAGAACTGTGGTTGGGAGGCGTTTTATATAAAGACCATATCCAGGGGTGGGAAGTTTAGGCTTCCAAGCTTAGGGGTGGAAAGCCCCTCTAACAATTCCTATTCTCTAAAAGCAAGCCAAGCAGAAAGTACAGAACCTATGAATCTGAGCAAAATAAGTTTCCAAGCAACCAGATACACACTGAGTCTCAAACTTCTGCTCTGGTTCAGTTGAATTAAACTGGCTCATAATATGGCATATCTATGGGCAATCTTGAGGTTGCTCACCACAATGTAAGTGCTGGGAACCAAACTCTGGTCCTCTGTAAGATTTGCCAGTGCTCTTAATCTCTGACCCACCTCCTCTCCAGGCCAAGTTTTTGTTTGTTTTTTGTTGTTTTTTTTTTTTTTTTTTTTTCCTGTCTTTTTGAGACAGGGTTTCCCTGTAGCCTCAGCTGCCCTGGAACTCACTCTGTAGACCAGGCTGGCCTTGAACTCACAAAGATCTGCCTGTCTCTGCCTCCCAAGTGATAGGGTTTTTTAATGCAGTTAAGTAGATCATCCAAAGACTAGTGATTATAGTATCCATGCTGATGAAAAATTCATTGGTGGTATTTTATTTAGTTCTGTTGGATGCTGTCCTAGTTTGCCTTTCTATTGCTGTGATAAAACATTCTGACCAGAACCATCTTGAGAAGAAAAGGATTTATTTGGCGTACACTTTCAAGTCAGTTCAACACAAAGGGAAGCCAAGGCAGGAACTGGAAGTGGAGCTGAAGCACAGACCACAGACGACACTGCTTATTGGCTTGCTCTCAGCCTGCTTTCTTACCCAACTTAGGTCCACCTGCTCAGGGACGCACTCACAAGGGGCTGGGCCTTTCCACATCAATTAGCAATTTAAAAATGCCTCCGAGGTATGACATGCCCATAGGCCAATCCCATAAAGGAAAGCGTCCAATTGGGTACCTGTTCCCAGGTGTGTCAAGTTGACAACTGACGCTATCCAGCACAGATGCTGTTAAATGCCTGTTATTTTCAACGTATCAGTAATCCAAAGACTACTGGTTGTAGCACATTAGCAGCTAGTTCCGTTGCCGTACCTACACATAGTCTCAGTCCTTCCCACCAAACCACATTATGGATGACTAGGTAGAATCAAGGACCTAAGCAAAAATGCAGTATCCATATACCAAGCACCTAGCTCCCCACAACAATGCCCTTCACAGACGGCAAAAAATGAAGTCAGTGTACAAACAACGAATTTTCCTAGGGTTCAAACAAAAGAGGGAGGGAATCACGTGGGTCTCCCTCCCACGCCGGCGCGCCAGTGATGTCACCAATCTGCGCCGGACCATTGATTCTCGATTGAAGGTGGAGGACTGCGTTGGGACCAGCAGGGAAGATCCCGCGCAGTGGCAGCCTCCCGAGTGGGCAGTGGCCAGAGGAGTTAGCGCGGGTAAGGAGCTCCTCTGCAGGCGCCCGGCCTCTGTAGCCTATGGCGCTGCGGGAAGGTGGCGCGAGGACAGCGCGGGCGTGTGCGGCAGGAGCTGCGCGGATGCTGGGCGCCGGTGCCAGCTGGAGGAGCAGCTGGGTACCAAGGCCCTCGCCTCTCCCGCCCGCCCGCCCCCCGCGCGCTGGAAAGCAGGCGCCTACTGCGCCTTTCCCGGCAGATGCCCGGCTCGAACATCAGGGGATTCTGCCCCGCGCCCTTGCGTGGCTGGCATCAGGACGCGTGGGCGGCCATCCTGGGGAACCCACGCAGGGTCGCGGCCGCTGCGCCAGCCTCGGGCAGCTAGTGCTGCAGGAGGCCTCATTGCGTCACCTCCCTTTCCTTCATCGGTTTGGTTTGATTCTTGGGCTCCACTAGAGGGTAAGCCGACTCGAGGCATTCCAGGTCCGTGTGGGAGTTTGGGAAACTTGATTTCCAGAAAGAGCCCCCGTGGTGGGATTTTTGAATGGCCAACGGGGAGTGTGAACATCCAGTTAGCTGAGCGAGCTGGGTCTAAGCGGCTGCAGGAGGACGCTGGCACAGCAAGGCCTACAAGGTGGCTGGTTGCTAGAGAGGGAGGAGGACCGGTTGCTAGACAGGTCATTGGGGACAGAGAACGCAGTAGCATCAAATTGTGGGCAGTTGTTGAGTGACGATGCCAACCTCTTTGATACCGAAGAGGCCTTGTACCCATCTTTTTAAAGATCCTAAAATAAAATAAAATAAAATAAAACACCTGAAAAAAAAAAGATCCTGAAATAGCTTGCTGTTATTTACGGTTGAATGCTTGCAGTATGGGAGGCAGGAAAAGAGTGGAGGGGGGCATGAGCGATGGAGTCGGGTCTGCAGTGTCCCAGCAACGGTGACATTGAGTTATGTAGCCTTTCTCATCCTTCTTGGGCTTATCTATAAAACGATAATAAGCCTACCTTGCCGGGCTGTCAGAATTTCAAGCGTCTGGCTATTATTAGGGCCCAGTATGCAGGCATTTGCACTCTTGCTGATTGCTCATTCGTAGGTACCTTTGCTTCAGAGACCTGAGATCCTCTCTGCTGTTTTGGATATTTGCTGTTCTCCGTTCTCTCACTACTCTAGGTCACACAAAATTCTAGAACTGGAAAGAGATTAAGACTTTGCTTTATTGTTCTGATTATAGCTTCTCTTTTTTGAGCATTTGTTTCTGATGCTGTGTCAGGCATTTTATATATACTGATCTAGTTAAGCCCTCTAACAGCCTCGTTCAATAAATATCACCCCATTTTCCACAGGGCAGAAAGTGAATCTTGGCCAGGGGCCTAACACTGGTTGCAGAGCTGGAACTTGAAGCCAGACCATCAGGCTGCGTGGTTTTGGTCTTTATCCTTCCCAGTAATTAGTGGCAATGTGAAGGTGACAGGGTGGGGGAGGGGAGACATTAGCAGTTTAAAGGGCCATCTTTTATTGCAAGAATAGCATCTAATTGGTTAAACGATCTTTTATTTTACATCCTATTCAATGTCCAGATGTGAACCAAGATTTGGCCTTTTTGCCAAGAAAAAGGAAAGGCTCATGGGCTTGGGCATACATACAGTACTGTGAATCTTGGGCATACAGTAGGTGTTTAGTAATTGCTTTTAGAAAAAAGGAAAATATATATATATGAGACACTGTTATTCCTGCCAGAAGTCCCAGAGCTTATTCCACAAAGCTGCCTTAAGCTCACTATTTTTATACTTCAACACAGCGTAACATGAGCATCTTTCCCATTCATGGATTTAAAGATTTGAGGCTCTTTTAGACCATGATTGGTATTATTATCTGTGACCAACTGATTAGAGTCTTTTAAACATGTGAATAACAGAATCCAAGCCTTGGGGCTTTGGCAGTGATCTCTTGAGCTATAGCAATTTGTTTTGCTGTAACATCTGGTAGGTTAGGATCTTAATGGGCACAGCTGCTTGAATTAAGTTTTCTCCAGAGCACCAGTTGATTATTTGACATCATGGATAAAGAGTTCAAAATATTAAGTTTCTCACCAGGTGTGGTGGCGCATGCCTTTAATCCTAGCACTTGGGAGGCAGAGGCAGGCGGATCTTTGTGAGTTCAAGGCCAACCTGCTCTACAGAGTGAGTTCCAGGACAGCTGGGACTACAGGGAGGCCCTGTCTCAAAAAGACCAAAAAACAAAATGAAAAAGTAAATATATCAAAAAAGAACAATACAAAGTTAAAAGAAACATCTTTTGCCAGGCGTGGGGGCACACGTCTTTAATCCTAACACTTGGGAGGCAGAGGCAGCCAGATCTTTGTGAGTTCAAGGCCAGCCTGGTCTACAGAGTGAGTTCCAAGACAGCTGAGACTACAGGGAGACCCTGTCTCCAAAAGACCCCCCCCCAAAAAAAATAATAAGTTTCTCTAAAAAGTAAGTGTTTGGAAAAGATCTGTGACTGATACACAGTGAGACTAGAACTAGCTTTAAACATGGTATGTCTGCTGTTTTATATTATTATTTGTGGTATTGGAGATTGAACCCAGGCCTCACACATCCTAGGGGAGCACTCTACCATTGAGCTATATCCCCCACCTCTTCACTTTTTATTTTGAGACTGGGTCTCCAAGTTGTTCAGACTGTCTTTAAACTCACCATCTTCCTGCCTCAGCATCCCGAGTGGCTGGAATCACAGACCTAAACTACCAGGTCCAGCTTTCTTGGTGGTGGTGGTGTTGTTGCTGCTGCTGCTTTTGTCGTTGCTTTTGGTTTGGGTTTTAGTTGTTTGGGGTTTTGTTGTTTGGGGATTTTTGTTGGTTTGTTGGTTTGGTTTTTTTTTTGTGGGGGTTTTTTGGTTTTTTTGAGACAGGGTCTCCTGTAGCCCCAGCTGGCCTGGAACTCGCTTTGTAGACCAGTCTGGTCTTGAACTCACAGAGATCCGCCTGCCTCTGCCTCCCGAGGGCTGAGATTAAAGGTGTGCCACCACACCTGACTCTTGGTGTTTTTAACCAGCTATTGTAAGTCACTCTGTCTTTCAATGTGATTTAGGGCTATATAGGTGGCTCTTAGGTTAATGTAACTCTAGATTGTGGTTTAGACACTCATCCCTTCATTCCTCCACCCAGTGAGCTCAAGTTCTCTATGCTCCCCTGCAAGCCTAGAAACTGCCTATTTCACCATCTTCATCAGACACCGTGGGAGACGCCCTCTGACATGTGTCCTTACTTTCCCTCTGTACACTTACCGTGCACATAAAGTGAAACTCTCTCCAGCAGAGGGTGTGTTAAGCTACTTGCAAATTGTGAGGACCCAATGCAAGCTAATTTCGGTAAAAGAGGTTTCCTCCTTTGATCATTTAAGTCTAAAATCCAAAGGTGAACTTCAGATATGCCTGAAGTGATGTCATAAGAACATGGACCCTGTCTTTTTCTGTTCCCTTTTGGTTTGTTGTTCATTCCTCTGTGCTGACTACTGTTGCCCTAAGTTGATGACTTTACAGTGAACTGTCTTCTAGCATTGTAAATTAATCACTATGACAGAAGGGAAGGAGTTCCATGGCTGGACAGGTCTGTATCACTGGCCTTCTCCTGGGATGAGAAGGCACACCGCTTAGCCATGGAGAAGTAGAAGCAGCAGGTGACTGCTGGGGGAGGGCACCACGTTTGCAGTGTGCCATTCTAGCGCTTCTCTTGAGGCCCCTCCAGAGCCTTTACTGAAATGAATTGACCTGAATGTGTTTGTCCATTAGATGCTGCTGGCCTCGGGCAGCAGCTATGGCATACTTGGCCTCCCTTCCATGCCTTCACATCTGGTTTCCACTGCTTCCTGTGGCTGACGCTTCGTGTTTAAGTTACGCCTCTCCTTTCAGAAGTCTTGGCTTCCTTCAGTGAATTAAGCACCTCTTCCCCCTAAGCACAGCCTGTGCCAGTTAACTTTAATTGTTAACTTGACCCAACCCAGAATCACCTAGGAAGAGCTTCGGGAGGGAAGCTCTTGGTTGGGTAGGGCTGTGGGCCTGTCTGGGGACGTGTCTTAAGTTCACTGATGTGGGAAGACCCAGTGCACTGTGGCAAGCTGTTCTGAGGCAGGGCATTCTGGACTGTGCAAGAGTGATGAACAAGCTGAGCACAACCACATGTGGAGGCGGCTGTTTTTCTCTGTTCTTGAGGTGGATGCGATGCCACTAGCTGTTTTCAAGTTTGACTTCCCCACAGTGATGGACTGGAACCTGGAACTGTAAACTGAAATAAACCCCTTTTACCCTTAAGTGGTTTTTGTCAGGGTATTTTTAATTATAGCAACAGAGGTGAAACCAGAACACAGCCCTCGGTAAATTCTAGTTCTGATTTATTTTTCTTTTTTGAGACGGGGTCTTACAGTGTAGCATAGGCTAACCTGGAATTCATGGTATAGGCCAGGTTGGCCCAGGATTTATAGGAGGATTCCTGCCTCAATCTCCTGCGTGCAGGGATTGCAAGTGTTTACTTCTGCTTGGTTGCTGTCCACTCACCGCTCAGCTCTCCATGGACAGTCCAGGAAGGCACGAGTCTCTTTGATTTCACTGTTCTCACAGCACTTATAACTGACATTGCATTTCTTGCTTGTCTCATCTCACTGGCTTAGTGAGGACAATGAGGACAGAAATTTTGCCTGTTACCTTTAGGGTAGGATAGTACTGCATATTGTAAGTGCTCAATAAGTGTTCATTAAATAAATCAATGAAAATTGCCCATGGGGAAAAATGCCGCTATGGTGTTGATGCTGACCCATATGTTTGACAGATCCAATTTCCCTGAAGGTCTGAATCTCTGCTTCTGAGGGACATCCAGGAAGGCAGAACCTCTGTCCCTGGGTGGGTTTGTTCCTGTAGAGGTCAGGCCCGAGGAGGAGCCAGCTGGGAATGCATCTTGTGAGACAAGCCTCTGGGATTCACTGGTTTTTAGTTTGAGCAAAGCTCTTGCCGTATTTTGCCCAGGCTGGGCTCCAACGATTCTCCTGCTTTAGCCTTCCAAGCAGCTAGACCACAGGTGTGCAGTGCCTCACTTGGCTCCTTTTTGAACTTTGAACATGCTAAGGCTTTTTGCACTCCTTGGGGTATTTATTTTTATTTTTTAATTTAATTTTATTTTTTTGAGACAGGGTCTCCCTATAGCCCCAGCTGGCCTAGAACACATCTGTAGATCAGGTTGGCCTTGAACTCACAGAGATCCGCCTGCCTTTGCCTCCCAAGTGCTAGGAGTAAAGGGGTGTACCACCACGCCCGGCCCGGCTTAAAGGCGGTTCTTTTTTTTTATTTTTTTTATTTTTTTTATGTGTATGAATGTACTGTCTGCATGTAGGTTTGTGCACCCGTGTCATGCAATGCTGAGGAAGCCAGAAGAGGGCGTCAGATTCCCCTGGAACTGGAGTTAAAGATGGTTCTCAGCCGCCATGTGGGTGCTGGGGACCGAACCTGGGTCCTCTGCAAGAGCAGTTGGCGCTCTTAACCGCTAGGCCATCTCACCAGCCCCATAAAGACGGTTCTTAGCCACCATGTGGGTGTTGGAAATTGAACCTGGGTCCTCTGTAAGAGCAGTCAGCACTCTTAACCACTGAGCCATCTCTCCAGCCCCAAATGGGTATGTATGTATGTATGTATGTATGTATGTATGTATGTATTTAGAGACAGGGTCTCCCTTTGGGTATTTTTGGGGGGGGGTCTTTTTTGAGACAGGGTCTCTCTGTAGCCCCAGCTGTCCTGGAACTCACTTTGTAGACCAGGCTGGCCTTGAACTCACAAAGATCCACCTGCCTCTGCCTCCCAAGTGCTAGTATTAAAGTCGTGTGCCACCACGCCCGGCTGGGTATTTGTTTTTAAAACATTTCCCCAAGCGCTTATAAAGGGCCAGGCACCGTTATAAGCCTTTATTAAAGGGAGCAACTCATTCTTAGACTGGGATTTGGGGATCAAGGTTATAAGCTTAAAATTTTGTTGTCTTTTAAAATACCAAAACTCTCAAAGTCTTAAAAAGGGAGGAGGAAGAGGAGGAAGAGGAAGAAGAGGAGGAAAAAGAGGAGGAATGGGAGGAAGAGGAGGAGAAGGAGGAGGGGGGGAGAAAAGAAAAGGAAAAGAGAGAAATCCATTAGAAAAATTATAAAATGGGGGTTAGGGAGATGGTTCAGCAGATAAGGGCATTTGCTGCCACTCCTGGCAACCTGAGTTTGATCCCTGAGACCCACATGGTAGAGAAGGAGAGAACCAAATTCTGCAAGGTGTCATCTGACCTGCACATGCATGCTGTGGCATGAGTGTCCACTCCCACACAAAGTAAATAAATATAATAAATATTTTGAAAAGGAAAATGATAAAATCAATGCGACTTCACCCAGTTTCTCTCCCCTCCCAAAGCAGCTTCCGGCAGCAGCCTGCTGTGCCTCTTCCCGCCCTTTCCTTTCCTTTCTTTTTAATTTTTATACTCATAACTAGTAATTACAGCCTCTTTGAAGACACTTGCTTTTCCCCAGCCATAGCCAAGCCGTGCAAGTCAGTTGCACCTAGACTTCTGTGTGCACAGCCAACCTCAAGAGGCCTTGGCTACACTGCAGCTTTCCCTGAGCAGAGCTTCTGCCTGGGCCTGTCAGAGCCTGTGCAGGACCAGCCCTGCCTCCCCTGCTCAAACATCTGACTTGAGCCCTCTCTCAGCAAGGCCTGTCCACATCCTCAGGCCTTTGTAGGGTGCATCCATCCTCCCAGTCTTGTGTTCATGTTGACATGGAGGAACCCTACCAAAATCACATCTCCCTCAGTAATAGCACAAGAAAAATACCTTTCTCTCTCTCTCCCCCTCCCCTCCTCTCCTCTTCTTTTTTTGGTATTTTTGACACCGGGTCTCTCTGTAGCCCCAGCTGTCCTGGAACTCACTTTGTAGACCAGGCTGGCCTTGAACTCACAAAGATCCACCTGCCTCTGCCTCCCAAGTGCTAGTATTAAAGTCGTGTGCCACCACGCCCGGCTGGGTATTTGTTTTTAAAACATTTCCCCAAGCGCTTATAAAGGGCCAGGCACCGTTATAAGCCTTTATTAAAGGGAGCAACTCATTCTTAGACTGGGATTTGGGGATCAAGGTTATAAGCTTAAAATTTTGTTGTCTTTTAAAATACCAAAACTCTCAAAGTCTTAAAAAGGGAGGAGGAAGAGGAGGAAGAGGAAGAAGAGGAGGAAAAAGAGGAGGAATGGGAGGAAGAGGAGGAGAAGGAGGAGGGGGGGAGAAAAGAAAAGGAAAAGAGAGAAATCCATTAGAAAAATTATAAAATGGGGGTTAGGGAGATGGTTCAGCAGATAAGGGCATTTGCTGCCACTCCTGGCAACCTGAGTTTGATCCCTGAGACCCACATGGTAGAGAAGGAGAGAACCAAATTCTGCAAGGTGTCATCTGACCTGCACATGCATGCTGTGGCATGAGTGTCCACTCCCACACAAAGTAAATAAATATAATAAATATTTTGAAAAGGAAAATGATAAAATCAATGCGACTTCACCCAGTTTCTCTCCCCTCCCAAAGCAGCTTCCGGCAGCAGCCTGCTGTGCCTCTTCCCGCCCTTTCCTTTCCTTTCTTTTTAATTTTTATACTCATAACTAGTAATTACAGCCTCTTTGAAGACACTTGCTTTTCCCCAGCCATAGCCAAGCCGTGCAAGTCAGTTGCACCTAGACTTCTGTGTGCACAGCCAACCTCAAGAGGCCTTGGCTACACTGCAGCTTTCCCTGAGCAGAGCTTCTGCCTGGGCCTGTCAGAGCCTGTGCAGGACCAGCCCTGCCTCCCCTGCTCAAACATCTGACTTGAGCCCTCTCTCAGCAAGGCCTGTCCACATCCTCAGGCCTTTGTAGGGTGCATCCATCCTCCCAGTCTTGTGTTCATGTTGACATGGAGGAACCCTACCAAAATCACATCTCCCTCAGTAATAGCACAAGAAAAATACCTTTCTCTCTCTCTCCCCCTCCCCTCCTCTCCTCTCCCGTCCCCTCCCCTCCCCTCCCCTCCCCTCCCCTCCTCTCTTCTCTTCCTGCCTCCCAACTGCTAGAACTAAAGGTGTATGCCACCATGCCTGGCTAAAAATAACTTTTAAAAATTAAGGGTAGCAGCCGGGCGTGGTGGCGCACACCTTTAATCCTAGCACTTGGGAGGTAGAGGAAGGCGGATCTTTGTGAGTTCAAGGCCAGCCTGGTCTACAAAGTGAGTTCCAGGACAGCTGGGGTTACAGGGAGACCCTGTCTCGAAAAGACCAAAAAAAAAAAAAAATACCTTCGATCCTAGTGCTTGAATCTGGCTTGTCTAATCTCCTGAGAGCTGACATCTCACTCTCTGGTTAATGACATATTTAGTAACAGGAACAGCCACATAAATAAGTATGTGATAAGACTAGAGTGTCAGATCACTTCACAGCCATTAGTATGTGCAAGAAGACTCGATTCCTGGTGTTTCGGAGGATGTGGAGCAGCTAGAACTCACTACTGGCAGGAATGAGAAATGGGACACCCACCTGGGAAATGTTAGGGTCTGGATAAAGCTGAAAGAAAGAAAATATAAGAAGCAAGAGGCAGTGAAAGGCGATATACAGAAAAGAACTGGGCCGAAAAAAAAGATGAGTGAATAGGAATAAAGGGAGACATGAACAGACAGACAGAAAGCAAATATGACGGAATGCCGGATAGTACATGAAGTGAATGACTGACGGTCAGGCCGGACTGACTTACGTCAGGCAGATAATCTCCTCAACCTCCTACCCTCCCGTAAACTCCCTTACACTTTTTTCTCTTCGTTACTTACCTTTCAATATTATATTCTTTTTCTTCCCTCCCTCCCCTCCTTTTCTCCTGCAATAAGAAAACAAAAAGTAAAATAGTCTGCCTGATGGTGCCGGGCTATAATCCCAGGTATCAGAGGCTGAGGCAGGAAGAAAGATTATGTTTCGGGCCTACCTGGGCTACAGAGAAGTTCAGTTCCAGCCTAGGCAACCTAGCAAGATTCTGTTTTGGGGAGGCAGAGGCAGGCAGAATGGAGGGAAGAACAAGACAACCAAGTGTAAAGTTGAAGCAGGCTAGGGGTTATGAGACCTCCCCTTGTGATAGTACTTGTTACATGCAGGGAGTCGAGTTCTATTTCCCAGCACTGAGGGAGAGAGATGAGAGAGGTGGTACTTCTCATAAACACACCTTTAAGGTGAGAGGATTACTGTTTAACATGGCACTGACTCCAGATGACCAGACTCCAGTCCCAGCTGAGATTCTCCAGTGGACTTGGTCCTGATGGGCTTCCTAAAACTGAGGATTGAGTGGCTTTACTGTTAAATATTTAACACTCTATTTCAGGACTGGGGATTTAGCTCAGCAGGGCACTTGCCTTGTATGTGCTAGGCATGGGTTCCAGCCCTAGCACCAGAAGATAAGAAAGAAAAAATAAAACTCCATTTTCTGTAGACACATTTTAATTTCTCCTTTGGCTTTTTCCTTGTACTTTTATGCAGTTGTTTCCCCCCCTCATTCAGGGTATTTCATAGTTTTTTAATTTTTTATTACTTATTTATTTTTCTTATTTATTTCTGTTATGTGTTATTTATGAGTTCTTACTGTTGCATGCAGGTTTGTGCACCCGTGTCGTCGTGCACTGCCGCGAGGTCAGAAGAGGTGTCGGCTTCCCCTGGAACTGGATTTCAGATGGTTCTCAGCACTGCCATTGTGGGTGCTGGGGACGAAACCCGGGTCCTCTGTAAGAGCGGGTCGGCGCTCTTAACCGCTAGGCCCTCTCTCAGCCCTATTATTTATTTTTTATGTGTATGAATGTACTGTCTGCATGTAGGTCTGTGCCCCGTGTCGTGCAATTCCCTGTGGAGGATAGAAGAGGGTCTCGATCCCCTGGACCTGTAGTTCTCCTGGAATTGGAGTCCAGACGGCTCTCCGCCGCCATCATGTGTTGTTGGGGATTGAATCGGTCCTCTGCAACAGCAGTCAGCCCGCTCTTGCCGCTAGGCTATCTTCTCCAGCCCCGTTATTCTAGTTTTATATATTAATTTTTAAAGATTTTATTTATTTTGTATGTGTCTGAATGTCTGTCTGCATTGTAGGTTTGTGCACCCGTGTCCTGCAATGCCGCGGACGGTTCAGAAGCGGGTCTCAGATTCCCTAGCCTTGGGATGGATTTACAGACGGTTTCCTAGCCGCCATGTGGGTGCTGGGGATCGCCCGGGTCCTCTGCACGCGCAGTCAGCGCTCTTAACAGCTGCTAGGCTCTCTCTTTGCTCCCCTCACCTTTTTTTTTTTTTTGGTCTTTCGAGGCCCGTCGTTCTCCTGGTCCCCCCCGCTGTCCTGCCCTCCCTTTGTTCGACCCATGGCCGGCTTGAACTCACAAATATCCGCTTGCATCTGCCTCCCCGTGCTCGGCTTCCCGTGTGCGCCCCCCACGCGGCTGGGCTGCTCCCCTTCCTTTTTTTCCAAGTTCTTTTTCGCCGGCTTGGTTGGCCTTCCCCCCTTTCGTTCTCGCCGTTCGGGTCGGCGGCCGCGCGCGCTGCGCTGGCGGGGCGGGGCGGGGCTGGGGCGGGTCGGGGCCTGCGGGCGCGGGGGGCGGGGGGGGCTGGCGNTGCACCACCAGCTCTCCAGGTTGATTATCAGTTGTATTATTGATTACATTGTTTAGTTAATACTTTGTAACAGAATCACCTTATTGATAATCATTATTAACTGAAATTAAACAACCATTTAAGGCTTTCAGTACATCTTCCTATTGCTTTGTAAACCACTTGGACCTGTCAGTTGTTTAACCTCACCACCAGTGGAGATGCAAACTTGGTTCTTCTCCTTTTCTTGCTTCTCTCCTTTTTTTTTTTTTTAATTTTTAAAAAAATTTTTTTTATTTTAGTATGTGTATGAATGTACTGTCTGCATGCAGGTGTGTGCACCCGTGTCTTGCAATGCCGCGGAGGTCAGAAGAGGGTGTCGGATTCCCCTGGAACTGGAGTTCTCCTGGAATTGGAGTTTCAGACGGTTCTCGGCTGCCATGTGGGTGCTGGGGATCGAACCCGGGTCCTCTGTAAGAGCGGTCGGCACTCTTAACCCCTAGGCCATCTCTCCAGCCCTGCTTCTCTCCTTTTTAAATTTTTATTTATTTTTGAAACAGGTCTTGCTAAGTACCCCAGGTTGGCCTGCCTCAGCCTCTGAGCACTAGAATCGTAAGCACCTCCACCTCAGCCACTTCTCTTTCTTGCACTTGATCACTAATGTTCATTGGGTGAATTATTTGCTGAGTGTCTTCTCTATACAAGGCACTGTGCTGTGTCATGAGTAGAAAAGGCTGTTAGTACATATCTGAGACAGACAAGATCAGTCAAATGACTATATAAACGTGTAACTATGGCTAGCAATGAGGTTAAAAGAAAGGCCCTACTGGTACTGCAAAGAGGCCTTTTGCCCTTCTGGTGTTGTACAGGACTAACGGAAAAGTAGGGCTTGGCTTTTTCAGGGCAGCAAGAGTACCAGGTGGCTGTTGGGGAAACAACATGGGGGGTGCTTTTTGTGAGGTCCGATGAGAGTGGGCTAAGCCTATGTAGATACCATGTTTGGGTCTGAACTTTTTTTTTTTTTTCCTTTTCGAGGCAGGGTCTCCCTGTAGCCCCAGCTGTCCTGGAACTCGCTCTGTAGACCAGGCTGGCCTTGAACTCACAAAGATCCACCTGCCTCTGCCTCCCAAGTGTTAGGATTAAAGGCGTGAGCCACCACACCCGGCTGGGCCTGAACTTTTATCCTAAGATTAATATGTAACTGCTAATAGTTTCAAGAAGACACCAGTAGCCTGATCAGATCTGAAGACGTTTTACAGGGCGTGGTAGATTCCTAGAATCCAACATTAGATTGTGAGGTAACCATGGAGTCCCCAAACCAGCATTAAGTATTCTCATATATTTTTGTTCTGTTTTGTTTTTGAGACAGATCTTACTCTATGGCCAGGCTCCTACCTCTATCTCTTGAGTGCTGGTATTACAGTGGTGCACCCCTTTAATCCTAGCTAGCACTCAGAAGGCAGAGGGAGGTGGATCTCTGTGAGTTCAAAGCCAGCCTGGTCTACAGTGAGGTCTACAGTGTAGCCAGGGGCTACAGGGAGACCCTGTCTCAAAAAGACAAAAACAAAACAAAACAAAACAACAAAAACCAATAAAAAACAGTTGTGTGCCACTTCACCTGGTTGTCCCCTCTCTCTCTCTCTCTCTCTCTCTCTCTCTCTCTCTCTCTCTCTCTCTCTCTCTGTCTCTGTGCGTGTGTGTGTGTGTGTGTACACCTTGGATCTTATCTTCCTGCCTCTTCCTCCTGTGCTGGCACCATCATACCCAGCCTATATATTTCTCCTATGTTGTGCCATACTCCTTGATTAGGTCTAAAATTTTTCAGTGGATCCCCTTGGTTTAACTAGAGTTACAGTGGCATCATCTACAAATGATCTTTTATTTTCTTTTTTAATAGTTTATCACTTATTTCTGCTTTGTGTTGTAGAACATCCACATGTGAAAATACTTAACACATATGCTAATCACCATATGTCAGGGCATAGAACATGCCATTGATTTAATAAGAGACAGGGTAAGCACTGTGTTAAATGTACACATATGATACAGTACCTGTCCCAGCACAGGAAATGTTAAGGTGTGCACAGCAAGGCACTGTAGCCTGAAGGAAATAAGATGAGAACATGGCAAGCTGACTCTCCTTATTTCTGATCTGGTAACATTCGGCTGCCCCGTTTAGAATATAAGATTGATGATAGTCCTTGTTGAATTAAATAAATATTCTTCCCTCTGTACCCCTCAACCCTGAGTGTCCTAAACATTTTGGGTAAGCAGTGCCTGCTTAGAAAAGTTTCTAAGATTAAAAAAAAAAAAAAAGTAAAGTTTCTAAGATGACATAGTTTGTCATCTTGGGGGTGAAAGAGGGTAGAGGGCCCAGTGTCTTGCAGGCAGGACCCCTCTTCTGCCTTCTCTCAACTTTGTTCAAGACAAAGTAGACTCACGCATCAGACTTGGTGTAGTGGGAGTTTCCCTGCCTAACAAAGAACCAGTCTGGCCACTGGGAGCTCATTCTGGAGGGGTGGGCCAAGTTCCAGGGTTGGAGAAACAGCTTAACCACTCAGGCTCACAGGCCACACAGTCTTCACTGCCCCTTAGGGTGGGCTTTATGGGATTTTTTTTTTTTAACTTTGTATGTGTATGAATGTACTGTCTGCATGCAGGTCTGTGCACCCGTGTCGTGCAATGCCGCGGAGGTCAGAAGAGGGTCTCGGATTCCCCTGGAACTGGAGTTCTCCTGGAATTGGAGTTGCAGACGGTTGTTAGCTGCCATGTGGGTGCTAGGGATCGAACCCGGGTCCTCTGCAAGAGCGTCGGTGCTCTTAACCGCTAGGCTATCTCTCCAGTCCCCGCTTTATGGGATTTGGCATGGTCCAGGTGGCCTTGAGACTGCGTTGCTGAGATTGTGCTGTGGCCTCTGCCCTTGTGCATCAGAATTATGTCCTGTACCTGGAGAGTCAGATCTGTAGATTTGCAGCTATACTGTGTGATGCTCTGCTTTGTAGCTTAACTTTTTAGTGTGTTCCACATTGAGAACGTCATACTCTCTGGGGGTCCCCAGTGTCCCCACTGTTCACTAGAACTCCAGTAAGAGGGGCAAGGCAGCAAACCTCAAGGCAGAGCTGAGGTACCAGTTGTTTGCAGCAGTGAGCTCTGACCTTTGCAGGACACCCATCTGGGAGCCTTGACAGCTGTGGACTGTCTCACAAGGAAAGCGTACATGTTTGGTTTTCCAATAAATACTTGAGCAGCTGCCAAGTTCTGTGTAAGGTGCTACTACCAACCCAGTAAGCAAGATGTGCGGAGCTGTGACCTTGTGGACTTGGAGCAAGACAGGCTGACATTAAACTGTGACACACAGCAAGGGAGACTTTAGGAATGTTTGGGGAGGGCAGTGGCTAGGCACTTCCTCAGGAAGTGTGGACTGAGCTGACATGTGAGGGATGAGCCACACCTTCTCTGACACACATGGTAGGAGGGGGGCCTGGTGACCTGGCAGGGAGGGAAGAGACCGCCCAAAGAGGGTAAACGAAGGGAAAGGGGAGGGGCTGTAAATGATTTTTACCTTGGCTTAAGAGCACTAGGAAGCCAGTGTTTTGTTGGTAATATGACTGGTCAGTGTGTATAAGCACGTGAGTTTGCAGCAGTCAACACGTGGTCGTTGAAAACCATCCATGACGGGAACCTTGGTGGCTGAGAGTGCTGCTCTGAGTCAGGTGTCTGCTGAAGCCCCCTTGTCCCCTCTGGGCCCTGGCTCCCCAGCTCCCCTCCATCTCCCTCAGTTTGTTCGTTTGGGTACCAGGGATCAAGCTCTAGGTCTCACTGGTGCTCTACCACATCCCCACCCCTCCTTTAAAGAAATATTTTTTTGGCAATGTATCTGTGAACTTATTTTGTAAAGCTAAGACAGGCCCTGAATTCCGTCCTCCTGCCCCTGCCTCCCCTCAGGTAGCTGGCACTGCAGGTGCGCACTGCCTCTCATGCTCTAGCCTTCATTTAAAAAACATAAACTGGGGGGCTGGAGAGATGGCTCAGTGGTTGAGAGCACTAGCTACTCTTGCAGAGGACCTGGTTCCCACTACCCACATGATGGCTGACAACCATCTGTAACTCCCATTCCAGATCAGATGCCCTCTTCTGACACGGGTGCACTTTCATGCATACAGGCAATATACTCATACACATGAAATGAAATGAAATGAAATCACACATACACACATATGTGTGTGTGTGTGTGTGTGTGTGTGGCCAGGCATGGTGGTGCATACCTTTAATCTCAGCACTGGGGAAGCAGAGGCAGGCAGATCTCTGTGAATTTGAGGTCAGCCTGGTCTACATAGTTCCAGGCCAGCCAGGGATACATAGCAAGACCCTGCTTTTTAAAAAATGTCTACATGGGGCTGGAGAGATAGCCTAGCAGTTAAGAGCACCGACTGCTCTTGCAGAGGACCCGGGTTTGATCCCCAGCACCCACATGGCGGCTAAGAACCGTCTGTAACTCCAGTTCCAGGAGAACTCCAGCTCCAGGGGAATCTGACGCCCTCTTCTGACCTCCGCGGCATTGCACGACACAAGTGCACAGACCTACATGCAGACAGTACATTCATACACATACAAAAATAAATAAAAATTTAAAAAGAATATCATATATAGTAAAATGAATATAGGGAAGAGTAGATTGAAATCTGTCATTTCACACACATTATGGGGCATAAATAATTGCCTCAATGATTTAAAATTTCCACCTAGATCTCTCTCTCTCTCTACCAGCACGAGGCGCTCCAAACGTTCCTTTTTTTCTTTTTTTTGTCTTTTAAAGGTCTTATGTTTTTTTTTGCCCTAGCTGTCCTGGAACTCACTCTGTAGACAGGCGGCCTGATCACAGATTTCGCCTGCTCTAGCCTACCAAGTGGCTAGATTAATGGCCGTGTCCACCACTGCTGGCCATGAGTTCCCATCTTGAAGTGGGCCTTAAATCCAATTAAAGAAAGGGTGAGTCCAACTTACTTGTTTGGGTGTAAGTCCCTAGGAGTGATACGTGTAACCATGCAACCAATTGGGCATATAGCTTGCTTTGGCTGCTCAGTAGTCCTCAAGCATTTATCAGCTGGGTAATGGTTTTCCTTCCCACGCCAATGCTTGTGTAGCACCTTCTGACACCATGAGAGATAGCCTGGGTGGTGGGGAACTCCTAGGTCAGTTCCGGTTGCTTTCTCTGAGTCCCGTGACTGAAGAGTGTGGGTCGATCACGAATCCGTAGCTGACTGAGGACCGTCCATAAGTTCATGTGTCAGTCATCGGAAACAGCACAACCGACAGCAATCTGGGTCAGAGCCAGCCTCACCATTGTTTTGGGGCTGCAGGAACTGTACAGCAGTCGCGGGACAAGCAGCTCAAAGACAGGTATCCCTTGCCTGACAGTGTGGGGTTTTTTTTTTTGATGAGTCTTGTCTTGGGAGGGGAGGCAAACAGATACCTGCTGACATGGTGAAAGAGGACACCTCTCTCTGTTCTCGTCTTTCGTCTCTCTTCTCGTCTCTCCTTCTCTCTCTCTCGTCTACGACCATCAATCACCAACAACTCATACTGAGTGGACGTGAGTGATTAGCCATTCGTATGTACGGTTCGGAGTGCCCCATGTTGTGCCAATGCTCAGGCAGAAGAGGGCATTCAGATTAATCCTCCTAACCTAATGGCAGTACAGATGCTGTTTAGCTGTCATGTGATGCTACGGAAATCGAGTCCAGGTGGTACATCTCTACAAGGAGCAGCAATGCCTCTAAACTGCGTAGCCATCTCTTACGCTTCTGATAGGCAGATCCTTTGTGAGTTCAAGGCAGCCGGACCGAGTCTCGGTACCATTCCACGCAGAACACCCCAGGCTCGTAAAGAGCTACAAGAGGACGATCCTCTGATATGTAAATAGGTCATTCTTGAAAGGAACGTTGCCCGTTAACCTGTCAAAGAAAAAAAAAAGAAATTATATAATAGGTTGTGAGCCTTTGTTTATGTGATTTTAATTTTTTATCCATTAATTCATTATTTATTTTCTTACTGAGTGTAATTATAATCTACTTTTTTTCTTGTTGCTGTGATAAGAACCACCATGCAGCAAGGGAACTTAATAAAAGGAAGAGTTTATTTGAATGCTATGATTGACAGTTCCAGGGAATAGAGTCCAACCTTGGTGGGAAGCAGGGTGGCCGGGGCTGGAGACGCAAACTAAGCCGAGGGTGGACCACTCTCCGGCAAATGAGCACTGAAGCAGAAGAGAGAAGAGAGCTGGAGACACGCATGGTCTTGTAAACTCTACTCAGCTGGCCCCAATAACGTACTTCCTCTAGCATGGCCACACCTTCTAGGACTCCGCAAGATACCAAGCAGAGTGCCACCACATGGTGGAGACAAATTGTCTGAATACTTAAAGCCTTATGGGACAACTCATCAAACCACCACACTGAGGTATTGACTGATTAAGACTTATGGAGCTGGCCATAGAAACCAGGGTGTCAAGCAAGCTGATCAAGTGCTTACCCCTGAACCCAATTTATATAGACATTTTTATTTATTTTTTTAAACTTTATTTTATATGTGTATTGAATGTACTATCTGCATGATGGTTTGTGCACCCATGTCATGTAATGCCTCAGAGTCAGGAAAGGGTCTCAGATTCCCCTGGACACTTGGAAGTTCTCCTGATTGGAGTTACAGCGGTTCTTAGCCACCATGTGGTGCCTTGCCAAGGCAGGCAAGAAAAGTACAGATAACCCTATGAATCCTCGAGGCTCAACTCCAATCTAATGTGTTCCCAAGCCAACCAAAGGATAAACGACAACTGAGTTCTCACGAGACTTTCGCTCTGTACTCTGGTTTCAGGTTGCTTAATTGTGTTACTAACTGTGCTCTCCTCAAGTTAATATGCTACTCATTAGTGGGTTAAATGCATTGAGGTTGCTCCACTATCTAATTTGTAAGTGTCTGAGAGAAACCAAACTCTTGGTCCTCTGATAAGATTTGCCAAGTGATCTTGATCTCTAGAGGCGCGCCACCTTCCTCTTTGCCAAGGGCCAGAGTTTTTATAGATATATAGATATATTTGTGTCTTTGTCCTCCTTTTTCTTTTATTTTCCTTTTTCGTGTGCTTTCTGGAGAGGCCCAGGGTGTTCCCGTTAGCTCAGACTTCCTCTAGGATGATCACTTGCTGTAGGGACCAGGCTTGGCCGGTATCGAATCACACAAAGATCTGCCTGTGTGTCTGCATTCCATGCCAAGGATAGGGTTTTATTAATGCAGTTTACGATCAAGAGATCATCCAAATTGAACCCTGGTCGGATGCCTTCATAGGTACTCCTATTCGGCTTCGATGGTAGACTGAATTTCAGATTGGTGTGATAATTTTATGGGTTATTTATCTGTTGTGAGTGGCCCTGTCCTAGTTTGCCTATTCTATTGGCCTCGTGATCTTAACACATTCTTTGACACGTAACGCGCCCAATCTGAAGAAGCAACAACGGACTATATATTTGGCAGTACCACTTCTCAAAAGCTCCCAGTATACACACACACAAAGGTAGCAAGGCAGGAACTGGTGATGTGGGTGGGGGCTTGGAAGACAACGGCCGATGCGATGTTCACTGCACTTATTTTTGGCACTGTCTTCTTCAAGCCCTGCTTTCCATTTTGTCCCATACTTTTAGGATGTTCCATAACATTGTGCCTTCAAGGGACGCACTCAACATTAGAGAGAGGGAACTGGGTGTCCTGCTTTACCCACGATTGTTCACCATTTAGGCATATAAAAATGCCTCCGAGGGAGACATGCCAATTAGGCCAATCCCATGAAGGAAAGCGTCATTGGGCAGGTACCTGTTTCCCAGCGTGTGTGTCTCGAAGTATTGACAACTGACGCTATCCATGCACCCAGGGGTAGTGCTGTTAAAGTGCACATGTGTCGTATTTCGAAGACGTTTATTCAGATCAATACCAAAGGACTACATGTGGTTGGTGTAGCTAGCTAATTAGCACGCAGTCGTTCCGTCTAGTCCAGTAATCCGTGGCAGCAGTAGTACTCAGGTTCTTGGTTCCACCAAACCACCTATGATGCGCTCATTGCTAGCACGTAGTGGAATGCCTAGGTGCATACCTACATTAGCAAAAATAGCAGTACTCCCACCTACTTTTAGCAGAGCCAATCCTTAGTGCCCTCCCACCACGCACCCCACCCACCACTCGCAGCCTTATCACAGATCGGCAATAATAATTTGAGTTCTCTCAAGATGATATGGCAGAAACAAACGCGAATATGATGTCTCCCTAATGAGATAGGCTCGTGCAGAACCATAGACAATGACCAGGGCAGGGTGAATTCACGTCGGGTCCTTCCACATCGGCCAGGAGCCGGCGCGCCGAGAGTCCGATGTCCACGGGCAATTCTGCGCCGGACCGGGACTGGAGATTCCGTCGAGTGTGGAGGTGGAGAGGAATCTTGCGATGTGCCTGGGACTCCAGCTGCGGTGAGACTATTTAGCCTCCACCGGACAGTTCCATGAGGCAGTTTCTATCCCCGAGGTACCATGCCAGAAAGCAAGATATGATGGCCAGAGGAGTTAGCGCGGGTAAGGAGCTCCTCTGCAGGCGCCCGGCCTCTGTAGCCTATGGCGCTGCGGGAAGGTGGCGCGAGGACAGCGCGGGCGTGTGCGGCAGGAGCTGCGCGGATGCTGGGCGCCGGTGCCAGCTGGAGGAGCAGCTGGGTACCAAGGCCCTCGCCTCTCCCGCCCGCCCGCCCCCGTGCGCACTCGGACCAAGCAAAACGAGCGCACTACTCGCGCCATTCCCGGCAGATGCCCAGAGCATCGAAACTTATCGAGAGAGTCTGCGCCCGGCGCCAACTTGCGGTAGTGGCTTGAGGGCAGTCGAGGGGAAGCCTTGCGGGTGGGCGGCCAAGTCCCTGAGGGAACCCCACACGCAGAGGGGGGTCGCGGCCAGCTGCCGCACAGCACGTCGGGGCGTGCTAATGCCTAGTGCTGCAGGAGGCCTCATTGCGTCACCTCCCTTTCCTTCATCGGTTTGGTTTGATTCTTGGGCTCCACTAGAGGGTAAGCCGACTCGAGGCATTCCAGGTCCGTGTGGGAGTTTGGGAAACTTGATTTCCAGAAAGAGCCCCCGTGGTGGGATTTTTGAATGGCCAACGGGGAGTGTGAACATCCAGTTAGCTGAGCGAGCTGGGTCTAAGCGGCTGCAGGAGGACGCTGGCACAGCAAGGCCTACAAGGTGGCTGGTTGCTAGAGAGGGAGGAGGACCGGTTGCTAGACAGGTCATTGGGGACAGTGGACATGAACGCTAGATAGCATTCATAACAAACTTGATCTGGGCAGTGGTGATTGAGTGCCGAACGATGCCGAACCTTCCTTGAACGAAGAGGCTTGTTACCCCATCTTTTTATAAGATCCTAAAATATAACCCCATAAAATAAAACACCTGAAAAAAACAAACCCAAGATCCTGAAAAATAGCTTGCTATTTATACGGCTGAATCCGACTTGCAGTATGGGAGGCAGGCATAAGAGGAGAGATGGCTATGGGCGCTTGGCAAGGCTGATTTGCGGATCTGTGGTTATTGGTCAGGGGTGCTGCACGTCAGTCCCAATGGGCGTTACGGTGACATTGAGTTATAGTAAGCCATCTTACTCATTCCTTTCTTTTGCGCGCAGCTCCTCTATCTACCTCCAAACACTGATATATATAAGCCTACCCCCTTGCCCCGGGCTTTTGACTCACGTGTTAACTTTCAAGTGGTCTGGCTATTATTAGGGGCCCAGTGAGTGCATTGGCTGCATCTTTTGCACTCCTTTGCCCTGACTTGCGCTCACATTCGTGGTACCTTTGCTTCACAGACGCAACGGCTGACCGACCTCCTCTCTGCTGTTCCTTGGATATTTCTGACCCTCAGTTTGCGCTTCGTTTCTCCTTCAAGACGATACTGGTGCTAGGTCAACCTACCAAGAAGGTTCTTAGAACTTTGCGGAAAGAGATTTTCACCAACTTTTTCACGCATTTTATGTTACTGATCTCTAATAGCGCCTTTTCTCTCCATTTCTTTTGCACTGTACCTTTTTGGGATGGGTCTGGATGACGTGTCAGGGTCGAGTTCCCTTACTATAATGACGACATCGTCTAAGCCTCGTGACACCAGCCTCTGTCTCCCATAAAATACATCACGCACCAATTCTATTCCACAGTGTCAGAACATTGAATCTTTGAGCCAGGGGCGTCCTAATCCACCTCTTTGGGCCTGCAGAGCGTGGATAACGTGTACAAAGACCAGACCCAGTTATCAATGGTCTGCGTGGGGTTCTCGGTCTTTGATTCCTTCCCGAGTACTTACCTTCCTAAGGTTACGACAATGTGGATCCAAGCAGTGCGACCGAGCAGGCTAGTCGTTTTGGGCGTTTACAGAACATTGAGGCGTTAAAGGGGCCATTTTTCTTTCTATGGTGGCTTAAAGAGATTAATGAGCCACATAACTCTGTTTTTAAAACACTACTTTTAGTTTACAACTCCTTAGTGTTTCAATAGGTCCGAGATGTGAACCACTTGCTGCATATATGGACACTGTTTTGCAAGATAAATAGGAATAGGACATGCGAGTGAGAGCTTGAAGACCAATCCCATAACACAGTACTGTGGTTAAACGACTTCTTTGCGCCTCATGTATCAGGTACGAGTTGCTTCATAGCTCAGGCATAGGTCCTTAGACGTGTTGTCATAACCACAGAGGAAATAGAGGTTGATCCTATGACCATTTATGAGAGAAGTGTACTCTATGATGCCCTGCCTCAGACTAGTCCTGCAAGAGCTGATAATTCCACAAAACTGCCTTAGAAGCTCACTAATTCTCTCTTCAGCTTTGTCCCATCTTACTTTCCAACACGAGCTTGTACCTGTGAGCATTCTCTCTCCATTTGCATCGCCGACTCTTATACATATATCTGAGGGCACTTTTAGACCAATGAGTTCTGGTTCATATTGATTATTTGGACTGTGGACCAAACTGACAATTTTAGAGCGGTTGGGTTAAAGACATGTAGACATAACACGTGGGATCGCAACCTTTGGCGCAATTTGGCGAAGTGATCTCTTTGAAGCCTTATTGCAAATTTGGTTTGGCTAGTAACATCTGGTAGTTAGGATCTTAATTGGGCACAGCTGCTTGACATTAAGTTTTCTCCACGCCGCGCACACCAGATTGATTTGTGATGACATCATTGGGATACAAGAGTTCAAAAATATCTAAAGTTTCTTCACCAGGTGTCTGCGCAGCCTTATAAAATCCTTAGCACTAAGAGGAGTTGGTCAGAGGCAAGCCGGATCTATTGTGAGTTTCAACGGCCCAAACCGGGTGCTCTTACAAGAGTGAAGGATTCCACGGACAGCTGCGGACAACAGGTGAGGCCCCACCCTAGCTCCAAAAGAGACCAAATAACAATTAAATGAAAAGAGTAAATATATCACAAAAAGAACAATTACAAAGTTAAATAGAAACATTCTTTTTCGCCAGGCGTGGGGGCACACGTCTTTAATCCTAACACTGGAGGCAGAGGCAGCCAGATTCTTTGGTAGTTCAAGGCCAGCCTGGTCTGACAAGTGAGGTTTTCCAAGACAGCTTGAGACTACAGGGAGGACCCTGTCTCAAAAGACCCCCCCCCAAAAAAAAATAAAAGTTTCTCTAAAATTAAGTTGTTTGACTGGAGAGAAACGATCTGGCACTTGATACACAAATTAAAGTGATGAACTCATAGAACCTAAGCTTGTAAGACCAATGGGTATGGGTCTGCTGTTTATTATTTATCTATCTTGTGGTATTGGAGATTGAACCCAGGCCCTCACACATACTAGGGGGAGCACTCTACCATTTGAGCTATAATTCCCCTTCACCGTCTTCACTTCTTTTTACTTTTTTCGCAAAGGAGCTGGGTCCTCAATACGTTGTTCGACTAGATTGTCTTTAAGACTGAGCACCATCTTCTCTTTGTGCTCTACAGTACTATCCTATCCGCAGTGCCGAAGGGCATGGAATCAGCGCCACAGACCCATGACAAACCTACCAACGGAATTCCTAGCTAGGGTCAACCTGTCGGTGAGTGTCTTTGCAAGGGCGTGCGTAAGCTCTGGATGCTCTCATGTGCCTCGACTAGCTGACTTCTCTCCGTACGTTTTGCTTTTTTGGTTGAAAGGGCTTGGTTTAGTTGTTCTTTGGGGAGGTTTGTTCGTTTGGGGGATGGGAGTATATGTATGTAGAGGTCTGTTGGTTTGCCTACGGGCCGTGTTTTTTTTGTAGTGAGGGGTTTTTTGGTTTTTTTTTGAGACAAGGGTATCTGGCACGTAAGCCCCACCCCGACCGCGTGCCTGCCTGGAAACTCCTTGTTGCAGAGACACAGTCTGGTCTTGAAGCTCACAGAGATTCCGCCGCCCTCTGCCCTCCGCGGAGTGGCTTGAGCACTCTCAAGGGATTTTCCTGCTGCTACCACCAAGCACCTGAACCCTACTTGGTGATTTTTTTAGAGCCGCAGCTTAATTTGTCAAGTACAAACTCTGCTCTTCCAGATTCGTTCGAATTACTAGGCGCCATATTTCCTCATAAGGGTGAGGCTACACTCTCAAGTTCCGAGGGTGGGTTAAATTGCGAACGTCAAGACCCATTGTTCGGTTTCTTTAGAACACTACCCCATCCCCGTTTCATTGTTCCGTCCAACACTCTCAGGTGCACAGACTCAAACGGTGTTCTCTATTGCTCCCTGGTGGCAAAGCCCATGAGACCTTACTAGGCTCAATAGAATAATAGGATACTACAGCCCTACTTCATCTAACGAAATCATCCCGTAGTTGAAGCGACACGCCACCTATCTCATGACATGTTGTTTTCACATGGTAAACTTTACCACTCAATGATAAAACACTTTACCCCAGTCACTATAAAGCCTGACAAACTCTATAGCTGGCCAGCAAGGTTTGATGAGTTCTCTGTGTCAGGAACTTCGTTGATGGATCCTCGGCAATCGCGCAAAGTGCTGAAGATTTTGGTTAAAAGAGAGTTTCCTTCCGTTTGTATCTACTCTTCAAAGCCCGTTCTCTGAAACATGCCAAAAGCTTGGGGCGCTCGGGACACCTTCCACACTCCTCATGCAGCACTTAAGATGAAGTGCTCCACTAAGACACATGGAGCCTCGTGTCGCCTTATTTGACTGTTCCCTCTTTTGGGTGTTGTGTCTCGATTTTCCAGGTCACGCGCGCTGTAGGCTGACACTTTTACTGTCCTTGCCCTAAGCTATGAGTACGACCCTATTACAAGAGTTCCGATAAACTGTCTTCATCTTGAAGGGTGCATCTTGCTTATAATCTTAATGTTCCCATTTTGTAGCCGCAAAGAAGAGGATATTGGAGAATATCCATGGAGGACTGGAACGGAGGGGTCCCTGTAGTATCGGAACTGGCATGGCTCCTGTGGAATGAGACAGGCCCACATCCGGCCTTGGGTAGCCACATGGAGAGAGCATCATGGGAAGGCAGGCCGTCACGTAGTCGGACCTGTCTTGGCGCGGTAGGCTTACCACGTTTGCAGTGTGCCACTCTAGCGCTTCTCTTGAGGCCCCTCCAGAGCCTTTACTGAAATGAATTGACCTCTATTAATTTGCATGTTCTTTATGCAACATAGATGACCTTTTGTTACAATGCGCTCTTTGTGGCTTTTCAGCTTTTTATGGTTATACTTTTGTCACTACCCTTCTTTATATGACCAATGCTCTCTTTTCACACTTTTTGAGTTGTCCAAACTGGCTCTCCCATGTGGGGCGTGACCGCGCATCTTCTGGTGTTTAAGGGTCACGTCACATCTCTCTCCTCCAGAAAAGTCTGGCTTTCCTTTCAGTTGAATTATATAGCACCTTTTCCCGCTAAAGCGACAGACCTGTCTCGCCAGTCCTAAGCGGGTGGTTAATTTGTAACTTGAAGCGCCAACCCAGGAAGTTACACCTAGGAAGAGGGCGATACGGGAGAAGGGAAGCTTATATAGGTGTTTGGGTATTTAGGGCTAGTGGGACCTAGTTGGGCGATGTTTCCTTAAAGTTCACTATCCAAATATGGAGGCAAGTACCCGCACAGTGGTCACAATGTAGGCAATGCTGCTTCATGAGGCTACGGGTCATTTCTTGGATGTACTCTAGTAGCAACGGGCATGGGGATCGAAAACAAAGGCCGCAGAGTTCAAACCAACCGACATTTTAGCGAGGCGGCTAGTTTCTCTTTACTACAGATTCTTTGAGTGATAGGATGCGAGGTGGGCCGAGCGCAGAGCTGTTATTCATACGTTTGAGCTCTTCCCTCGACCAAGTGATGGTGATCTGGTACATTCCATCTGTGACTTGTTATATTCTGAACTTATCTAAAAGGCCTCCCACTCATTGTATGCCCTTTAGAACAGTGGTTTATGCAGGGAGTTTGTTACATACTACTCTGTCAACCAGAAGGTGTAATATACCAGACAGCATCAAGGCCCTCTCGGGGGAAGGGATTCCTAATTGTCTTTGATTACTGTATTTTTTACCTTTTTTGAGGATATTCGGTGGTTAACCTAGTTGTTAGACCATAGGCTCATGGAGTGTGCACTGGTATCACTCCATGGCGGTCAGCGTTCTGGCTACCTTAAAAGGATCATTATTATAGGAGGGAGTGCCCTGCACTCGTCTACCCCCTTCTCTGACTGTGCACGGAATTCCTGGCAAGTACAGTTTACTTTCTTTTGGGTTGCTGTTCCGACTTCACCGCTCAAGTCTCTCCATGGAACGGTCCCCAGGGATAGAGCACGGTAGTCTCTTTGTTAGATGTTACACTGTTTCTTCACTATCTCACTATATAACCTTGAATTGGATTTTCTTGCTGTCGCACTCCACTGGCACTTAGGTGTAGGGGATTCAACTGAGGACAGGACAATAATTCGACACCAATGATTGCCAACTTGTAGAAGGATAGTAGAATATGTACCTTGCATGTTGTAAAGTGCTCTCACAAATAACTAAGTGTTCTATTGTAAAATAAATACAATGAAGAAAATTAAGCTCCATGGGGAAAAAAATGGACCTGCCTTTAGTAGATGGTTGATTTCGCATGCCTTGGATTCAATATGCGTGTTTTGACACAGTATACGCGAATTTAACCTGGAAGGTACTGAACCACATCTGCTTGCTGGAGGGAGTGCCACTCTTCGGAGAAAGGCAAGAACCCCTCTGTCCCTGGGTGGGGTTGTTACACTTGTGTTAAGGTTTCTCATGGCATTAAGACGAGCGTAGGAGCCAGACTGGGAATTCGCAGTACGTGTGTGAGAGACAGAGCCTCACTGGTCGGTGGGACACTCTCAACTGGTTATTCAGATTTTATGTGAGAGCAAAGCTACTTGCCGTATATATTTCTCTCACAGGCTGGAGCTCCAACGAGTTCCTCTTGCGTGGTCATTTTTGAGCCTTCCAAGCAGCTAGGGTGTACCAGCGACGGGTGTCAGCAGATGGCAGCGTACAAGGCAGTGTCGAGGCTCACAGTTTTTTAAATGAAGGACTTTTCGGCAACATTGCATAGGCTGGGTTTGCAGGTCTCCTGAGCAGGTCCATATTAATTCATTTTCTTTTAAACTATCAAATTTTCCATTTATTTTTGACCGACAGGGCTCTGCCCCTATAGACCACAGATGGACGCCCTAGAAACACGAATCTGTAGAGTACAGGTTGGCCGTGTAGAACTCACAGAGATCCGCCTGCCTTTTGCTCCCAAGGCTAGATGTGTGAAGAGAGGGGTGACCAGACACACGCGCCGGGCAGGCCGAGCTTAAAAGGCGTTAGGTTATTTTGTATATGATGGTTTTATATTTTTTTATGTGTATGGAATGTACCATCTGCATGTAGGGTTTGATGGCAAACCCGGTGTCATGCAAGGGTTGCTGAGGAAGGGCACACTAAGAGGGCGTCAGATTCCCCCCTGGAAATGGAGTTAAGATGGTTTAGCATTCAAGGTGGGCCCGCCCAATCAGTGAAGGGTCTGCTTGTTGTTGGACCGATTACGCTGTTTGTGTGGTTGCTCTTGTTTCTCTTGAAGAGTTCATTTTGGCGCTCTTAAAACTCGCGGTTAGGTCCAGTTCTCTTTCCAGCCTTCTCATATAAGACTCGGCTTTTCTTATGCCCACTTCGAATGTAGCAGGGTGGGGTGCTCTGGAATCACACCTTTGTAGATCACTTCGCGGCTTGTGCCCTCTTGTAACAAGAGCATGGTCATTGTACGACACTCACTAGACCTCACTGAAAGACCACCTCAGGCTCTCTCAAAGGGCCCCCAATTGATGGGTCATGAATGATGTACTCGATAATGGATATTCTGTATGCTATTGTACTGCTTACTCTCATAGACAGGCGCTCCTCCCTTTGTGCGTAATTTTGGGTGGGGGCGTATCTTTTTTTTGAGACAGAGGGAGGTCTCATACTGGAGTTGGCGCGCGCCAGCTGTCGGATAGACTCCACCCTATTGCCTTAGACTCAGTGGCTTAGGACTTTGAAACTCATCTCAAGATCCCACCCTAGCACTCCTGCCCTCCACGAGAGTAGCTTAAGTGATATGAAAGAGGATTGCCGTGGGTGTAGTCAGCACCAACGGGCCCTGCTGAGAGAGTATCTCTTGTTTCTTTTTTAACCATTATTCCCCAAGGATAATATCAAAAGAGGCCAGAGCACCGTTTACTAAGAGCTTATTAGCGAGCAAACTCATTCATTAAACTAGGTGATCTGGGGTGAGTGCAAGGTTAATAGAGCTTAAAAATTTTTGATTGTTTCCTTTTATAAATACCAAAACTCCTCATATGGAGTCTTACAACAATAGGGTAGGTAGGGAAGGGAGGGAGGAAGGAAAAAAAAAAAAAAAAAAAAAAAAAAAAAAAAAGAGGAGGAAGAGGAGGGAAGTAATAGGGAGGAGGGGGACCGGATAAGCCAAACAGACCAAAGGAATTAAGAGCTGAAACTCATTAGAAGGATTATTGTAAAAATGAGTTGTTCCGTTTTAGGAGAGTGGGGATTACAAAGCTCAGCCACTAACAAGGCGGCATTGTGTCATGAGACCACTTCCTGGACAAGACCTGGTGCATCCGCTGAGAACAGCCACATGGTAGAGCAATTGAGAGAACCTAATTCTCGACAAGGTCATTCTTGACCTGCACACTTTGCAAGCTGTGGCATGTGATCGTGTGGTCCCTCTCCCACACCAAAGTTAAATAAATATTAATAAATATTTTGTAAAAGGAAAATGAGTAAATAATCAATGCGACATCTCAATCCAGTTTCTCTCCCCTACGCGCAAAGCCAGCTCTTACACGGCAGCACGATCACTGTCCTAGTAGCCTCTTTCCCGCCCTTTTCCCCTTTAGGTCCATATTTCTTATTTTAAATTGGTTTTATTACTTCTATAACTTACGCTAAAGGTGTACCACCTCCTTTCCGAATACGCTCTGCGTGTGTCCCCAGCCATGGAGCTCAAGCCGTGGGCTAGAGTCAGTCACCTTTAGCCACTTCTGTTGTGCGCAGCAAGCCAACCTCACCGCAGGCCTTTGGCTACACTGCAGTTTTCCTGGAAGCATCTTGCTTTTTTTTCCTTTTGCCTTGACGGCCTTGTGCAGAGGCCTGAGTGGCAGAAGGTGATCCTATGGCCCCTGGTCCTTCCTCAGGGCGTCCTCAAAGACCCATTCTGAACTGAGACCTGGCTGATTCCCACGCAGGACAGCAGGGGCCGTCGTACCAAGGCAGATCCGTCCAAGGCCCTCTTCCCGTAGGGTGCATCCATCCTTCCCAGGTCTTGTGTTGGCATGTTCTGACCATGGAGAGAACAACCTACCAAAAAATCACATCCCCTCAGGTAATAGACACAAGAAAAATTACCTTTCCTCTCTCTCTCCCCTCCAAACTCCTTCTACTCTCCCGTCCCCTCCCCTCCCTCCCCTACCCCTCCCCTCCTCTCTTCCTTCCTGCCCCTCCCACAATGCATAGAACTAAGGTGTATGTACCAACATGCCTGGCTAAAAATAACTTTTAAAAAATTAAGGGGTAGCAGACACAGGGCGTAAGAGTGGCGCACACACTGTTAATTCCTAGCCTACTTGGGAGTAGAGCCGAAGGCGGATACTTGTGGAGGCTTCCCAACAAGGGCCAGCCTGGTCTAAAACAAAAGTGAGTTCCAGGACAGCTGGTTGGGGTTACAGGGAAGACCCTTTCTCGAAAAAAGACCAAAAAAAAAACAAAAAATTTAAAGTTAAGGGGCAAAGACATAAGCCTTCCTTTAGCGAGGGTTACCCAGAGCCCCTGACTGCCTTTTTGCCAGAGGACCTGGGTTCAATTTCCCCAGCACCCACATGGCGGGCATGAACCGTCTGAAACTCCTCCCCAATCCCATCCCAGGACTAGTGGGATACTGAAGCGGACACACTCTTCTGACCTCCGCCGGCCATTGCCGCCCACGGGTGCACACCACACACCTTGACTGCAGACATGTACTCCATACACCAACAAAAACAATAAAGGGTACAAATCTCTATACACAAATTTATTATGAATAAACATAGAATTCATTCTGGAGGGCTGGAGACGTATAGCCGCCCTTAGCGCCGATTGCCACATTACAAAACAGATTGAGCCATCTTGCACTTAAAGTCAACCTGCACAATGTACTCTCTATTGTGAACTTTCGATCGTAAGCACATTCAGGCGTCCTCAAGACATGTGACCAGTGTACAAACATCCCCAGCAACGGCCATGATGGCGGAATGGCACACCCTCTGCATTGATGACCGTCAGTACCCGTAAAGCTCCATATGTGCAGCCGTGAGTAATCTCTTCCTAAGTATTCCACGGCGGCAATCCATCCGAGTAGCTAGCCCATCAGCTTACTTCTGACCTCCGACTGGTGCATATACTAGTTCCATATGGGACAACGTGATCTGGTCTGTCTCGAGCATAACATGACTGTTAACACTAACTAGGCCGTTTTCTACGTATCATCGAAGCATCAGACCTACTACCCAGTATGCCACTATGGTATAGTAGAAAACACTCAGCAAAATAATACCCAAATGAATATATTCCATTAGATTGATCAAGTTGCAATCAAAGAGAGGAACTGGGGACTGGAGCGTAGATGGCTGGAGGTGCTCACGATCTGAGTGCTCAGGGCTGGAGGCAGGCCAACCTGGTCCGGTACTATAGAAGCTGAGCCGTGGTTTCGAAATAATGAGAATAAAAATTTACGCACAAGACCCGCAGGTAGACTGATACAGCAGGGAGCCTCGGAGAGGTAGTCGCGCTAGGGTCCGCTTCCAAGGAGTGGCACCCACATGGGGGGCGGAGAACCGGTCCGTGGACCGCTGCTAATACAGAGGACCAGGGTAATCCTCAGTTGCCAGAGTGGAATCTCCGACCCAGCCAACCCTTCCATTCCTGATGACGCGGCCGAGAACCGTCCTGAAACTCCCGCCAAGTTCCGGAGAGCACACTTTCGCACAGGACCCGGGTGCACAAACCTGTCTCCATGGTCAAGACGTAAAGTTCAACCAGTATACCTACTTTCATGACCCTACCAAGCAGTGGACACAGATTAAGCTAAGAAATACAAACGAGGGATATAAGAAGACGAAACTCACAATGCCTATGGGCAAATGTACAAGAAACTATTACAATTCAATAAAAAACTCAACGATTAACTAAACATACAGAAAAAAAAATTGAGGGTGGTTAAAAGAGAGGATTAAAAACAAAAACTAATACATTAAAAGGAAGAAGTAATCAGCCAAGAAGAAAGGAAGAAGGAAACCGAGAAGTTTGCATCCTACCACATATTGGATGGTGCTCGCAGGTATAAAGGAGAACTGAACAGTCCAAGTGAGGTTTCCAAAGCAAATTAGGAAGGTATTGATTTAACCTGAAAGCCTGTAAAATGGTTTTCTAATTTTACCTCAGATAATAATGTAAAAAAGATTATGGCGGAAGTTAGGTTTGATATTTACATCCTCTTTTCCATAGTATACCATTACAGAGCTTATTACTAACTATAACATATGCTAACTTCGATGAATTAGCATAACTGCGCTCAATAAGCACTGAACACGTGCGGAGAGCTGTGAGTACCCGAGTGCCGTGGCAAGTCACACTCATGCGATCCTACTGCCTTCGAAAGTGCCATAGGTTGTGCTTAGCTCCTCCTGGAGAGCTGACTCTATCCTGAACGCTTTCGTTAAAATGAAGTCAGTCACTGTTGTAAGCACATGATGTCACCCATGTCGCACCAAAATCCTCATTTAAGATAAGAATGACTGTGATAAGATGGAACGCTAGGCAACGTAGTTGTGCTCTAAGGATTCCCACACACTTTACACTTAGTACCATATCAGGTAAGAAGTGATGCATGCCATAGCAGAATCCCTTCATGTTCCTATACTTGGGAGAGGTTGGTTTCGCGAGGGCACATGTCCAGGACCAAAGCAGCGCTATAGAACCTACAAGCATGGTGAGAAACTTCTGGCTTACGGATATGAGAAGACTGGTACACGCCCGGACACCTGGAGAAAGTTCTGGGTACGTCTGTGGAGTCTCTCACTTTAGATGAGCCAGCAACTGACTAATCTCTAAAAGATGGCAAGTGGCAGGGGCAATCCATTACACTACGATCCCCTGGCCTTCTCAAAAAAGCTGTAGATGGGTAGGGCTTATTAACCTGAGAGGAGCCTTACCCTTGCACCATCCTTTCGTCCCTCTAGATGCTGGTCATATTGAGGTACTACCAGTACCTTGCCGTCCTTTCGCCAATGCTCTTAACTACCATCCTTCCAGTGGTTCTCCTTCCCTCCCTACCCTTTATCCTGGTGCCGCCTCTTGGCTATCCCTAGCCTGACTTCACTTTCACTTTTTTCTCTCTTCCCTCCATTCTTCTCTGCCTCTGGACATCCACCAAACCCCTTCCTTCCTTCCTCTCCCCCCCTACCTCCCCTCCACTGCTACCCTCACGCTTCCCCTCCTTTTCTCAATTATTAGCAATCAAAAGTTAGCCTAAGTTAGCTAGAGAATACTATGACTAGCTCTGCCTTAGGCTATTGTGTTCAGGCCAGCCTAGACCGGGTATTAATATGCGCCCCCGGCAAATCCATTCATTAAGGATGGTCTTGGATAGCGCATGGAACACTCTCAAAGCCTCGTCCAGGGTGCGGAATCCTTAGCCACCCCTTCTTCTGACTCCAAGTCAGCTGGCTATAGGCCCTCTTCGGGCACTACTCACGCCTAGTGGGTCTGGCATCACGAAGAGTGAGCTAGCGCGCGCCAGCACTAGGCATCATTCATATAACGATCTAGACTAGATCTGTGGATCGATCCATTACCAGGATAATGAAGAGAAAAAAAGTAACAGGAGAAGTGGGGAGGGAGGGGAGGTTGGGGATGAGAGGGAGAGGAAGGAAGGATGAGGGTGAGAGGAAGTGAAAGTGAGAGCGAAGGAAAGCGAAAGCAGGAAAAGGACAGGCATAGGGAAGGAAGGAAGGACAGCAGATATGGATTGTTTTAGGTGCGCAGTCGGTTTCGGCACCTCCCATCTTGTTTTTGAGGCCAGGTCTTTTTATTGGTGCCCTGCATTTCATCTCTGATATGTAGTTGCATTGTGGCTTTTAGCTTTTAGACAAGGACTAACATTTCCCAGGTGTACTTGTTCCCATTTTCCATGTACCTGCCATAGTGAGTTCTAGTCTGCTACCACCAATCAATCCTTCCGAAAGACCAGGAACGAGTCTTGCTTGGCAACGATACGATATACCTAGGGGTCGATGAAGAAATAAGATTAAAGAAACACGATCTTAGAGATATTCTTATTCTCACTAATTACTTATTTTTTATAAAAATGATGGCTGATTTGTGTTACTAAAAATATGGTCATAACCAAGAATTAGAACAAAGATTTGAGAATAAAAAATAAAATCAGCTCTCAGGATATTAGACAAGCCAGATCTCAAGCACTCCGGATCGAAAAGGGGTATGCACCACCAGCTCTGCCAGGTTGGATTATCAGGTATTGTATATTTATTACATTAAGTGTTTAAGTTAATACTTATAAACCCAATGACAACTCAAAGCAATGTAAACAAGAGTAATTACAACGTTATTGTAATACTCATTACTTAACTGAACCAAACCATACTTAAACAACCATTTAAGGCTTTCAGTACATCTTCCTATTGCTTTGTAAACCACTTGGACCTGTGCTCAAGTTTTGTTATTTAACAAAACTCACTCTCCTACCCCACACTCGGGAAAGTGAAACGGATACCACGTACCTGGCAACACTTCGTGATATTTCTTCTTCTCTCCTTTTCGGTGTGCTTCCTTCTCCTTTATTTTTTTTTTTTAATTTTTTTTAATAATCTAAAGGAAAATTTACTTTATTTTAGGTATGTAGAAGGTAATAGAAATCCGTCCACGTACTAGGCTATGCGTGTGCCTCCTTAAAGATTGCAATCCCTGTGCTCCTGCAAAATGTCCAAGCGTAGAAATATGGAAATCAGAAGATGTGAAGGGATTTCGGGATATCGCTGGGAAACTTGCCCGATTTCTCCTAGGCTACCAACCTATGTGTGCTAAGTTTCCCAGGAAGAAGCCCCGAGCCCGATTACCCTTCATTGCATCCCACGGCTGCCATGGTAAAGGTGGGCTAAGAGAGCCGAACCCGGGTCCTCTGTATTAAAGACGGCGGCACTCTATAAAACCCATAGGCGATCTTCCAGCACCTGGCTTCTCTCCTCCTTTAATAATGTTATTTATTTTTGGTGAAACAGGTCTTGCCTTTAGGAGCCAGTAGACCAAACAGTGTTGGCCTGCCTCCAGCTCCTCTCTAGCACTAGAATCGTAACAGCACCTCCACCTCAGCGCGACTTCTTCTTTCCCCTACTCCAGGCCACTTTGACTACGACTAAGAACTGATACTCTCTCAACAATTGGAAGTTGAATTATTATGGCTTATAGACCATAAGTGTGTCTTCTTCTACTACTAAGGTACACTTGTGCTGTTGTGCTCATGAGTAAGAAGAACTGATAAAGCCGCGTAATAAGTAGTACATATCTGAAGGGACAGAGGCAAGGACATTCCCCTCAGTCAAGAAACAAGATCGAAAAACCTTCATTATATATAAACGTGTAACTATGGCTAGCAATGAGGTTAAAAGAAAGGCCCTACTGGTACTGCTACTACCATAAGAGGGGCTTTTGGGCCATCATGCCAGGCGTTGTTCGTACAGTGACTAACGGCGAAAAGTACTGCGGAGATACTGTGGCTTGTCTATAGTCAGAGAAGAGTGCAGCAAAGACAACATATTCAAATAAGTCAATGTGATCTATCGTACAAATGGAGTCAAAAATCATTTCAAAAGATGCAGGAAATCTTTTTTGGAACACATGCATTTAGGGTCCAGAGCGTATAGACAGCCACATGGGGCCCTTTCAGCGCTGCTAATTTATAAAAGAGGCTCCGATTTTGGAAAGAGGTGAGGAGGGCTAACGCCCTAAGTGTAGAACCAGGAAAATAACCGATGATATAATATTTCTTTTAGATCCCCAGGCGTCTCGAACTTTTTTTCTTTTTTTGAGGTCCTCTCTAATCCTGTTGTCGACGGACGGGCGAGCGGGTCTCCCTGTAGCCGGGATCCTCTTGTCCAGAGGTGTCTCCTGTCCTGGACTCGCTCTGTAAGACCAGGCTGGCCTGAACCACAAAGATAAGCGCCCTGGACCCCTCCTCCTCCCAGTGTTAGGATTAACTGGCGTGTCTAGCATCCCACACCCTGCTGGTGCCCTATCGATAAGACTTTTTGGATATGGTTCCTAAGAATCCATAATATGGTTTCGCTGGACTGCTAATGGAACCCGCTTATAAGGGGGTAGATCCCCTAATGGTCTCAAAAAAGGACACCTCTCAGAGCCTGCAGTTCAGAGTCTCGCAAGAAGCACGTACAGGGCGTGGTAGATTCCTAGAATCCAACATTAGTATATGGAAAGACCAAAAAAAATAATAAGAAGAGATGGAAACTACCAAAGTTAGGTAAGGAACGCACGACAAATCATCCATCAGCAAGCACCAACTTAATAAGATATAACTTTATTGGCACTGAAGACCCCTGCACATAATTAGCATTTTTAATCTCTGCATACATGTTGTAGTTTCTTTGAAAAGAAATCAATGGACTAATTTCTGTTAAACACAATCATGGTACAAATAAAAGAACCAAGGAGCTGCGCATAACCCTCTATTCTCTCTCTCCCTCCCCCATACNAAAAGAAAAAAAAAAAAAAAAAAAAGGAACTCGTGCCTGGCACTGTAAACCTAGCCAAGAGCCCATGCCTAGAGAGGTAATAGATCCGAAAGGAGAATCTACTACCATTTTACTAAATTGACACAACATCCAACTGCCTTCTAAATACTTAAACATGTACCAATAGGTAAGTGTGGCTCTCAGCCCTCATCAAAGCTACTTCTTTTTGCTGCACATGGAGGCTATTACAGATAGCCACAGCTGGTTAAACTGCAGAGAGTGACTGCAGAATGTGGTCCCCCAAACGTCCATCTGTAACACAGCCTCTACACTCAGGGCTCAGGAAACATGGAAGAGTGATGGACAGATCATAAGACCCAGAGGACTGGGAGGACAGCTGTGAAGTAGCGTCTTCTGGACATAGCTGGGATGTTTCACCCATGAACTTGCAGCAGTATGGCTGCCTGGACAAGACCACACAGTTGATGTCCCAGCATGGCCTCACCCCTCGTTGAAGAGCTACAGGCAGGCAGTGGATGGCTGCTGAGGGAAGATGAACCTCCCTGTAGCATGCCCAAGGCCAAATGGTCAGTCCTACACCCATATACATATGGGCAATGCCAATCGATTCAGTGGGATGATATACATATTAGAAAAAGAGGGTGTGGGGGCTGGAGAGATGGCCTAGCGGTTAAGAGTGCCGACCGCTCTTGCAGAGGACCCGGGTTCAATCCCCAGCACCCACATGGCGGCCAAGAGCCATCTGAAACTCCAATTCCAGGAGAACTCCAGTTCTGGGGGAGTCCGACACCCTGTTCTGACCTCTGCGGCGTTTGCATGTCACGGGTGCACAGACTTGCATGCAGACAATACATTCATACACATACAGAAATAAATAAATTTAAAAAAAAAGAAAAAGAGGGTGTGAACTTGAGAGGGGGATTTGAGGACACTGGAGGTGATGAGGAAGGGGCGGCTATGAAGAAAATACATTGTACTCATATGAAATTCTCAAAAAAATAAAAAGCTCTAATTCTGGGCCACAATGGGAACACTGTATTGTATAATTTAAAAGTGGACACTGAAGGGCTGGAGAGTGGCTCAGCATTTAAGAGCACTGGCTGCTTTTGCAAGAGGACCTGGGTTCCATTCCTAGCACCCATATGGCGGCTACCAACCATCTGAAACTCAATTCCAGGAGAATCTGATACTGTCTTCTGACCTCTTCAGCCGTTACAGCACATGGGTGTACTTACACACATGCAGGCAATACACTCATACACATAAGACAGTGGTAAATCACGGTGGACCCTGCAGCTCTCACACATTGTTCATGGCAGGTAGTCTGTCTTGATCTGTAATTCTGATGCCCTCAAGCCTCTGGCTTGCCTCACAAGGCCTGTGCTAGCCCCTGAGTCCAGGCTCCCAGATGGTACTGCTGTTTCCTGCAGATGCTATAACAGATACTGCAGATGGTGACACCACACACAGAAGCTCTGGGGACTGTGTGGTGTTGCCCCACTGAAATGGACTTGCTGGCTGGCCACTCCGCCTCCAGGTGCTCTAGGAACATGCTCCTGGCCAGCCTTCTCCTGGATGCCCATTGACACTGCTTGGCTTGGGGCTAGATCATTTGCTTGGCTTGGGGCTAGATCATTTAGTTTTTTTTTGTTTTTTTTTTTTAGATCATTTAGTTTTTAAGGCCAGCAGCTCAAATCACTTTCTCACATGACAGGACCATCTCTTCTGTGTGCAGGTGGAGATTTTCGTGAACTTGTCAGTAGTGAAAGAGCGACTTTTAAAGACAAGCCAAAAAACCTGGTGTGGTGGCACACACCTACGGTCCCAGTGTAGGCTGAAATGGGAGGCTCATTACTTTGCAGTCAGCCTGAGCTACGTGGTGGAACTTTATTTCATAAAGACAGGAGAAAGGAAGAGGAAAAGCAAAGAGAGGGCAAGAAAAAGACAGCTGGAAATGGCTGCATGTGGAAAGTCTAAGGAATCGTTCACCTGGCCCCTCTGCCTGCACTGCCCTTCCTAGTCTCTGCTCCAGGACAGCAGCACAGATTGCCTTTAAATTCTGTTACAAAGATGAAATAAAAACTGGTCAATTAAGGCCAGAGGAAAAAAAGTAAATTCAGTGTATTGGTCCTTTTGTAAACTGGCTATCCAGTGAGTTGTCCATCTATAATAAGTTGGTTGTTAGTAAAACCACCCGCTTCCCCAGAAAACACCACAGTGCTCAGGATCATCGCCACACTACACCCGTCCGCTCTGCTTCCTACGAGGTAGAGGTGGGGCCATTGCCTTTCCTGGAGCTGGGGCTGAGCCAAGCCTTTCACAGGCTGGGGCCAGGGAAGAAGAGGCAAGAAAGAAGAATGGATGAGATCCTTGCAACGTCCCAACCTAGTGGAACCCAGTGTTGCCAGTAGCTGAGTCTCTGCTGGCCGGAGCCACCCCAGCAACCACACACAGGACTGAACAAGCATAGGACAAGCATAGGACAGTGCTGGGCAGTATTTAATGCAGAAAGCCGCAGGATGTATAGAGTTGCTCCGTAGGTCAGTCATGAAGCTAAATGTGCAGTAACCTGTTAGACATGCATAAGACTGTGAGCCATTATTTTTATGACTGTTTTTGACAGTGTTGCTAATGTTACAGGTTTATTTTGTGGTGGTAACTACCAACGATGCCTGGCACATGCAGGTAGTTGGGAACTGCCACCTTTTCCCTTTCATTCCGTGGAGGACTTTTTTTATTTTGGTCTTTTCGAGACAGGGTCTCCCTGTAGCCCCAGCTGTCCTGGAACTCACTCTGTAAACCAGGCTGTCTTTGAACTCACAAAGATCCGCCTGCCTCTGCCTCCCAAGTGCTAGGATTAAAGGTGTGTGCCACCACGCCTGGCTCCGCGGAGAACTTTGACTCAGTAGTAAGCACACATCCCTGCTTCTGGAGGCTTCTGTTTTGAGGGGAATACCTGAAGTAATTCTTGCATTCTTGTAAATTCAAAAACCAGAAATTAGGCTGGATTGCACACATCTGTAATCCCAGTCCTTGGAAGGCAGAGGCAAGAGAATTAGGAGTTCAAAGTTAGCTTTGGTTGTACATTGAGTTCAGGGTGACCCTGGGCTTCATAAGACCATGCCCCCCCCCAAAAAAAAATAGAAAAACAACAAAAACAGAACAAAATGCTGGTCTGGCCACTGACATCCATAAAATACCTCTCAGCCTTAGTGCTGCTGCAGAGACCACTTGGGGAGTGGACAGCACACTCTTCCATCCCCTGAAAGATGAAGCAAAGGATTGCTGTGGGAAGACCCTTGTGAGTTTTGAAAATTAGTTTCTGGGGCAGTAGCTGTTTCAGTGGAATAAAAAGCACAATGGTAAAGAATAGAAGAGGGCGGGGCTGGAGAGATGGCCTAGCGGTTAAGAGTGCCGACCGCTCTTACAGAGGACCCGGGTTCGATCCCCAGCACCCACATGGCGGCTGAGAACTGTCTGTAGCTCCAATTCCAGGAGAACTCCAGTTCCAGGGGAATCCGAGACCCTCTTCTGAACTCCGCGGCATTGCACGACATGGGTGCACAGACTTGCATGCAGACAGTGCATTCATACACATACAGAAATAAATAAAAAATTAATAAAAAAAATTAAAAAAAAAAAAGAATAGAAGAGGGCTGGGCATGGTGTTGCACTCCCACGCCCCCGCATTCAGAAGGTTGAGGCAGGAGTTGAAGGTTAGCTTGGGCTACAAAGCAAGTTCTGTGACAACCAGGGCTATGCAACAAGACCGTGCATTAAAAAAAAAAAAAAAAAAAAAAAAAAAAGGGAGAGGGGCTGGAGAGATGGCCTAGTGGTTAAGAGCGCTGACAGCTCTTACAGAGGACCCGGGTTCGATCCCCAGCACCCACATGGCATCTGAGAACCGTCTGAAACTCCAATTCCAGGAGAACTCCAGTTCCAGGGGAATCTGACGCCCTCTTCTGACCTCTGCGGCATTGCATGACACAGGTGCACAAACCTGCATGCAGACAGAACATTCATACACATACAGAAATAAATTTAAAATTTTTTTTAAAAAAGGGAGAAAGGAGAGTGGAGGGAGGGAAGGAGGGAGAGAGAAGCTAGGGTAAAGGGTAGGGATGTGGCTCATTGGTAGAGCACTTGCCCTAGCATAGGCAAGGCTCCTGGGTTCAGTCTTGCACTGAAAAAAAGTGAGGCTAAGAACATAATATTTTTATATGTATATCCTCTCTAATGCCCTCAGATCTGAAGAGATGGGTTAGTGGTAAGAGCAAGTACCCTTCTTGGAGAGGTTTGATTCCCAACACCATGTCAGGCAGCTAGCAACCACCTATAACTCTAGTTCCAAAGGATTTGATGCCTTTGGCCTCTGAGGGTATGGGCACATACACGATTAAAAATAGGAATAAGTCTTTAAAAACTAATAATCCCTTGCTATTTAACATCTCCGTGCTTTCTTGCTTTCTTTGCTAATACTACCCATCGTCTAAGCAGCACACACCCATCCACAGGCAGTCACTTCCCTTGCATTGTCCCCACAGGAGTCACCACTAACGGTGAATGCAGTCACTTGGTACTGTAGAGAGGTAACCTGTGTGCTGAAGTCTGGATACAGGAAATTACAGACCCCAAAAAACAGCTGTAAATGTGCATCCTTCCACAAAATCCACAGCAAACCAAGTTGATAATCATAAATCCAGACCAGCAGTATTTTTTAAAAGCAAGGCTAGCAGGACTTAGCAGCTAACTTAGCAGTAGCTCCCTGAAAGTACACACAGAATCAGAGCCTGGCATGTGGAGGCCCAGCTTCCACCAGTGCTGAGGCCCAGACTCAGCAATGGCTTTTTATCATATTTTGTTTTTTGTTTTTCTTAAGACAGGGTCTTCTTTAGTCCCAGCTGGTCTAGAGCTTGCTATGTAGACCAGGCTGGCCTTGAACTCACAGAGATCCGTCTGCCTCTGCCTCCTGAGTGCTGGGATTAAAGGCCCATGCCACCAGGCCCAGCCTAAGATGGTTCTTAGCCGCCATATGAGTGCTGGGAATCAAACCCGGCAAGATCAGTCAGTGCTCTTAACCACTGAGCCATCTCTCCAGTCCCAGTTTTATCATATTTTAAATATAACTGAATCACTTGGGTAAGTGCACTGGGTGGGGGGGCGTGCATTGGGGGTACCCCACAGCCCGGGAGGTAGCCCCAGCTCTGAGGGCACTGAGCTGTTGGTTACAGGATAGCCACCTGCTTGCTTCCAGGGCCTAGGCACCAAGGAATTGACAGTGGAGGGAGACAGGTGGCTTTCATCGTGTGTACTTGTTTGTGTTTTCTGGAAATTTCTGCAATAAACAGAGATTACTTTTGGTTCATTTTGTTAAAGAACCTTATCCAGCTGACCAAGTCCCCGTAATAGAAGAGCACAAAAACATCTGTCACCACCTCAAGACCCTGGGAGAGTTCAGTCAGTCACCAAGTGGGAGGAGACAGTGGCTTATGAATAGGACTGCCCATGGTTACTTGAGCTGCTAAGGTTAAATGAAAGGAACAGTTGTCTTTCAAGGTATAAGCTGATCGCCTATGTGGAATAGAGATTTCTCCTTCCTGCCCTGGCACCCCTTCCAATGTGTGATTCAAAGGGGCTGGGGCGAGGGTTAGCTGTCTGCAAGATAGCTGTAACGAAAGCTCTTCTGGAAGGCAAGGAAGTAGAGGTGAGACTATGCAGGTTATTCAAATGGGGAAAAGAACATGAGGAGGTGGCCAGAGCTGCTGCAGGAAGGAAGCCTTTTGCACCTTTCTTGTTCATTGTGTTGCCTTTTAAGGTCATGAAGGTCGCACATATGTGTATATGTGCAAACATGAATAAGACATCAGTGTATAACGTAATGAAGCAAACATGCATAGCTACTACCTAAGTAAAAAATTGGACTCTCCCTAGCACCTAGAATATTCCTTCCCAGTTATAACACCCTCCTTCCCTCTGGGAGGTGAACCTGTCTTTCGTGCGTCTCAGGGCTTACAGTTCAGTTTTGCCTAGTTTGGGACTTTAAATTGAACCACATATAGATTATACAAGACTTCTCAGTATTATTGCATATTTATCCACCTGCTACACGTGGTTGTAGATCTTTTACTTTTATTGCTGTGTAATTCTAACATTGCTATATGCCTCCGTGTGTTTATTTTAGCTCTGAAGGCACTTGGGCTGCTGTCAGCATTGGGGAGGCTGTCCTGTACATGTGGAGTGGCTGAATCGTGGGCTTTATTTTCCTAGGCCATGGCACAGTGGCTTACTGCAGGGACTAGGGCTGCTCTGCACCCTTGGGCCACCCTCGTGTTACCCATCTGGTGAGGCCTGTAAGTAACTCGCTGAGGCCATCTCTATTGAGGCTTCCCTGCTGATAAGAAATTAGACACCTTTCTGTGTTTCGTTGCTGGTTTTGGCTTTCTCCTGTGAAGTTCCTGTTTTGCATATTGTTTTACTTACTTGATTGCACTGTTCATTCACCTCTCAACCCTCCAAGGGTCATGTGCAGGAGAGTATGGGACAGAGCACCCCTGTCCCTTGAGAACCCTGGGCAGCACAGAAGGCAGGTATACCAGCAAGCATGACATCATACTGAGTCATTATTGAGCCCTGCATCTTCCTCCAGGCTGCTGAACCATGAGGTTCCTCCTTGTGCCACATTCTGGGTCCTGGCTTGACAGGAGGATGGTTTCACAGGAATGTGAAAGTGTTTAGTCAGCTTTAAGTTCTGGGTTCCTGAGACCAAGAATCAAGAACACAAATTGCCCTGTTGCCTCACTGCGTGTCCCTACCTGGAGTGGAGACACTGGGTTGGAGCTGCCTCCTTGGGATGCAGTTTGTGAAGCAGATTTGGAAAGCTGCTTTACAGGAAGTAGTAGTAAAAGTATATGCTGAGGCTGGGGGTGGTGGCGCATGCCTTTAATCACAGCACTCGGGAGGCAGAGGCAGGCGGATCTCTATGAGTTCAAAGCCAGCCTGGTCTACAGAGCGTGCTCCAAGCCAGCTGGGACTAAAGGGAGACCCTGTCTCAAATATGCCAAAAACAAACAAACAAACAAACAAACAAAAACTATATGCTGGAGAGCCAGGCCAATGGTGCACACCTGTAATCCCAGCACTCGGGAGGGTAAGGCAGGAGGATCATGAAGAAGTACAGGCCAGGCTGGGCCACAGAATGAGACCCTGGCGGCAGGGGGTTGGGGGGGAGAACGAAGAGGGGGAAGGGAAAGGGAAGAGGGGGAAGAGGAGGAGGGGGAAGAGTAACATTCCAGGGATGTGCAAAGGTTGGGAAGAAAGAGCACCATGCACAAGAAGGTATGAAATTTGGAGCCATTAACAGATGGATGAGGACAGGCTGGTGGTGACAGGGCATGGGCTGGCAGTGACTCTAGGAAGGGACTGCCTTCCCTGCAAATTTCTTGAGCAGCCAAATCTCAGAATAAACCCGGAAAAGGAATGTCCTCACCAGGGCTAAGAGGGCGCTGCTGAGCGCCAGAACAGTCTGAAATCCGTCCTCCTTGTCTTGAACTAAATTGCCTTGGCAATGAAATACATTGCACCCCCCACCCCCCACCCCAATCAGAATGAATAGTGCCACGGAGCGAGTGCAGAGTAGCAGCGTGGCCCGGGTTTCTCGGTGTTTCCTGGATGCGCTGTACCTGCTGAGGTCGTGGTGGCCGGTGCGAAAGCTTCTGACGCCCCCGGGGCTAGGACTGGCTGGGGATGACGTGTCTGCTTGCGGGTGTTTGTCTTGCGGGTATGTTTGTCTTGCTGGGTTTCTCCTCTGGCAGCCCCTCGCTCAGTTTGTAATGTGCGGGAACACAGATGAGCCCTGGAGGGCCGGCTGGGAGCACGGCAGCTGCACTTTCCACGCCCGGCCTGGCCAGTGCACCTTGAGCGCGTCGGCGGGGCCGGGCCACTGGTGGCGGTGCTCCGCCCAAAGCCCTCCTCTTGGCCCGGCTGTGGGGAAGAGAAGTCTTCCCAGGAAACGAAAGCGAAATTGAACGGGAGCCATCTTGCTGCGCGCGCAGGTGCGAGAGCGGCCCTGCGGCGGTCAGAGCGATGTCTGGGGGACGCAGGGAATCCGCAGGTAAGTAGGCCAACAGTGTCTGCGGCGGTGCGCGCGCCCGACACCCTCAGCCTTCGGTTTGTGGGGCGTGACTTCGCTAGCTGTGTGTTCTGCCATCAAGTGGGACTGCTCTTCTGGGGACTTGAAGCGAGTTGGTTGTGCAGCCTTGAGCAGTCCCATCATGGAGGTTTGCGAAGATGTACCTGGGTCTGAGCAGGTGTATGTATATCCAGGTCAAGGAACACACCCACGCCCTTTCTGCTGGAGACCCTTCGTGCCATGCCGACCCTGCTTTAGCCTTACTGGCCTTCCTTTGCTTCTTCCACTTCCTGAGAAATTAAAAATAGCGTTCAGTAACCTATAGGAGGAAGTCTTAACAGTTTAGTTCATTACAGCCCCAAACTGGAAAACTAGATGTCCTCCCACAGGTTAGTATGTAAACTGCAGTAGAATACTGCATACTTCAGTGAGGAATCTTCTACCATCATAGGTGAGTCCTGAGTGCAGTGGTTTGTTTGTTTGTTTTGGGGGGGAGACAGGGTCTCACCTGCCTCTGCCTCCCGAGTGCTAGGATTAAAGGCACGTACCACCAAGCCCAGCTTAAAGATGGTTCTTAGCCACCATGTGGGTGCTGGGAATCCAACCCTGGTCCTCTGCAAGAGCAGTCAGAGCTCTTAACAGCTGAGCCATATTTCTCCAGCCGAGTGCAGTGTTTTGAGCCAAAGAATACAGACTTGAAGTCTTCAAGCTGTGTGGCCCTGCCCTGAATACGATGTTCTGGAAAAGTGATGCTCCAGGGAGGAAAATAGGAATGTGGGGACAGGACTGCCGTGGGCGAGGGTGGGAGACCGGAGAAGACCTTGGAGGAAGGAGAAGTGGTCTCTGTTGATTCTTCCTCTCTCTTCTAGACAGTCTACATGTAGCCCTGCCTGCCCTCCAACTCGTGCAGTCCACTGGCCTTTGCCTCCCTGGGGTGAACCACAGGCATGCCCAAACCCAGCTTTATACCTCAACTAAGGTTTTGTTTTTTTTTAATTTTGTTGATTTATTTTTATTTTGTGTGTATGAGGGTTAGGCTTGCATGCAAGTTACACCCGTGTTGTTCAGTGCCCATGGAGGTCAGAAGAGGATGTCAGATTCCCCTGAAACTGGAGTTACAGCCAGTTGTTAGCTGCCATGTTGGGACTCTAACTAGATCTTTGGCAAGAGCAGCCAATGCTCTTAACTGCTGAGCCACCTCTACAGGCTCTATATCTCAACTTTTAAAAAGCTACTTGGGCCAGACGTGGTGGTGCACGCACGCCTTTAATCCCAGCACTCGGGAGGTAGAGGCAGGCAGATCTCTATGAGTTCAAGGCCAGCCTGGTCTACAGAGCGAGCTCCAGGCCAGCTGTGACTAAAGGGAGACCCTGTCTCAAAAATACAAAAAAAAAAAAAAAAAAAGCTACTTGGGATGAACTCACACATGCCAGGCAAGCGACTATCAAGCTGTATCCCAAAGCCCATTGTGAGTGTGTGTTGTGTGTGTGTGTGTGTGTGTGTGTGTATGAACTTTTAATTTCGTGTGCACTTGCTCCTGAGTGGGATCAAAGGACAGCCTCTGATCTGGCATCCTGGCCTCCTACCTTGTTCGAGGTCTCTTGTTTTCCCATGAGCCAACCCTCAAGCTTCTGTAGGGGCTCTGGGATTGTAGACTCACACTACACACCAAGCTTCTACACAGATTCTGGGGATTTGAACTCACCTCCTCATGTTTGTACGGCAAATGCTTTTACCCACAGAGTCATCTCACCAGCCCTGAATGTTGTGTAATTCTTAAAGTCCTTACTTAAGAGCCTTAGGGACATGTGGTATCCCCACATTCAGGGCAGGAATCTCCTGAAGAAAGTGGCATTTAAGATAATTTATAAGGAAAGGGTCTGTGCTGTGACAGCAGAGGAAAGTTGCCTTTGGCTTGGTGTGTGGAAAGGCAGGGTGATTAGGGACTCCTGTACTGGCCCAGGTAAGAGGTAATGAAGGACTGAAACTTCTTCCAGACCACACAGAGGCAGTAGGCGGGACAGGATTTGGCAATTACCTGATTGGATGGGGTGGGGGAGGGCAGTGAACCCAGCTCAGGATTCCAGTCTTGATAACCTAGGAGGAGAACGGAGACACTAAGAGTGATGACAAGAGAGCAGTGAAAAACTTCAGTGAGAAAAGTGGTTAATTCACAATATCTGGCATTTGAGAGACTGGCAAGATAGAGGGATGGAGAAGTGCCCACAGAGTTGGTCTTCAGCTTTGGCACAACGGTAGATTTGAGCTGTGGGCACTTGTTTATTACACATAATTGCTATATGCTTGTAATCCCTGCAACACTTGGAGGTTGGAGACAAGATCAGAGGTTCATGGTTACCCTTGTCTACATATTATATTTGAGGCCAGCCTGGGCTCCATGGGACCCTTTCTCAAAAAAAAAAAAAGAAAAGAAAGGATAGCTTGGCAGAGTGGGTGAAACATGTTGTGAACCAACATAAAGGATGAAGCCCTCAGCAAAACCCTGGGAACTGCTGCTTTGTACAGGGGCAGAAGAAAGCAACAGGCATAGACTTCTCAGAGAGAGCCAGGCAATCCTTGTTTATTGAATTGACTTCACCAAACACTGAGGACTCACTAGAGTTGGAGAGAAAGAATATATGTGGGCCCTGTGCCCAAGCCCTGTTCACTGTCGTTTGGGAGCTTGGAGGAAGAAAAAGGCCCTGGACCCTGGTGGAGATGTGCTGGACCAGGAGGGAGGGTGCACGTGCCAGTCACAGTGGGGTCACATGAGCAGAGCTAGAGGTTGCAGAAACCCAGGGAAGCTTCCATCAGAAGAGAGCAGAAACAGTCAGCAAGCCGCAGCCATGGCCCAGCCCGCCACCTGTTCTTGTAAAGTCTCAGGGCACTAAATAAATAGTCCTTCCTTCCTTCCTTTTTATTTATGTGGTACTGGGATTAGAACCTAGGGTTTTATACATGTTACACAAGGCCTCTGTCGCTGAGCTACACCCTTAGCTCATGGTAAATAAATTGCTAATAAGTTCTGCCTCAGATAGTGGCTTATGCCAATAATTGCAGGCCTCACAAGGATGAGGCAGGAGAATTGCTGTGAAGAGTTTCCAGGACTTAGTGGTGACTTCAGTTATAGAATAGTGATATTGGGGTGAGTAGCTGGACAAAGCAATCATGTGGCTGAAGGATGAAGATGGAGGTCACTAGTTTAGGAGTTAAGGTACCCCCACAGCCAAGTACCACAGTAGAGATTGGGATGCTAAGATCTCAGTTATGAAAGGGTGGAGAACAGAGTTACCCTGCAGCCTTCACGAGAAGCCCAGGAGGGATTATGAATCCATAAAAAAAATTTTTTTGCATGTTCTCCCAAATCTACAAGCCCCAGGAAAGGAAGCAAAGTAATTCCCCCAGTCCCATAACCACAGCTCCACAGTAAACAACCCTGGGGAGGGGATGAGCACTCGAGCAAGGTGGGCATGGGAAGGGGTCCCAAGGCCACTGCTGTGAGTAGCTGGGGAAGAGAGGAAGCCCAGTGGAGATGGTAAGGAGTAGACCCTGCCAGCCTTCACATCTAACGGAGCCTGGGTGTTGCACTGAAGAGAAAGGAAAACACCCCATTTTTAGGTAGAAACTCCAGCTCTCTCAAAACCAAATTCTGCCCCTCCTGGGTATGTAGTAGCTGAGGACCTTTCACCACGGGTGGCTCAGAGTGGCTCTTAATCTTTCAGCGAGTGGGGGGGTGATGGGGACAGGGCTGGGGACGGGACTTGAGTTTAATCCAGTCATCTTAAATTTCCCATTTTACAAAGGTTGCCCACGTGACAAGGTTTTAGAGACCTGAAGGCTTTGTGCAGTGAGGACCCTGGCTCACCAGAGCGGTGATCTCATCGCTCCAAACCCCCCCCACCTCCTTCCCACTTTCAGGGTTCTGTAAGCGGTTTGACTTCTTGGTTTTTACGGGACCATTCACTTGTTTTTCTAACTTTACATTTATTTACTTGGGGGTTGGCAGCGTGCACGTGCCGTGTGGGAGTTGGCAGTGTGCAAGTGCCATGGCACGTGGGGATCGGAGGACAGTGTGCAGAAGTCAGTTCTCCTTCCACCATTAGGTCACTAGGCTCAAACTCAGGCCATCAGGCCCAGTGGCAGGTGCCCTTACCTGGTGAGCCATTTTGCTAGTCCTATTTTTTTAATTTTAAAAGGATATTTTTGGGGCGATATACAATACAATACAGGGTTTTTGTTGTTTTTCCCTCAACCCCTTACAATCCTGTTGCAATGGAAGGAACTAAGTCACTGGAGTGGCTGGACTGAGACATCTGGACTGGTGTTCCTGGCCTCCTGCTCCTTTGCTGTGCTCCTCATGGGCTCATAGGTCACCCTAGCTAGGACACAGGCCCATAGCTCAGTCACCTGCCCAGGCTTTTAGGAATCAGGAGCATCTCCCAGGCAGACTGGAGGGATGACGGACTCACATGCAGCCCTAACTCCCATTTTCTCCCCTATCTTCTGCAGGAGTGTTCCCTCACCAAACACAACACAGCCTGGATCATAGCTATGAGCACAGCAAGCCCAGACACCTGCAGCCTCATGGGCCAGGATCTTACCCTAGTAATTTCCAGGTGCAGCAAATAGACTTTCTCAAGGGGCTGCTCCCAGAAGCACCCCTGATTAGAAAGCAGACCCAGTCTGTGCCACCATTCCACCCAGAATTCTGGCCAAGGCTCTCCGGACCACCTGCCCAAGGCAGGCAACTAGAGCCCTGGGGTGTCCCCAAGAGCGTGCCTCTCAGAAATCAGGGGCTTCAGATTGGGCTCCCACTTCCTCCCCCGTACAACAGGGGTCTGTCATGGAGGGGTGCTGACAGGCTTTGCTCACACTTCAAGGAACTGAGCATCAATCAGAACCAGGAGCAAAAGATCCTAGCCCTCCTAAAAGCACTGGGCAAGGGGAAGCCCACCACAGCCCAGGTGCTGGCCACGGAGCTCAGGGCTCCAAAGAAGGACATCAATCGAGTTTTGTACTCCCTGGCAAAGAAGGGGAAGCTGCGTAAAGAGCCGGGAACACCCCCTTTGTGGCACCTCGAAGCCTTAGGTGAGGCCCCACCCCAGCCACCCAGAGTTGTGAGTATAGACAGTTATAGCCAGGCAGTCCCCCACACAGAACCTGGTCTGCAAAGTGAAAACAGTGACCCCACATCTGACTTAGAAGACCCCGCTGAGCCTCCTGACATGGCTGAGATCAAGGAGAAAATCTGCGACTACCTGTACAATGTATCTAACTCCTCTGCCCTGAACCTGGCTAAGAATATTGGTCTCTCCAAGGCTCGAGATGTTCATGCAGTGCTGGTTGAGTTGGAACGGCAGGGGGATGTCTGCAGGCAAGGTGCAACCCCTCCCATCTGGTACCTAACAGACAAGAAGCGAGAGAGGCTGAAGATGAAGAGAAGCACACTCAGTGCCCCTGCGGCCACCCTGGCGGCTGTTCCTGAGGCCACAAGAAGCATCTCATTCCCCAGCTGCCACTCACCCCCATCAGGTGCCTCAAGCAGCGGGGCAGCCCCCCCAAAAGTGGAGAATGGTCAGGAACCTGCGATAAAGTTAGGAAGTAGACACGAGGCCAGGCCAGGACCAGGGAGACTGCGGCCACATGTTTATCACAGTGGTCCTTTCAGAGCAGGGTATGTTGACTTTGAAAATGGCCAGTGGGCCACAGATGACATCCCAGATAACTTGAATAGTATCCACACAGCACCAGGTGAGTTTCGAGCCATCATGGAGATGCCCTCCTTCTACAGCCCTGGCTTGCCACGGTGCTCACCCTACAAGAAACTGACCGAGTGCCAGCTGAAGAACCCCGTCAGCGGGCTGTTAGAGTATGCTCAGTTCACTAGTCAGACCTGTGAGTTCAAGCTGCTAGAGCAGAGTGGACCGCCCCATGAACCTCGGTAAGAGATCACTCAGCAACTGTGCCTGGCGCTGGGGTCAGGTGCTCTGGCTCCTGCAGTCTCAGCTCACTTGTGAGCAGTGTTCTTAGTGGCTCCTGTCTTTGCTGTCTCCTTCCGCCTTTTGGCTGAGTCATCTTTGATTGGCTCCTTTCTCTGAAGGTTAATCAGAATAGACCTGAGGGTGGCCAGAATCCTGTTTGGTTAAGGGAGAGGCTGACTCTGTCAGCTTCTTTAGAGATGATTAGCTCTCATGCATACAGATCTGCCCCTAAAGCCAAATGGAACACAACTTCCTAGCCCTCCCTCCACCAGCTGTACTCCTGGGAGAGGCATAGGAAGAGGGTGGACTGGGGCAGGCCGAACACCAGGAATAAGAGGCAGAAGCAGGCGCCTTTCCCTCCCCAGCCTCAGATGAGAGGTGGAGTGGTGTGGAATGCACACGGCTGCCTGCCTGGCCTGACTTATCGAAGGTGGTACTTCTAATTTTACACACCACCTCTTCGCACATAGGTGGGTTGCATTTGCTGCTGCTCCTGAGCCAGGAACTTGGGTTCCCTCACTCAGGCAGCTGACTGGGCTTTGCACTGTAGGATTCCACAGGCCAGGAGACGAACTGAAGAGGCTAAGTTGGCCAAGAGGGAGCTACTGAAGGACCTAGTGGGGACCTGGAACCTCCAAGGTGGAATAGTACAAGCTGCAGCAGAGAGAACCAGTGAGAACTGGCAGACTGCCTCCAGCTGGGCTGTGGCCACACACCACGGGACAGGCCACTGCCTGAGAAGTGTACTGTAGGGGATTCACCATCGTGTGTACAGCCCAGAGTACCCTTAGCAGACTGGCACACTGCCTCCAGCTGGGCTGTGGCCACACACCACAGGAAGTGTACTGTAGGGGATTCACCATCGTGTGTACAGCCCAAAGTACCCTTAGCAGGTACTAAAACAACTGCGTCTTCAACTAGGGAGTAGAATCTTTAAAAAAAAAAAGGGGGGGGGGAGTGGCTGGGGGCAGAGCAGGCATGCACATGCCACCATACTCTTGTGGAGGTCACAGAAATGTTCATGTATCAGTTTCTCTACTTCTACCTTGGGTTCTAGGGATTGAGCTAGGTTGTCAGGCTTATGTAGCAAGTTTTACCCACTGAGCCATCTTGCAGGCCCACAGCAAGATAATCTGTGTGGTCCCATGGTTGGGTCAAATGTCACTGGCCAAAACATGGATACCTGGGCTGGTTTCTAAGGACTCCCAGCTGTGACCTGTTCCTTCTTTAAATTTCTAGTGGCACTAGGTTGGCACTGGAGTTGTTAAGCAGAGAGGATGTGTCTAGCCCCAAACAGGCAGGGCCAGGACCCACTTGTCTGTTTGGGGTCAAGGCTGGCATTCTTTTCTGACTGTTTCCTGCTCTCCAGAGTTGGGGGGAAGCTGTGGGTTTTGCTGTTAGTCATTCTTTGGACTTCAGCTGTAAGAAATACTGATGCTGCCAGGTATGATGGCACATACCTATAATCCCAGCTCCAGAGACTGAAGCAAGAGGACTGAGAGCACCAGGCCAGCCTGGCTACAGGACAGTGTGACCCTGCCTCAGAAAAAAAAAGAGAAAAAAATATTGATCCTGTATGCCAGTGTTTCCAAAAATCAGGAAGTAGAGACTTAACCTCTTTTGTAAATGAAATAGATCCAGCTTGAGTAAAGAGCTTAATGTGTTTAAAAGCTTGAGCAAAGGAGACTGAAGCTAAGGCCAGAGTTCTAGGACAAAGTGCTTTGGTTTTCTGCATAAGAAGGGGAGTTTCTTTCTTCTGGAACCTGGGACAAAGTACACTATAGTACTCAGAACAAGCTAAGAGTGAGGGATCACTGCACTAACTAGGGCAGACCGTCCCTGCCTGAGCAGCAGACACGTCAGAGGCAGCTCCCCACCCTTCCCTCCTCTGCTCCAGTTCTCACACCAACTCCCCCGACCCTTCATACTACGTAGCACGCCCCTTCCCCAAGGCAGCTGAGAAGGAGCAGTACCATGCCTGCCATGTCCTCTAGTGCCTCCCTGGAGGAAGCCACTCCACACAGCTGATCTCAGGTAAAGTTCCGAGGGCTCTTAACAACTCTCACCCATCCATCTCTTTTATATACTTTATCTTTTTACTTGCTAAAAAATGGTGGGGAGCCAGAACGCCTGTTACCCCAGCACTTGGAAGGCAGATGCAGAAGGATATCTAGTTAAAGTCCACCCTGCTCTACTTAGCAAGTTCCAGGCTAACTTGGGCTACAAAAAGACCTTGTCTCAAAAAAGCAAAACAGAAAACCCAGGTGGGCCAGCCAAGTGGCTCAGTGGGTAAAGGCACTTGTCACCAAGCCTGAAAGCCCGAGTTCTGGCCTGCAAACCCACATGACAGGAGGAGAGAGTGGACTCCAAGTTGTCCTTAGAGCTGCACACACACACACACACTGCATACCCGACAGAGAAGTGGAGATGTTGGGTGCTTCCCCACCAGCGGCGGAGCTGGAGAGGACGGGATGTCCCTGGTGTGCCCTCAATCTCCTCAAGTCAAACAGACTTCAGTGTAGCAGAACATTCTAAGGTACAGACCTCTTTGGAAAGAGCAGAAGCATGGCCCTGCCTGGTGTTCACATGTCTAACCATTTTCCACCAAGATTTAAATTCCAGGTTGTCATCAGTGGCCGAGAGTTTCCCCCAGCCAAAGCAGGCAGTAAGAAAGTAGCCAAGCAGGACGCAGCAATGAAAGCCATGACAATTCTGCTTCGGGAAGCCAAAGCCAAGGACAGTGGGAATCCAGAAGAACTAGCCCTGTGTTCCGTCGATGAAGACTCAGAGAAGGTAGGTGTCCTCCCCAAAGAAGACAGTGCTTGGCTGTCAGTGATGTGGAGTACCAGGATTTGAACTGGTCTCTGGAAGCATTCCTGTCCGAAACTGCTGACGTCCTGTAGCAGTGCCCCTTCCCTTCCCTCTCTCCTCATCACTGCTCACGTCCTGTGGCAGTGCCCCTTCCCTCTGTCCTCATCACTGCTGATGTCCTGTGGCAGTGCCCCCTTCCCTTCCCTCTCTCACTTTACCACTTCATCAGCCTACCTCCCTCCTCTCAGCCAGCTCCTGTCTGATTGGGTTCAAAGACTGTCAGAGTTGTCAGGACCATGTGTTGCGGTATTCCAGGGGAACAAAACCAATAGAACAACTATGTCAAAAGGGGATTTGTGGGGCTGGAGAGATGGCCTAGCGGTTAAGAGCACCGACAGCTCTTACAGAGGACCTGGGTTCGATCCCCAGCACTCACATGGCGGCCGAAAACCATCTGAAACTCCAATTCCAGGAGAACTCCAGTTCCAGGGGAATCCGACACCCTCTTCTGACCTCCGCAGCATTGCACGACACGGGTGCACAGACCTACATGCAGACAGTACATTCATACACATACAGAAATAAATAAAATTAAAAAAAAAACAACACACACACAAAAAGGGGATTTGTTAGATCGGCCTATGTGATATGGTCAGAGTAGTCTTAACAATGGCTACACAGTGCAGAGGCCAAGAGAGAAGGCAGCAGTTGCCTAGTCCACAAGGCCGAGTGTCTCAGAAGTCCCAATCAGGCATAAAAGCCTGAATGACTCCTGCAAGGCTGCTAGTCTCCAGCCCAGAACATCTGGCTCTGGGATTAGGAAAGGCAGCGCAGCAACAGAGTTGATGAACTTGACGTTAAGAGTGAAAGCCAAGCAGGCAGGAAGCTGCTCTTCTATGTCCTTTTATCTGGGCCACCAGAGGGCGCCGCCCACATGTGGGGTGGGCCTTCTCACATCAAGTAAAGCAATCAAACAACCTCAGGCCAGCCTGACGTACACCGTCCTCACTGAGGCGCTCTTCCCCTGTGATTCTAGGTTGTATCGAGTTGACCTAAAACAAGAACAATGACTTGGGTTCAGAGCACGGGCAGGTCTTGCAGAGGACGCCTTCTGCCTTCCACGGGTGCTGCATGCATGTGGTGTACTTACATACATGCAGGCAAAATACTCGGACAAATAAAACACTTAACTGTCACAGTCCATGTGTCCTCTTGTCTCTCGGAAGATAGCTCACCTCTTCCTGGGGTCCCCAGTGGCCACTTCTTTGGCAGGTCACTCCTGACATTTAGTTCTCTGAAACAAGTTTGTAGCTGGGCGTGGCAACTCATGTCTGTAATTCCAGTATTTGGGAGGCTGAGGTAGGAAGACTCCCTCAAAGTCAAAGCCAGCCTAAAAGAGGAGACCTTGTTTCAAAAAGAGAGAGATTGATTGATTGATTGATTGATTGATTGATTGATAGATATTAGAGGTGTAAACTCTCCCATCCCTAACCCTGTGCTTTGATGACCTGGCAAGTTTTTTTCTTCATTTTGCGTCACGTTTCCTTGTCTTTTCTCCAGCCAGCAGAGGCCCAGTCCCCCACCTCCCCATCAACATCCCTATTCTCTGGGAAGAGCCCTGTGACCACGTTGCTTGAGTGTATGCACAAACTAGGGAACTCTTGTGAATTCCGGCTCCTGTCCAAGGAAGGCCCTGCCCACGACCCCAAGTATGTCTTCTATCTGACCTTTCCCCTGGAGGCCCTCCCCACCCCCCTGAAAGTGGGAGGGACACATTTCCCCTCTGCGTCCTCAGAGACAAGAGGTTGTTTCTCTGTATGGTTCTCCTGTTGCAGTCTGGAAAGGGGCCTTCAGGGCCTGGCTGCTGCTGTGAAGTAGAAAATCGAGGATTAGGAGTGTGAAGGGACGGAACACTAGGTAGGGTCTCAGCGCGGTGGTTACGGTGGGACAAGGTTGAGACCTGGGCCCTTAGCAGCCCCTTGTCTGGGGGTCTGTGCACCTCCTTGTTCAGGAGAACGCTTCCTGGAGGGTGTGACATTTGACCAATCCTTGCATGCTGGGTGGTTAGCCAGGTCAGGAGACACTGGGCAGGAGATGGGTGGAGAGCACCGGCTGTTTGAGGCCAGAGTAACTGCACAGAGGTGATATGTAGAAGTTACCAGACATGAGGATTGGCTGCCTGATGGAGGTGAGCAGACCTCCTCATCCCAGCCACTGTGATCGTTCCCCATCAGGTTCCAGTACTGTGTAGCAGTGGGAGCCCAGACTTTCCCCACTGTGAGTGCTCCCAGCAAGAAGGTGGCAAAACAGATGGCCGCAGAGGAAGCCATGAAGGCCCTGCACGAAGAGGCAGCCAGCTCAGCTGACAACCAGGTGGGCTGTCCTGCTCAGAAGTTATAGGTTACTTTTTGAAACTTGAACAGATTAGGGCTATCTGTGAGTTCCTGGGAGTTTTCTGACCTGTTGACTGTTCTTTGCTAATTCTCCCTTAGTCTGATGGTGTGAACGCAGAATCACTGGATAACCTGGAGTCCGTGGTGCCCAACAAGATCAGGAGGATTGGCGAGCTTGTCCGGTACCTGAACACTAACCCCGTGGGCGGCCTGTTGGAGTACGCCCGCTCCCACGGCTTTGCTGCCGAGTTCAAGCTGATCGACCAGTCTGGACCTCCTCATGAGCCCAAGTGAGTGTCTTAGTCCTGGTTACGCCGTGTCACCAGATGTGGGTGGCTGTAGCCCCTGGGAAGGGGGTAATGGGCATTAACTGAATGACAGAAGAAGCGAGTTATCTGACAGCCTCTTAGAAGATATTAGGTAAGCCATGTGAGAACACAGTCACTGTTCCAGTGAGAGTGAGCCTTTAAAATCTGATTAGCTGAATTTCTGAAGTTCATACATACATCCATACAAAAGTCATTCAAATAGTTTGAAAGGTATACAATGGAAAGTCTTCTTTCTAGCCCAGATTTCAGTTTCTCTCCCCAGAGTACTATTACCTTAAGCCCTTCTAGAAATCTCCACCGTGGTGGTACACGCGTTTAATCCCAGCACTCCTGAGGCAGAGGCAGGTGGATCTCTGAGTTCAAGACCAGCCTGGTCTATATAGTGAGTTTCAGGCCAGCTGGGGCTATAGCTGAGACCCTGCCTCAAAAACACGAAAGAAGAAAGGAAGGGAGGGAGGGAGGGAGGGAGGGAGGAAAAGAAGAAAAGAGAGAGAGAAAGGAGAGAGAGGAGGGAGGGAGAAAGAGAGAAGAAAGGGAGGGAGGGAGGGAGGGAGGGAAGGAAGGAAGGAAGGAAGGAAGGAAGGAAGGAAGGAAGGAAGGAAGGAAGGAAGGAAGGAAGGAAGGAGAGAGAGGAGAGGGAGGAGAGGGAGGAGAGGGAGGGAAGGAAAGGAGAGAGAGAAAGCTCTGTCCATAACTAGTGTACTTTCCCCTTTTTTAAAACAGAAATGAACACAATGTCATCTGGGGTTTTTGTTTTGTTTTAGTATTTTTATTCTTTGAGAATTCCATGCAATGTATCCAATCATATCCAGACCGCCTCCTCCGTCCTCACGCCACTGTGCCTCCAGGTCAGGCTCTGTCTTCTCTTCTGTACTTTGACCCCTTTACTTACCAGCGTTTCTCAAACAGCATTACACATCAACAGAAAGAGCTCAACCAGTCTCTTCTCCACAGCTGTATATTTCAATGAATTCATGCTTATAAATTTAAAAACTTTTTTTTTTTTTGGTCTATTTGAGAAGGGTCTCCTTGTAGCCCCAGCTGTCCTGGTACTCGCTATGTAGACCAGGCTGGCCTTGAACTCACAGAGATCCACCTGCCTCTGCCTCCCATTAAATTATTTTTTTTAAATAAAAGATATAAAATAGATAGCCATGCACCACCATCCAGCTTAGAGAAAGATCACTGCCATTTCTTTGGAAGCTCCCTTGTCCCCGTCTTACTCAGCAGCCTCCGGTGGTCGTTTGGTGGTTTGGCCACACTCCTCGCAGCACTCCTGCCGTGATTCCGCTTGTGATGTATGTCTCTGCTCACATCTCCAAAATATTACTAGGATTCTTTTTGCAGAGAAGGGAGCACGTTTGACACAGGGTCTCCCCACACCTCTACCACCCGACGGCTTGGAAAGCCACCACGCTCAGCTTTAAAAACTACTCTGGGCTGGGCGTGGTGGCGCACGCCTTTATTCCTGGCACTTGGGAGGCAGAGGCAGGTGGATTTCTGTGAGTTCAAGGCCAGCCTGGTCTATAGAGTGAGCTCCAGGACAGTTGGAACTACAGGGAGACCCTGTCTCAAAAAGACGAAAAAAAAAAAAAACTTTTATTATTTTTATTTTATGTGTATGAGTGTATTGCTTGTGTGTATAGAAGTCCACCCTTGTCCTACAATGCCTGCAGAGGTCAGAAGAGGGCGTTGGATTCTCCCTGGAACTGGAGTTTCAGATGGTTACCCACCATGTGGGTGCTGGGAATTGAACCCTGGTCCTTTGTAAGAGTAGCCAGTGCTCTTAACCACTGAGCAATCTCTCCAGCCCCATTAGTGTATATATATTTTGTTGTTGTTTATGTTATTGTTGTTGTCTTTTTGAGACAGGATCTCCCTGTAGCCCCAGCTATCCTGGAACTCACTATGTAGATCAGTATGGCCTTGAACTCACAGAGATCCACCTGCCTGTGCCTCCCAAGTGCTGAGATTGAAGGCGTGCACCACTACGCCTGGCTTTTATATATTTTTAAAAGTAAAATTTCACCTTCTATTTTTATTTTTGTTTTTTTCTTAGACAAAAATCTCACTACGTAGCCCAGTATCCCAAGTGTTAGGATTATAGGTGTACACCATCACACTGAAGTTTAATCAAGCTTTGCTGTATGCAACAGTAAGCAGCTGGGAAGGAAGTGGAAGAAATCACCCACTACCATACAACCAAACAACAGATAAGGAGAAGAAAATACCCACTACCATACAACCAAACAACAGATAAGGAGAAGAAAATACCCACTACCATACAACCAAACAACAGATAAGGAAAAGAAAACACCCACTACCATACAACCAAACAACAGATAAGGAGAAGAAAATACCCACTACCATACAACCAAACAACAGATAAGGAGAAGAAATCACCCACTACCATACAACCAAACAACAGATAAGGAGAAGAAATCACCCACTACCATACAACCAAACAACAGATAAGGAAGCACATTCCTACGGGAAGTAGATAGGCAGTATAGAAGTGTGTAGAGTGAGCAAGCATGGTGGGCGTGGTGGGCGTGGTGGCGCACTCCTTTAATCCTATCACTCGGGAGGCAGAGGCAGGTGAATCTTTGTGATTTCAAGGCCAGCCTGGTCTACAGAGTGAGTTCCAGGTCAGCTGGGGCTACAGGGAGACCCTGTCTTGAAAAGACCAAAAAAAAAAAAAAAAAGTGTGGAGTGAGCAGATGTTAGAGGTGGAGGAAGCATGTTTGCTAGATAGCGAGATGGGAGAATCTGTCAGAGGCAGAGATCCAAACCCAGTGATGAGCCACTGAAGCATTTTCTACTGAGCTACACCCCATAAGGTGTAAAATAGAAGGATCTATTTTAAAATAGGGAACACTCCAGATGAAGCTTTATACTTTGTGTAATCCCAATACAAACATCAATAAAACTTATTTTGGAACTAGAAAACTTGATTTTGAGTGTTATGAAAACTAAATACTTAAAAATAGCTAGGAAAATTAATAAAAAGAAAGCCAGGCGTGGCAGCACACACCTTTAATCTCAGCACTCAGGAGGTAGAGACAGGCCTCCTGATCTCTCTGAGATCAAGGCCAGCCAGTCTACATAGTAAGTTCCAGGCAAGCTGAGGCCACAAAGAGACCCTATCTCAATCAACCAATCAATAAATTAGTTTAAATAACTAAAGCCACTGAAGTACATAATGGCCTAGCAGATTTTAAAATCCAAATACTGATGGCTGGATAGAAAGGCACAGCAGTGGAGCAGATTGGAGTGCCTAAAATATAGTCAGCATGGTGGGAATCCTAAATCCTGGTGGAGGATGAAGCTTCCAACTGCCCAGCACCGCGGGTTCTGCAGCAGTGGTCGTGGGACCACCGCCAGCCGATCCTAACGACGAGGAACAACGACGAGGCCGGCACTGGCTGCCTCCCTCCCTCCACATAAACTCCAAGAGATCCAAGGTTTGGGTGGAAGATACCCGAAATCGCAAAAATCACTAGATAGGAATCAGAAATGTTTCTAGGATCGTCTACAAAACAAAGGGAAAAGTTTGAAGTGTGACTATAAGAAATAATTACATGGTCAGAGGACCACCTAAGGAAAAAAATGCGCAATAACCCTAAGACTAACTTGTTTAACATATGCAGCTTCTAAAAACTCTTTAATAGAATATCTAAGAGAAAAATAGACAAAGCTTGTCATCTGTACATTCACAAAAAGGAAAGATAATGGATTATTAATAAATGAGAACTCTGAGCTGCACTTCGGCACTATACTTAGAGCCACAGGGTAGAACCCAGCATCTGTGTACGGCTAGGAGTGAGAGCTTAGCCTCCCACCGGCCCGCCACTTCCAAATGCAGGATTGTGTGTAAAATTCTGTACCGATGTGCTGTATGTGACAGACTTATGAAAATTTTCATTGCAGCCAGGCATAGTGGCACACCATGCCCTTAATCCCAGCACTCGGGAGTCAGAGGCAGGTGGATTTCTGTGAGTTCAAAGAAGACCCTGTCTCAAAAAAAAAGAAAAAGATCTTCATTGCAGCATCATTATAGAAGTAAAGGATCCAACACTGTCTGAAGCACTACCATTTGAAGACAGTCTCTCAGTGGGACCCAGGCCTCACCAGACCAGGCTGGCTGCCGCTGGGCCCCAGGACCCTCCTGTTTCCACCTCCCAGGGCTGGGGTCACAGCTCTCCCACCATGTCTGGCTGTATATGTGGTGCTGGAGAGAACTCGGCTCTTCACACTTACACATGAAGCACTGTACCAACTTAGCTCTGTTACCTACCCAGTATTTTCTTAAGAATTAAAATATATGCCTAACAACTGAATTTACTTCTGGGGAACAACAGAGAGCTTTCATTATATACTCTAGTTATTTGAATTTTTACTTGTGTGATAGCATATCCAGTCTTTCCATTTTAAACATTTTAAAAGGTGACTAAGGGAGGGGAAAAAAAAAAAAACTCATAAAAATAGTATAAGCCCAGCCTGCACTAGAATGAGTTCTAGGACAGCTGGGGCTACAGGGAGACCTTGTCTCAAAAAGTCCAAAAAAAAAAAAAAATTAGTATCAGTGGGTAAGGAAGCTTGCCACAAAATTTAAATGACCTGAGTTTGAACCCCAGAACCCACATGGGAGAAAATGGGGATTCTGTCTTTCCTCTGACCTCCTCACATGCAGCATGGTACAGGCATACTCACATGTGCGTGCACGCACTCACACGCACACAGACTAAACAGTTATTTAAATTTAAAGATCTTACTTTAAACTTGTTTTTCTTTTTTTTAATTTTTTATTTTTGTATATGTAAATGAGTGTTCTATCTGCATGTAGGTTTGTGCATCCGTGTTGTGCAATGCCACTGAGGTCAGAAGAGGGTCTCAGATTCCCCTGGAACTGGAGTTCTCCTAGAATTGGAGTTACAGACTGTTCTTAGCCGCCATGTGGGTGCTGGGGATCGAACCCGGGTCCTCTGCAAGAGCAGTCTGTGCTCTTAACCATTAGGCTATCTCTCCAGCCCCTAAACTTGTTTTTCTTTAGTTGTTGGTATGTATTTGCATTCCCCTCTCTGTGAACTACCTGTTCTGACATATCTAGCTTTCTTTTTGATTGTTCCTCTCTTGATCTGTTAGAGCTTTTAACATAAAAGCTTCTTCCTACTTTTGACATCTGCACACTAGTCTAAGCTCTATCTTCTCTCACCTGCCTGGAATCCTCCTACCTTGGCTGTGCAGCTGTTATTCAACACCTGTTTGTAGAGCAACTTCTGCTTGTTATTCAGGTAGGAAGTATATTATCAAACTTGATGAGGCTTTCAGAGGGCTGGACTTGCCCTGAGGAAGGATCTGTGGTGACACAGCAGGACTTGGAGAGGCAAAGAGGAAATAGTGCCTGAGCTAAGACCTTAAGAGAAAAGGAAGGACTCAGGACAGGCAGCCCTCTGTGTCTGCTGGTTCTCCAGTGAATTCAGCCAAGCACAGGCCGAATTTCTTTTTAATTGTATCTAGGTTTTAGACAGACATGCAGCTGGCCTAGAACTCACTATGTAGACCAGGCTGGCCTTGATCTTACAGAGATCCACCTGCCTCTACCTCCCAAGTGCTGAGATTAAAGGTGTGTACCACCATACCCAGCCTCCCGAGGTAGCAAACACATAACTTACATGAGTTATAGATTGTAAGTAGTATGTAGGTGATGCAGCCACACAGCAGATATGTGGGGTTTTTACAAATGCCATGCCATTTTATAACAGAGACTGTAGCTTCCTCTGATTTTGATGTCCTGAGGGATCTTGGAACCCATCCCCCACAGACACCAAGGGACACTGCATCTCTAGTCCTGTGGTGGGAGGAGAATGGAGCTAATAAGAGGACCCAGAGGAGGCTGCTGATGAGTAGGGTGTGGAACTCCAGTCCGAGTGCATTTTAATTACCAGCCTGAGAAGAAACCTTTTCCCATACTCTCAGCTTCCCTTATCATAAAGACAGGCCTGGAGCCTTTGCAGGTACCAGTATAGTGTCTAGATAGAATTTAATCAGATTTTATGAATTTTACAGCCATAGTTTACAGGTAAACTCTTCAAATATTCTAAATTCTAAACCTTTCCATTTATGGACGATGGCACTGGTTTCCTATGGTAGTGATGTGAAATTTACTTTTTAAATGTATTTGTATTTTTGATGGGTTTGTTTAGAGGAAAATACTAAGGAATAGTCCAGCTGACATCTGCAAAAATCACATAATTAATTAATTCATTAGTGACCAGAATCTTAGAACTGCTGCTCAGAATGAGATGGCAGTCCCTGTGTTTGCAAGATTGCCTCAACCAAGCAAAACCAGCCCTCCCTGAGCACTTGGGGGCCGCTCCTTGTCCTCACCCTGGCTTTTGTCCCAAAGGTTCGTTTACCAAGCAAAAGTCGGGGGCCGCTGGTTTCCAGCCGTGTGTGCACACAGCAAGAAGCAAGGCAAGCAGGACGCAGCGGATGCGGCCCTCCGTGTCCTGATTGGAGAGAGCGAGAAGGCCGAGCACTTGGGTTTGTCAGAGGTAACCCCAGTGACGGGGGCCAGTCTCAGAAGAACTTTGCTCCTCCTCTCCAGGCCCCCAGACGCACAGCCGAAGACAGTTAAGACATCTACTTTTGGTGCTTGCTTGTGGGGGTGGAGGGGGTATCCTGCTCACTCCTCCCTGGGTGGAGGTGGCTTTTCACTTTCATGTAATTATCCCTAGATTTTAATGCTAGTTTCAGTAGAGTAAGTATCTGCATTGCTTGATCTAAGACCCCCAGGTCAAGGACAGTCTCATTCCTCTGCCAGCTGGTGTACAGCGGACCCCCGCTGGGCTGTGTGGTCCTGACGCTGCTCCTGTCCCCACAGCTTCCTCTCACTGGCAGCACCTTCCATGACCAGATAGCTATGCTGAGCCACCGATGCTTCAACGCCCTCACCAACAGTTTCCAGCCCTCCCTCCTCGGACGCAAGATCCTGGCTGCCATCATCATGAAGAAAAACTCTGAGGACATGGGTGTGGTTGTAAGCTTGGGGACAGGTGAGTGAGTGCCCCTGAGCCACTGGCCTCACAGAGGATCTAGAAGCAGATCCTTCCCACCTCCCACCCTCTAGAGTCCATGTGAGCAAGTCCAAAAGTGAGGCCAAAACACTATATAGGCTGAGCGTCATGGCATGCTGGCATGACGCTCAAAACATTTTGGAGTTTAGAATAGTTCAGATTTTTTTTTTGAGTTAAGTGCTCAATAGGTAAACTGTATAAACATTCCAGATCCCAGAATCTTGGAGGTCTAAGGCGCTCTGCCTCTCCGCACTTCGGGTAAGCAGTACTAGGCCTGCTGTTCATTTTAACTACAGGCAGCTCAGGTTTGGGGTGAGGTTTTTGTTTCATTGGGGTTCTTTTTGGTTTTGATGTTTTGTTCTGAGAAAGGGTAGCCCAGACTAGCCTCAAACCCTCCATCCTCTGCCTCAGCCTTTAGATGCTGAGATTACAGGCTTATACAACATTGTGCTACCCAGGTTGCATTCTTATTCCCTAGGCAAGAGAATATGTCAGAATCTGACAAATCAAGGCCATTCCTGCCTTTAAGCCTGAAGAACTAACAGCCTTCACCAGGTTTGCCATCCAATTCCTTTAATTACTCCATTCTTGTTTTATCTGCTTTCCCAGGGAATCGCTGTGTCAAAGGAGATTCTCTCAGCCTGAAGGGAGAAACGGTCAACGACTGCCATGCAGAAATCATTTCGCGGAGGGGCTTCATCAGGTGAGTGAAGTGGGAGCTGCCTCCCCCTGCCTACCTCCCCAACCTCCCTCCTCTCCTGTGCCCTGCCTCCCCCTGCCCTGCCTCCCACCCCCTGTATCTCCTGATCTGCCTCCCAACCTGCCCTGTCCCCCTGCTGCCTCCCTCGATGTCCCCTTGCCCATCCATACACTGCAGTGGTACCTTTGCTTTCAGCCTGTGTGGATGACCTGTCATTTGCCCTCAGTCCCCTCTGTGACCTGACCGTGTCCCACCTGTTCTGGCCTGTTCTGCTAACTTCCTCATGCTAGCTTTTCTTTTTTTTTTTTTTTTTTTTTTTTTTTTTTTTTTT
>VZQC01003736.1:543546-588204 GCA_009823505.1 Rhizomys pruinosus | reverse complement strand
TTGGTCTTTTCGAGACAGGGTCTCCTTTGTCAGCTCTGGCCTGAGACTCTGTAGACCAACTGGGCCTTGAACTCACATAGATCCTCCTGCCTCCTATCCAGTGTAGGATTAAAGGTGGCCCAACCCACGCCCGGCCCATGGCTAGCCTTTTCTGGTTTCTTTTTTTTTTTTTTATGTCTTTTTTTTTTTCACAAAACTTACTTTATATTTTTTTTAACAAATCTAAGCCCAAGTTCCCACCCATCCCCCACCCCGCAAGAGCTCATGCATTCTGCAAAACATGCATTTCATCTCTTTCTCAGTCTTTCTCAATATTCTCCATGAGGAAAGTTGACTGTTTTTGAGCAGAAGTTCACTGTTTCAGTCAGTTTCTTTGATAGCAGTCCTTTCTGTTGTTGTTGTTGTTGTTGTTGTTTGTTGTTGTTGTTTCCAGATGCATTACACGCCCAACTGCTTTGGACAAAAGCGTCAGGGGACCCTACACAGAGAATACTTACAACTAGGTAATTGGCACTAGTCATCAAGAATGAGGGATACCATTCGTCGTTTGTTACTGGGGGACGGGTTCCTTCACTGCGCATGATTCCTCTAGTCCAGCCAATTTTCCTGGCAAAGCTCGTGACGTCGTTCTTTCTTTACTGCGGCATAGAAATCCATTGTTGTAGATGTACCACATTTTCTCTATCCACTCGTCAGTTGAGGGGACTTTAGGCTGGTTCCAGCTCCTATAGCTCGATTTGTGAAGAGAAGCTGCAATAAACATGTGCCATAACATGTATCTCTGGGGTGGCATGAGGTCCTGAGGGTGACATAGACCCAGGAGTGGTATGGCTGGGGGGTGGCAAGTTTCTATTCAAGTCTTCCAAGGGTTCTCCACACTGCTTTCCATAGGGCTGTAAGATTTTACCGTCCCACCAGCAGTGATGGTGTTCCCCTTTCCCCACACCTCTCCCCTTCAGAGTTTGGGGTTTCACGTTGAGGTCTTTGATCCATCTGGAGTTGACTTTTGTACAGGGCGAGAGGTAGGGGTTTAATTTCATTCTTCTACAAGTGGTAATCCAGTTTTGCCAACACCACTTGCTGAAGATGCTGTCTTTTCTCCATTGTGGCTTCTTAGCCCCCTTGTCAAATATGAGATGGCTGAAATTGTATTTGCTCAGATTTGGATCTTCGGTTTTGTTCCATTGGTCAACTGGTCTGTTTTTGTGCCAGTACCAGGCTGTTTTTATGACTATAGCCCTGTAGTATAGTTTGAAGTCTGGTCCATGGTAGCTTTTCAAAACGCAAAGTGACCTCTGGGTCCTCAGGGCCTTGGATTAGCAGCCTCCCCCTCCCCATGAGGACCTACACAACCTCAGTGTCCCTGCCAGCTTTCTCCTTGGGTTCATCTTTTCTTTCATTTATGAAGGGAGAGTCTGGGAGAAGCAGCAGCCTCCTGACCTGGCTTATCCTCCCTGGAGTCCAGTAGCTGCCCCCACATCCTCATCCTATGAAACGCTGAGGACTTCGGTGCCTCTTCCTCCCGAGAAGCTGAAAGCTGTGCTCCAGGAGGCTTCTCCTTACCTGGGCTCCTGTGGGGGGAGAGCGTGCAAGCTCGGGCTGCTCTGCCCAGACGCCTTCCTAGCCAGACCTTCCTCTGTAGATTTCTCTACAGTGAGTTAATGAAGTACAACCAGCACACTGCCAAGAACAGCATATTTGAGCTTGCCAGGGGAGGAGAGAAGCTCCAGATAAAGAAGACTGTCTCGTTTCACCTCTACATCAGGTGGGGGCCTCCCCTTTGCTCCCAGTCCTCCTGCACCGGGTGTCCACGTGCCCCTCGGGCCCCTATACTGACCTTGCACAAAGTGTCATACTTGCTGTGTGACCTATTTGACGTATATACCCAGATGGAGAAAGACATACACTGTCACCCAGTATACCATAGCTGAAAAAGTGTCCCTGGCTCTGATAACAAATGGCTTTGAGACATGTGCAGTTGGAGTGAGATCCGCAGGGGTTTTAGCTAATGCCCTCTTTGGCAGCACGGCACCATGTGGAGATGGAGCCCTGTTTGACAAGTCCTGCAGTGACCGTGCTGTGGAGAGCAGAGACTCCCGCCATTACCCGGTCTTTGAGAATCCCAAGCAAGGCAAGCTCCGCACCAAGGTCGAGAATGGTGAGTGGCACGTGACCTCCACTCCACCAATCAAAAGGCTCTGTAAGACCACCAGTGGGCAGGAGGCAGCGCGTGCATGGCGGGAGGACTGTCAAGTGGGTGGAGTTCGTTAGCTTGGTCACGTGAGCTGGGTAGCCTCCAAGCATTTAGGAAGTAGAGGTGCCCATCAGGCTAGAGAGAGTCTGCCTAGAAATGAAAGAGAGCCCCCCTGCTACGAGACGGCCATGCTCATGGATGGGGTACAGTACAGAAACGAAGGGACCTGGTGGGTTAGGGCTCTGCTGAGCTGGCAGATGTGATGTCAACAGCCTGTTCTGCCAAGGTTGCCCTGCCTCTTCTCTTCTGTCCTCGAATGTCTCCTTGCGTCACTCCTGTCTCTTCACACCTCGGTGTCATCTGGACGGTCCTCAGGTATAAACCAAGCTCTGTCTCTTCCCTTCTGTAAGCACAGTCACCATAGGCCCATGCTTCACTCCCAGGAGTCCATCCAAGGGTAGTGAAGGTGTATGTCCACACAGACACAAGGACAGGAGTGCTTGTGGCAACATTAGTTACAGTGTCTTTCCAAAGTGGAAAGAACCCAGATACCCATACTACAAGGAATGGATAAGTAAGACATGATATGTCTACACAGTGGGATATATGCAGTGCAAGGGATGAGTAGTGAGCTAGGAAACACATCAGATGATTCCAGTGATAGCGAATTGTGTGTTTTAAGTTGCATGTGATTTATAGTTAAGAAAACTGTTCTTTTTTTATATATAATTTTTTTATTTTATTTTTTATGTGTATTAATGTACTGTCTGCATGTAGGTTGGTGCAGCCGTGTTGTGCAATGTCGCGGAGGTCAGAAGAGGGTGTCAGATTCCCCTGGAACTGGAGTTAAAGACAGTTCTTAGCTGCCATGTGGGTGCTGGGTATCAAACCCGGGTCCTCTGCAAGAGCAGTCGGCGCTCTTAACTGCTAGGCCATCTCTCCAGCCCCAAGAAAACTGTTCTTAAAACAGCCAGGCATGGTGACATCCTCTTAGCACCCAGAAAACTGAGGCAGGAGAATCAAAAGTTTGCGGCTAGCTTGGTTCTGCAGCAGAGCTGTGGAAGCGTCCTTCAAGCTCGTTGACTGCCAGCTGAGCCAAGTCAGTGAGCTTCCGGTTCAGAGATCCTGTTTCAAAGAATAAGGTGGGGGCTGGAGAGATGGCCTAGCGGTTAAGAGCGCCGACCACTCTTACAGAGGACCTGGGTTCGATCCCCAGCACCCACATGGCGGCCGAGAACCGTCTGTAACTCCAATTCCAGGAGAACTCCAGTTCCAGGGGAATCCGCCACCCTCTTCTGACCTCCGCGGCATTGCACGACACAGGTGCACAGACCTGCATGCAGACAGTACATTCATATACATACAGAAATTAAAAACAAAAAAAAAAAAAGAAGAATAAGGTGGAACTTGACCAGGAAACATCCCTGATGTCAGCCTCTGGCCTGAACGCACACATTTGCACATGTACATGCATGTACGTACGCACACACCACACACCAAACAAAGGACTCTGGAAATGTAGTTCAGTGTAGAGGTTACCTATACACCCAAGGCCCTGAGTTTGGTCCCCAGCACCACCCCCACCCCCATAAAAAGGGGAAGGGGCTTCCCACTGTATTCTCAGAGCCCTCCAGCCCCACCCACACCACTCTTCTCATTCTGGGATTCCAGTTGTACTTGCTCTTCATCCGTTCCCTGAAGTGCCAAACCCCTCGCTGCCTCGGGCCTTTGCTTTTGCTGTTTCCTGTGCACGTAGCTATTTTTTCTCTGTATCTTAGCCTCCCTAAGCTCTGCCTGCGCGCCCACAGCTTCTGTGCTGTCGTCCCCCATCTTAGTACCCTCGCTGCTACTTGGTGTCTGTCCCTCCCTTCCTATTCCTTCACCTCACAAACATTGCAGGAAGACATAATCCTGAGTTCTGCTCACCACCCTTTGGGAGCACACATCCTGTGCCAAAGCATAGTTTGATCCGGTGGCCCTCATGAAGCTGACTCTCCTGCAGGGGAAGGCACGATCCCTGTGGAGTCCAGTGACATTGTGCCCACATGGGATGGCATCCGGCTTGGGGAGAGACTCCGCACTATGTCCTGTAGTGACAAAATTCTACGATGGAATGTGCTGGGCCTGCAAGGTGCACTGTTGACCCACTTCCTACAGCCTGTGTACTTGAAATCTGTCACACTAGGTAAGGGACCTGCTTTGGGAGCTGAAACTCCTCTGTCCTCTGCCCACATCCCAGAAAACTGCATGCCTGTCCTTTAATACGTTGTCCAGTATTAAAATGATGTTTTTCCACCAGGCGTGGTGGCATGCCTTTAGTCCTAGCATCGGAGGGAGGCAGGACAGATCTTGGTGAGTTAAGGCCAGCCGGTCTACAGAGTGGGTTCCAAGATAGCCAGAAGCTACAGGGAGACCCTGTCTCGAAAAGACAAAAAAAAAAAAAAAAAAAAAAAAAAAATGATGAAGTTTTTCCCCTTCCAAAGTGAGCTTATTTCTGACCTCACAGACGGAGTCTGAGGGCCTGTCTGTCATGGTGGGAAGGTGGGCTTGGGGAGAGATGAAGGAGAGGCACACCAGGCCTGGTGTCGGATGAATTACACCTCTCCACATTCTCCCCGCCAGCCTTCCTAGAGTCTTCTATTTTATGCGTAGATATTTGATGTCCTTGTACATCCCAGGTGCTGTTTCCCCGTTCTGACAACTTTTTTGTACCTTCTGGCTCCCTGTGTGTCCTGGGTGTGGTTTCCCTATCTGACAACTTTTTTGTACCTTCTGGCTCCCTGTACATCCTGGGTGCGGTTTCCCGGTTCTGACAACTTCTTTTGTACCTTCCGGCTCCCTGTGTGTCCTGGCCTTTCACTAGTATTTGCTGCAAACCCAGGTTGTACTTTTTCTTCACTCAGGTTACCTTTTCAGCCAGGGGCATCTGACCCGTGCTATTTGCTGCCGTGTGACAAGAGATGGTCCTGCATTTGAGGATGGACTACGATATCCGTTTATTGTCAACCACCCCAAGGTGCCATAACCCCTTTCTATTTGCTCTCGATATTTCTGCTTTCCAAGCAGTCCTGTCAACAGAGCAAAAATACACCCTACAGAAGGGGGAACCTTGGCGGCATCCCAAGAGCTTACTTTTCTTCCCTTCGAATATCTGGGGCTTACACTTTCTGGAGTTAATTTGAATCATGGTGGAGTTAGTACAACTCAAGTCTACTCAGTCCCAGCAAGGGGAGAGATGAGGGCCCCACGCTACCTCTAACCCTGGAGTCTTTAGTCCCTGCTTCCAGGCCTTGGCTCTGAGGCTGCTCTCTTCCATCACTCTGGGGATTCCTAGGTTGGCCGAGTCAGCGTGTATGACTCCAAAAGGCAGTCCGGGAAAACAAAGGAGACGAGTGTCAACTGGTGCCTGGCTGATGGCTGCGACCTAGAGATCCTGGATGGCACCAGAGGCACTGTGGATGGGTAAGAGGTTGGGGGGGGTGCAGGAGAGGCACAGCCAGGTGCTCTGCCAGCCTTCCCGGGCCATCCCACACCTGCCGGTCTCGAGCTTCAGGGCTGCCCACCCTGTGCACTTCCTACTTTAACACCCACCTCCCCTGCTCCCGGGTAAGTAACGAATGCCTTTGCTTTCCAGACCAGGAAATGAATTGTCCCGGGTGTCCAAAAAGAACATTTTCCTTCAATTTAAGAAGCTCTGCTCCTTCCGCTGCCGCAGAGATTTACTGAAACTCTCCTACGGTGAGGCCAAGAAAGCCGCCCGGGACTACGAGATAGCCAAGAACTACTTCAAGAAAAGCCTGCGGGACATGGGCTACGGGAACTGGATCAGCAAACCCCAGGAGGAGAAGAACTTTTACCTCTGCCCAGTGCCCAATGACTGATGGTGTGGGTGTTCCACACTGCTCAGAGGGTCATCACATTCCTCATCACATTGGGCCAGAGTTTGGGGGCTTTTTTTTTTCTTTTTTTCTTTTTTAAATGGAGGAACCATAACTGGTGGTACCAAGAGCTTAACCTGCTTGCTTTGGGACTTCAAGGTGGGGTCTGAGTAAGACCTCCTCTTTTCCCAGGTGAAGAGTCAGAGACAGAAGGAAGAGAAAGGGTTTGTTCCACCTAAAGCACCCGCCACCCATTTCCCTCAGGTGTAGTTTGGGGTTTTGTTTCCTTTGCCTTTGCTACACTGACCTCTTGTGGGCTTGACTAGGTTCCAGTTGGTTCTCTCTAAGTCATGTCAGGGACTGATTTCACTTGTGGATCTGTAGCCCCTCAACCTCCCTTCCTCCCTTTCTGGGATTCCTTCCTGTGGTCATTAAGTTTCTGCTTCCCCACCCCAGAGGGTGAAGAAGTGAACTTAAAAGGACTTGGTGAAATGTTTACAAGGGTAGGAGTCAGAACCTGCAGTCAGGTGGTCGCAGCAGGTGGTCGCAGCACAGTGGGAACATGGTTAAATGGGATTGGGACAGTAGAGTCCTTGGGCCGTGCTGGCCAGCCAGGGGAGCTGCTTCTTGGGACTGCCTCCCTTCCTTACAGCAGAGAGGTTGAGAACTAGCATGGGAGGCTCCCAGGCAGGAGCGGGTTCCCCCAGTAGGGCCCACAAACCACTAACCAGGGAACAAGATACTCCTTGGAATGTGGCGCCCATCTGTCCTTCATAAAGCATTCCCCAAAGCCGCTCTGTCCTTGCAGGGGATGATGCCACAGGCCCCAGCCATCTGGTAGGAAAAGCTCAGGACAAGTCCTGCAGGGTGAATCATTTCTGCCCAGACTGAGCAAGAATAAATGCAAAACATGTTGGTGCAGTCACTGGTCCCATGCACGGCACTGGGACCAGAAGGTGCTGACCAAGCCTGTGTGAGTTAGCATTTTTAAAGGGTGTCAGAGTGTCGATCTGTAGCTGCACTGCAGACTTAAGATTCAGGTGTCTCCTTGCTCTCACGCACATGCTTTCATTTTGTCCTATGGCCTGAGAAGCCCCCTCATGAGCAGGCTCAGGCCTGGGGTCTTCTGCCCTGCCCCTTTGGGAGTCCTGACACAACAGTGGCATAGGTAACAGGATAGGCTAGCCTCCCACTCTGGGGTGGGCTCCCCCTAATGTTGACTTGTGTGGGTATGGAGTCCAGCACTAACACCAAGTCAGCCAGACAACTCGACCCTGCCCTGTTCCTCTCCTCCAGGATGAAGCACGCTTCCTTCCTCTAGATAATGCATCCATCTGGAAATGGCTGTGCCAGAGTCTCGGATGGTTTTCTGCACTCCCTGCTACCCCTCAAACTGCAGCCGGATCACACTTGCACTTTCATTCCAATGGCTACTGTCTCCTCTACCTGTGATCAGAACCCAACCAACACAAGAGCCCGTGTTTTTAAAATACTCTAAGGATGTCTCTGCACACTACCAAATTGTCTATGGATCCAGGAGGACGGTCGCCAGTGTGAGGGTGACAGAGAGCTGCCACACTAGGCCTGTCAGTGTGAGGGTGACAGAGCTGCCACACTTGGCCTGTCAGTGTGAGGGTGACAGAGAGAACTGCCACACTAGGCCTGAGGGTGACAGAGAGCTGCTACACTTGGCCTATCAGTGTGAGGGTGACAGAGAGAGCTGCCACACTAGGCCTATCAGTGTGAGGGTGACAGAGAGCTGCCACACTAGGCCTATCAGTGTGAGGGTGACAGAGAGCTGCCACACTAGGCCTATCAGTGTGAGGGTGACATAGAGCTGCCACACTAGGCCTATCAGTGTGAGGGTGACAGAGCTGCCACCCTAGGCCTATCAGTGTGAGGGTGACAGAGAGCTGCCACACTAGGCCTATCAGTGTGAGGGTGACAGAGAGCTGCCACCCTAGGCCTATCAGTGTGAGGGTGACAGAGAGCTGCCACACTAGGCCTATCAGTGTGAGGGTGACAGAGAGCTGCCACCCTAGGCCTATCAGTGTGAGGGTGACAGAGAGCTGCCACACTAGGCCTGTCAGTGTGAGGGTGACAGCTGCCACACTAGGCCTGTCAGTGTGAGGGTGACAGAGAGCTGCCACACTAGGCCTGTCAGTGTGAGGGTGACAGAGAGCTGCCACACTTGGCCCATCAGCAAGAGGCATGTTGAGCCAGTCCTGACACCTGGATTTGGGGCAGAACAGTCTAGCTTCCTGCCTGAAGTCTAGCTAAGGCCGCCTCCTTTTTTCCCAAGCAAAGAGGCAGACACTGAAGAGAAAGGGTTTGTCTCTCCTGGCTCTAAAGGCTGGGAGTCTCACACAGTGACTGTTCAGGATGTTTGTCCACCCCTCTGGTCTGTCTGGGTCTGACTTAGTGGCCTCTTTAGCCAGGCACACAGGGCTCTCAGAGGACCAGATCTCCCCTTACCCCCAAGACCCTGTCTAGGGAACTTGTGGTTCTGGGTTTCTGCTGAGGGAGACGCACCCCTGCACCTGCCAGCCTGCTAAAGTGAGCCGCTGGCCCATCCCACGGCCCCCACACCCCTCAGAGCCCACTGGGCAGAGGGACAGCGCTTTCACCCGGTGTTCTCGTTTTGTGTGATCTTTCTTTGAAAGATGCAGAGCCCTTCTGCACCGTTTTTAATGATTTCTGTAGTTGACTTGTCTGAACTGTGGCCATCGTGTACTCTTTAATCACTTGTAAAAATTGTCAGTGCTTGAAGCTATTTCTTATACTCAAGTGAACAGACCATTGTTGGCTTTGGGGTCTTGGCAGTAACTCCAAGAGCCAAGTGGGGAAGACCCCAGGCCCAGCCTTGGTGCTTGATGGCTGCAGTCCAGTTTTATGATTCTGCTTCTGGTGTCCCTTAACAAATAACTGTATACATTTCTCGGAAATAAAAACAGTGAAACCCCAGGACTGTTGGAACTTGTGTCTTGGTTGCCCAAAGGACGTGAGACTGAAACAGGGAGCTATGATACTGGGATCTCTGGGCACAACACCAGCTACCATAGGGGCCCTGCTGCTTAGCCAGTGCCCCTGGGTAGATGGTTTAGTGGGCCAGGGCACTCTAGCTACATCCTCAGAGCCTCCCCTGCGTTACACCACCCTGCATCTTGTCCTCGGGCTTGATGTACAGGATTTCAAAGTCCAGAATGGGGAAATATCCCTGGAGATTGAATCACAAATCACTGTTCCTTGCAGCTGGGCGGAACACCCTGTCCGCATGGCTGCTGTGCCTACGGGCTGTGGGTATTTGGGAGGTGGTTGCAGCTGGGAGCTGCCAGGCCCAGGCACATCTTTCCACTTCATGGATGGTGTTCAAAATCTCCATCCTAAATTCCAAAGAAACTCAGCTCTTTCCAGGCTGTAACTTACCCCAGAATTTCTGGAAGATCTGTCTTTAGCTTTTTCAACAGTGATTCCCTACCAGAAGACATTGGTAAGTGGAAGGTCCTTCCTCATCCTTTGGACAGGTGGGACAGCTGAGGCCAGGAGAGCTGTTGACGAGTTTAAAGCATGACACTGAAGGGCTGGATGACTTGGTGTCATCCATGGTTTGCTTGAGATGAAGTGCTCAGAGCAGTGAACAGGTTTCAAGACGTCCCAGGGCTGTGGCTCCTGCTACAAGGTCCTGGGGCTTCAAGTGCTTCTGTCCTCAGCACCCGCCCGCCCGGTGCTCATGTCTGTGAGGACATGGCCAACTTTGAGAGCTGCAGGTGCATCTCAGAGAACTGCTTAGCATGCACAAATGGGCTTTGACCCTGGCTGCCAAATTCAAAGTGCCCAACCACATTTCACCCAGGGCCCACAATTTCACTCTGCTTTGGGGATTTGAGCACAAATCAAACTGGTGGTGTGGGAGTCCAGCCTTTCCAGGGTGTGGGCTGCAGAGGAAGCCCAGCTCGACCCTGCCCCAGGCGGTTTCTTACACCTGGCCACTTCGGTTCCATCTGCTAAGCGGGCTGACATGACAGCTCGCGTTACTTCCACACCACGCTATCCCCACTTGCCTTTTATTTGGATTTGTGCAAGGCCCTAACCTCCCTTGAGTACGATTTCTCCAGCATTCTTCCCCAGTACCCGCCTCGCAGCCCAAACAGAAGAGAGTAATGAGACATTTTTTGAAACAACTTTAAGAGAAATGAGTCCATCTGAGGCCAGGGATAGACCAGTGCGATGTTCCAGCAGTGGAGACAAGGGGTGCCTACGACAGTGCGGAGACAGGTGGGCTGGCCGACATGTTTTGATGATTCTCAGATTCTCAGAGATTCCCAGAGCTTCCCTCCCTTGAGAACCATGTGACCAGCACACTGACTGTCCAGTTGCTCAGGCTCAGTGAGTGGGTGGCTGGCCAGTGCCAGTGAGGCTCAGGGTGGCCTCTGACAACAGCCATCTGCCTGGAAGCAGGGGGTGACAGTGGAAACACGGCACTCTGGCTCAGGAAACAATTCAGAGGACCTAAATCTTGCTTTCCCGATAAAAGGTTTCTCCCACCTGCCCAGTGGCCAGTGAGAAAACCCAGAATGCAAACACTGCTGCTGCCTCCACGCCTCTCAGGTGCCTCCTGAGGTACAGTATGTCTGAATGATCTGATGTACGGCAGAAAGCGGCTAATGCTGGGGTCTCAGAGGCTGGGCGCAGCGACCAATCCTCCCCCTGATTGCCCTCTTTCCTTACAAAGAAGTGGTCCCGCCATTCCCTGCAGACAGCCCTCCCCGCAGACCGCCCTCTGGAGGTCCTGTGTGTCCTGTTGGCTTTCAGCTTTCCACAGGGCTGGCTCTAGCTTACGGGCCTCCACACAGCCAGGGAGCCCGAGGACATCTTTTCAGGTAAAGATAGTTGCCAGGTCACTGGGCCCTTGGTCACTGATGAGAATCTTCAGCTTCCTCCTTCACCACCATGCTGCCTTGTCCTAGGCTCCCACCCAGGCTCACCACCTCCCTCCTCAGACCCATGTCCTCCCCCAGGGCTGCCCATCATCCAACTAGATCCCCGAATTTCTCCAGAAACAACCCAATGTGGAAGGAGGCAGGTGCCTCCCGACATCAGCAGGGGCAGGGGCAGGGGCAGAGGACCCAGAGTGGCAGGGACTTAGCTTCCTAGGGTCCTTCAGGACTCACACTGTCCTGACACATTGTAGCCCCCATCGTAATTCGCCCCCAAAGTGGAGGAAACAGCATTGCCCAATGACCCTTCCCACGCAGAGGGCCTTTCTGCCTAGCCACAGCCTCACCGCTGCTGTTCTCACTGACCAAGTGCCAAAAGGTTCTATGGAAGTCACTGTGTTCCAGATCAGATGCAATCCACCCCTGGACCCCACGCTCTGCTATGTTCAGCAGGACACAGATCAGCTAGAGGAGGTGCCCACTGGCCTTCCCAGTCCTCTGACCCCACGCTCTGCTGTGTCAGCAGGACACAGAACAGCTGGAGGAGGTGCCCGCTGGCCTTCCCAGTCCTCTGACCCCACGCTCTGCTGTGTCAGCAGGACACAGAACAGCTGGAGGAGATGCCCGCTGGCCTTCCCAGTCCTCTGACCCCACGCTCTGCTATGTCAGCAGGACACGGAACAGTTGGAGGAGGTGCCCGCTGGCCTTCCCAGTCCTCTGACCCCACACTCTGCTGTGTCAGCAGGACACGGAACAGCTGGAGGAGGTGCCCGCTGGCCTTCCCAGTCCTCTGACCCCACACTCTGCTGTGTCAGCAGGACACAGAACAGCTGGAGGAGGTGCTCACTGGCCTTCCCAGTCCTCTGACCCCACGCTCTGCTATGTCAGCAGGACACAGAACACCTGGAGGAGGTGCTCACTGGCCTTCCCAGTCCTCTGACCCCACGCTCTGCTGTGTTAGCAGGACACAGAACAGCTGGAGGAGGTGCTCGCTGGCCTTCCCAGTCCTCTGACCCCACGTTCTGCTATGTCAGCAGGACACAAAACAGCTGGAGGAGGTGCCCGCCGGCCTTCCCAGTCCTCTAACTGGGAGAACAGCCACTTACAGGAGGTAGTAAGTCAAGTGCAGCCCCAGCAGCAGTTGGGAGGGCTCGTGGAGGGAGGGGGCTGGAGGACCTGCACGAGCCGCCCTTCAGGGGGAGTCCTTTCTCGGTGCTGCTGTGACTCCAGGCTGCTTTTCACAGGGCTGTGAGGGGGTAGGGTCCGTTGCTAGAAGAAGGGAGTCTCCCCTGCTACCAAGCATGGATGTCTATGGGCCCACTGGACAAGTGAGGGACAATGAGGCACAGCTCAGATCTCTTTCGTGTCTTTCAAACAGCCTAAGGACTTCAGGCCAAGGAAGAAAGGACTCGGCCTCTGGGTCTATTTCTGCATCTGTAACTCGGCTCCCGCTGGAGACCAGCACTGTAAAAGTTCTTCCAGCTCCAAAAGACTGAGCCTCATGTAGCATCAAGAGCTTCCAGACTTAGAACCCAGAGGTTCTAACACCTAACCTGTCCTGCAAGAGAAAGGAAGGCAGGGAAGGCTAGGGCTGCAGGAATTCTGCATTGTCAGAAGGGAGCCTGAGCTGAGCTCTAGAGCCATCTGAGGCACAGACTGTGGGACTGAGCTGAAGCTCCTCAGGAAACTGACTTCAGGGCTAGGCTGAGCCCTCAGCAGAACACCCTGACACTGCAGGCCTCCTAGGGCAGCTGCTGTCCATTTAAGTGAGCAGGTGTATCAGTCACCAGCTTCTCTCCACTTTCATCTGAGGAGACACCATTGTCAGCTTGGTCTTCTCCCATGACTTGGAGGCTATGGATGACCCTGTCCCCTTCTCAGCACCTTCTCCAGCACCTTCCTCAAGATGGATGGCTCTGACATCTCTGGCCTCCACTTATCAGACTTCACTTCCACCATCGGCACTACTGCCTAAATTGGCTCAGGAGAGGAAGAAGAGCTTGAACCCGAGGCAGCTGGTCCAGCCCCCGGCTGGTGGACTATATGTGGATGGAGGTTGTAAAGCAGGGCTTCAGTGGAGTCAGCGGATCCATCTTCCACCCAGTATTACTGAACCCCAGGGATCAAGGGGTGAGGACCTGGAGATGAGTGAGGCCTCACTTGGAGCTGGGAGCTGAGTGGTCTGAGTGGTCAGGGTGGAGGAAGGTAGTGGTGGTGTAGTTCTGGAAGAGAGGCTGCAGGAACATGCCAATGGTGCCAAAGACACAGACAAAAACAAAAATCCAGAGGAATAGGCGGTCGATCACCATGGCAACATATTTCCAGTCTTCCCTCACCTGGATGGAGAAGAAGGAGGCTCAGATACTCTCATGATGTGGGACTGGGTAGAGAAGCCTCTCTGTCTCTCTGCCTTTTCTCTCTCTCTCTCTCTCTCTCTCTCACACACACACACACACACACTTGCGTGTGCGCACATGCACCACTCCCCTCAGCAAACCCAGTGTGACCTTTCACAGTTCTGATCTCACCCATCTAAAAGCCTCTAGTCCCGCTACCCTCAGGCCCACCCCAGCCTCCAGGAATGGAATCAGACTTACCCGTTACAAATAGCTGATTTCCTATGTTTCTCACCCCAAATTCATACTGACTAAAAACCCCAACATGACCCCTTTGTTCTCTGACTTCACTTTCTTTATCTAGTAAACCACACAGCTTTCACAGCCCAGATCAAACGTGATGGTCTTCAAGAGGGCTTCCTGCCCCTAAGACCATAAGGAAACACTGCCCCTTCCACTCCCTCAGCACTGCGTTACCTGTTTCCATTATAGTGTTTGTACTGCACTGTATTGTTTTAATTTGTATGTCTGGCCTCCACCAAACTATAGGCTCCTAAAGCACAGGGACTTCGCCTGATGGATCTCTATAACCCCAGCATGTGGAATAGTCCAGGAACTGGACACAGCTGCTTCTGAGGCTCTGCTCCTTCGTGATGGCTTGGGGATTCCCACCCAACAGCATCACCTGAGCACAGAGACCCAGAGGGTGTTGGCAGAGCTCTATCAAATCGGATAGAAAGCTAATAATGGTCCCTGGGGTTTGAAAGCCTGCCATGGAGGTGGCATGAAGGGCCGGTTTCTCCTCCAGCCCAAGTCTGGCCTTTGTCCATGTGTTTCTCTGGGGCTTGGCCATCTCAGGACATGGGGTGAAGACAGCTGTGCACCTTCATGTAAACGGTCACTCATGGAAGTCATGCTTGGGCCTGCCACGTCCAGGCACTGGGGACACCGAGCAAGGCAACCCACCCTGTGGTTTTTAGTCTCCTTAGGGAGACAGACAATAGGAATGAATTACATATTGTGTAGGAAACAAAGGACTAATGTGGAGAAAAGGAAGGGAGAAAGCAGCATAGAGTGGCCTGGGAAAGTCTCCTGAAGGAGATGACATTGAAGCCAATGTTTGGTGGGAAGGAGCCCCTGTTGCAGATACACGGTGAAGAATCACCAGGCAAAGGCGAAGAATTCACCAGGCAAAGGCAACTGAGTGGCTCAGCAGCCCTGTACCCTTTAAACAGTTTAGCTATGAAAGGCAAAGCTGAGGAAGGGAGCTAATGAGAAATGGCACTAATGAAACGAGGGGTCTTGGACTTGGGTGAGGAGCTGAGCCTGTGAAGGACAACTGGAAATTTTGAATGTACACTAGGAAAGTATTGATGCTAATTCTCTAGAATTTGATTGTTGAACCTGGAGGCTTTGTTGTTGCTTTGGTTGGTTGGCTACATACATGGTCTCTCACATGCTAACCATGAACCCTCCCACTGAGCTGCATCCCCAACCCTGAAGCTCAGTTATGTATGAGCACATCCCTGTTCTTTGGGAGAGACACACTGAAGAATTTGGGATAAAAGGTCGCAGTGTCTACAGTTTACTCTGAAATAGCAAAGCAAAAATTAACGATAATGATATTTTTTAGAGGAGAGAAAAGAATGGTGTGATGATTAATATTATTAACTTGATGGGCTTTAGAATCACCATAGAAACAAACCCGGCAATGTCTATGGGGGTTTTCTAGATAAGATTAATTAATATAGAAAGATCCATCCTAAATGTGGGTGGCACCATCACAGACTGGAGCTGTAGACTGGATAAGAAAGAGAAAGCTGGGCGTGGTGGCACACGCCTTTAATCCTAGCACTCAGGAGGCAGAGGCAGGCGGATCTTTGTGAGTTCAAGGCCAGCCTGGTCTACAGAGTGAGTTCCAGGACAGCTGGAGCTACAAGGAGACCCTGTCTCGAAAAGACCAAAAAAAAAAAAAAAAAAAAAAAAAGAGGAGAAAGCATTGACCTCTGCCTCGTCACTGCAGGAGCAATGTGGGAGCACAGGAGCTGAACCATGGGGGTTCTCCACAGAGTAGTAACCAGAATATAGGCATGGAGGTGTGAGAAAAAGGAGGAAGCTCAGAATCATTTGGAGGTGGTGCTCACAGGCCAGAATTTCTGATGACTTAGAGGAGAGTCAGGGATCACTCCAGCCTTTCAGCTGAAGCACTGTGCCCAGGGCACGCCATTTACTACAATACAGAAAAACTAAGGTCAAATACATAGGATGTGGATCAATCACTCCATTTGGACATGTTGAATTCCTAATGCCTGTGAGGCATCCAAGTAGGTCACTGCACCCTCAGCTCCTGGCTTGTAAAAGCAGGCTAGATGGTGGACTGCATCGGAGGGGTGGAGGCCCTGTCGAAGCAGCAGCTGAGCCCTGCACCCAGCACCCCCAGTTGTCTCAACTGCCTCCAAGGCTGCTGCTCATCTCCTTCAATCTCAGCCTCTCTTCTTCCCTTTAAGCTATAAGATGCTCCCTGCCCCAAGTTCTGTCTGCTGTCCAAGGATAAAGATGTCTGAACTGGGGTCCCAACACAAGCCACAGGGAGGGCCTGCCTTTCCTCCTCCACCAACAGAAACGGCAGAGTCCCCGAGGCAACCTGGCCAGTCACCATAGCAACAGCTGAGCCTTGGCCTGAAACCAGTCAGGTACCTGGAGACTGACCTCAGGACAGGCCAGCTGCTGCCCAAAGTAGGCGCATGTCAACCCATCAAATCTTCCCCCGACTCCTGGCTCAGTCTCAAGGATAACACGCCACCCCCCCCTCCCATTTCCCCACCCCCGCCCCTTCTGAGCCTCAGCAGAGAAAGCCAGAAGCTGGGTGTACAGAAATAGGACGAGGAGGATCCAGGGAGCCCTGGTCTCCACCCACCCGTCTCCATAAATATTTCAAGACCTCTTCCAGGACTCAGAACTGCAGAAACGGGATATTGATTTGGGCCTCTGGTTCCTCCTCTACAATTAGCCCCATGGCACCTCTATGCCCTCCTTTCCCACGTGGTCACTGTCCTCAATTTTGCCTGCTTTGTGGCCCACAAGGACTCAATTCCATTTGCACTAAAAGCTAGCTTCACATTAACAAACGTGAATGTAGTAATTCAAGCAGCAGAAAAAGACTGGATGAAAACCCAAAAGAGCCTTTCCCTGTCTCAAGGTTCCAGGATGCCCCAGTTGATGCACCTGTACACTTGTTTTGGGAATCGCATACAGGCCCCCACCCCAGCACTCGCATGCCTAGCTCCTGCCTAGTACTCACACTCTGGTCGTCATCCTCACTTCGCATGTGGTCTGCAATGAAACGCACGCCGTCCACTGCCTCCCGGAGGCCGCAGCTGCACTGCCCTGCCGAGCGCGCTGAGCTGGGGGAGGCCGCGGGCTCAGCCCCGAAGGCCCCAGCCAAGCCCGGGTTGACGAAGCAGGTGCAGGGGTCGGCTGCGGGGCCCTCGCGGAAGAAGAGCGAGCCTGCGCCCTCGCGCTCCCGCTGGCGCCTTCGGAGGCGCAGGCGCTGCCGTGCACAGCGATGGCGCGGCTGTTGCAGGAACAGCAAGGTGGGCAGCTTCTCCAGGAAGACCACCTTGACCCAGGGTGCCATGGTGTGTGTGGTGGGCGAGCGGTGGTGCACGTTGAGCACGCACACGCTGGTGACGATGGAGAAGGTGACCAGCACCATGGTGAACATGAGGTACTTTCCAACGAGCGGCACATCAAGAGAGGTGGGGGGTACGATCTTGGAGATCAGCAGCAGGAAGACCGTGAGCGCCAGCAGCACGGAGATGCACAGCGTCATCTTCTCACCGCAGTCAGAGGGCAGGTAGAAGACGAGGATGGCCAGCGAGGTGATGAGCACACAGGGGATGATGAGGTTGATGGTGTAGAAGAGCGGTTTGCGACGAATGATGAAGTCGTAGGTGATGTCGACGTAGGTGGAGTCATCGGGGTTCTCGTTTCGGCGGCCTGGTAGCGCCACAATGTCCCACTCACCACTCGGTGTGAAGTCGTCTAGGCTGGCCACGTCACTCTTGAGCACCAGGTCGATCTCAGTGCGGTCATAGGTCCAGGAACGGAACTTCATGGTGCAGTTCTGCTGGTCGAACGGGAAGTGCTTCACCTCAATTTTGCATGCACTCTTGTAGATAGCAGGTGGTAGCCAAAAGATGCTGCCGTCGTAGGAGACCACCGCATTGGAATAGAAGGATACCTCATACATGCCATCGGCACTGCCAAGGAATGGGCCGGTCAGCCCTGTCCTGAGCATCCACATCCCACCCATCAATCCAGCCCAAGCCACAGAAGAGGACCCAGGCTGGGAGTGGCCACCTAGTACACAAAGGTGGAGCAGGAATTGAGGAAGATAGGAACATGCATGAGTTAGTGGGGAGAAGAGAGTCCTGTGTAGGAGGCCTGTACATTCCCTATCAGTGCTGAAAGGAGGGGGACCAATCTGTATCAGCTGACTGGTGCTCATGACTGGAAAGAGGCCGGAGGAGACAGAGGGCCAGAGCAAGGAGCCCTGAGCAATGAAGAGGCAGGACACAGCCCCATCAGTTAAGAGACTTTGCACCTTGCAAGTGAGAGGGATGACTACAGGAAGCAGAAAGGAATCTAGAGGAGACACTTGGACCTTAAGTTTCTTTGAGCAATTTAGGCAATGGGAGGTGTCAGTCTTTGTTTAATATCCCCATCATAGCTCCAAATAATGGTGGTCTAAGTGGCTGAGAGGGGCTATTCATGGTCCAAGTCATGGTAGCAGTCTACACTGCATCCCACTGGCTGGGTCTGTCTGTGTGGATAATGTTTGCTAGTGAGAAGCGCCCCTCCCCCCACAACATCAGCACATTCCTTTTCTTTTCCCCCAAAATTTCATCCCCTTCCAAGTATACCTCTGGTCACCCCGAACCTTCCCACTACTCCAAGTCACTTACTTGTTGTACAGGACCACATCTGGGAGCCAGATGTGTTTGGAAGGAAGCCGAACTTTCTTCATATTGTCAAAGTCCTCAGGCTTCCAAGTGAGGCGATAATCCTCCCACTCCTAGGAGAGAGAGCAAAGCAATACCAACCTGTGCCGCCAGGAGGGGCCCGAGGTCAAGGACCAGGACAAAAAGGAACCCGCAGGGCTTGAGGAAAAACTCAAGTCAGCCATCTCCCCACTGTGACTTCTTTACCCAAATGCAGCTCGTATGATGCATTCTCCTTTAATTAGCACAGCCAAGCTGGGGTATTAGAATTTACATTTTACAAAAGAGAAAATGAATCTCGGGAGAATTTAACATGCTTAAAATCACAGAGCCGGACCTGGAGTGGTGGTACCTGCCTTTAATCCCTCCACTTGGGAAGCAGAAGTAAGTGGATCTCTGTGAGTTTGAGGCCAGCCTGGTCTACATACAGAGTTCTAGCCAGGGTGATACAATAATACTCTGTCTCAAAAGACAAAAATGAAACAAACAAACAAAAAGACCCACATAGCTGATGAGTAGCACAAGCAAGGATTCAAATCCAATTATTCAAAGTCTATATCTTTTTACCTCTTTTGAGAAGACAAAGAGAAAAAGACTTCTGAAAGGGGGGAGTGTGGGTGGGAAGAACACTGACCTGGGTTAGCCAGACGTTGGTGGTCATGATTTGCTCCCGCTCATGCTGCAGGGAAACAGAGCAGCTGCTGAGAAGCCAACCCCCTGGCCCTGAGACCTACTATTACCCTTAATGTTTAGTCCCTCCTGGCTTGGAAACACCAAAGGAATACACATAAGCATTAGCACCATCTAGCTGGTTGGACAGAGAGTTTGGGAGCCACACTCACCACACTGATGAGCTGGGCCAGTGACACCATGAGCTGCACAGTCACCAGCTCAGAACCATTGGTGGCAGGGCGGATAAGCTTGTTGTAGCGGGAGGGATCGAGGAGATGCTCCACCAGCCGCTCCTCTGTGTCTGTACCCCACACCCCTGGGCAAGGCAAGGGCAAAAAGTGAGTAAAAGGGCTCCTCAAGGGCCCAGCCTACCCAGGAAGTCAAGCAGTGCCCAACCAGGAGGTCACGGCTTCTCACTACAGCTCCATTCCTAAAGATACTGCAAACTGCTAAATTTTGGCACGGAAGCCCTGGGCTGACTCTCACAGGGAAGCCTGTCTTTAAGACACAATGAGTCCAGACAGCATCCATACTAAGAACCCACTCTTCAGGCTTAATGGGCATCTGCTTCTCCCAATACCTCCCAAGATCTCAATGGGACAAAGCCCCTGAGGCTTGAGCTCTCTGCTTCCACGGGGTTGGAGTAGAACAGCTGGGCTGCCTATTCTGTTGGTCAGGGCAGCTCCATCCCTACAGGAGCCCACCCTCTTGTGCTGGCATGCAGGCGTGGAACACTCATTCTGTGGTGCATAGCCTTCGTGCTGGCAGCCCATCGTCTTTTGTACCTGCACAGGAACACCCTGCCCAGCCTCTCACAGAGCTCTGTCTTCATCTTAGTTTGGCAGTTTGTACTCTTCCAAGCTCCCAGTCCCACACCCTACAAGGGGCAGGAAGTCAGAGCTCTCCCCTTCCTGCCTTGTCCGGCTGGCGGCTGGCAGGACCCAGATCTAGAGCCCAAACGATGGAAGCGATGGAAGCGGGAAGAGACTGGGGAGCCAGGGAGAGAAGCTAACCCAGGCCATGGGCAGATGGTATCCCAGCCCTCCAGCCTCTCAGAAAGCTGAGGAGAGCCCCTCCTCCCGTCCTCTCTGTGGCCTCTTGCTCCCTCCCTGCACTGGTTCAGGGTTCCCCCTTTCTCTAGCCTCTCTACCTAATCCCTGGTCTTGCTCCTAGATCGGTCTCCCAGACTTTCTGCCGACGGAGGTGGGAGGGGAATCTCTCTGCACCACCACCCCCAGGAAGCTCCTCCACCTCAGGGAATCCCTTTTTTGCCTTCCATCCTGGAAGGGATGATAGACATCGGTGTCCAGGGGCCATAGGCTGGGGCAGGGGCGCCTGGTCGACCCGTTCTGTACCTGAGCACAGCCAGAGGAGGCCAAAGCTGAGTAGCAGTGCCATGGAGCTGGAGCGCCCGGCCATGCCGCAGGCATAGCTCGGCCTCGCCAACACCAAGGCTGCAGGCGGGGCGCTGTCCCTGGTGCTGAAGTCGTTACAGCTCCCACCGCTGGGGCTGGGGTGGGGCTCGCGGCCTCCGGAGCTGCAGCGCTGCGGATCCGGATCCCGGGAAGCGCTCCACTTCTCCCCTATCCTGGCTGCTCTTCCAGGGAACACAATTGGAAGAGCGAGGGGAGGAGTCTCCGCCCCGGAGGCGGAAGCGCCAGGATCCCAGGGAAAAAAGGTGGTCCCTGGGTAGGATGCTCTTTAACTGGACCTAAGTGGGGTGTGCATGAGGCGAAAACTGAGAGGTCCACTGATTGCTGGAGGCGTTGTGAAGCCTCAAAGTTGGGGCAGGATCGGGAGGGGTTTGAGAAGGCCTGAGTGGGAGGGAGTAAGACCAGTGGGTCAGGGCCCTCTTAGTAGGAGGAGTTTCTCTCGGGTTCCTGTCCCCCTTAGGCTCTCACCCAAATCAATGATCCTGCTTTCTTGGCAGGCTGAGGATGCAGCAGAGAAAATGCATGTTACAACCTAAAGAAAGAGGCAGGGACCAGTGGCCTGCCTATTTTAAGAAAACAGCTTTGGAGTTTTGGAACACGGTCCCATCACCTGTACCTTTCTCTACTTCCGTAAGTTCCACCAAGACCAAGGTCCTGCCTTCCTCCGGGGGATCAAGGTAACCTGCAAGGTTCTGAAGAGTGGAAAGAGAAGCAGGTATCAACCATCATCTCTCAACTGAGCTCATTTCCACACCAGTGGTTGTCTTCTGTGTTCTGGGAAGATCAGGGGACCGTATCACAGAGAGAATGAAGGTAACACAAAGGAGAGCAAACATGAGAGAGGAGTCAAAGCTCAATGTCATCTTTGATCTTGAAAGCTCTGAATTTCAGCTACTGAGCCCATAAAGGACCTCTTTTTTCTTAAGTGGGTCTGTTGTCACTTTCAACCAAAAGATTCCTGTCTAAAGCAGGCTTCTTGTACAGCAAAGCTCTGTCTCGGTTCATCACCACCTGCTTCTCTAACCCCATCCGGCACATACTACCCTCTGCCTCTATCCAGATATTGGCAATTCTTTGTGATCCTTGAATATTTAATCTCTCCCATCCTTCCGACTTCTACACATGTAGTTCCTCTTGGCTCTTTTATCCTCCCTTTTCCCCCTAACTACCTTCTACTTAAACTTGAATATTTGGTAGGAATTTCAGTTCCTCAGGGAAGCTGTGCCTGCCTAAGGGTAGAATACGATACTGTTAGACCTTTCTAGAGAATGGTCAGTGAAATCTATCTACAGCACCACCTGCCTCTCCAACTAGATTATGAACTAGTACAGTGCCTGGCTTAGGGGCTGGAAAGATGGCACAGCGGTTAAGAGTGTTGACTGCTCTTGAAGATGACCCCAGTTCAGTTTCCAGCACTCACACTGGGCTGTCACAACCACTTATAGCCCCAGTTCCAGGGGAATCCAACACCCTTTTCTGGCCTCTGTGGGCACCTAGTGAACATTATACTCAGGTCCACAAATATACACATAAAGTAAAAATAATTTTTAAAGGCAATGGCTTAACAGGAAAAATGGTAGCACATAACAGACAGAGGGGGAAATTCCTGTCCAGAAGCTCAGCTAGAAGCAACTTATTTAACAAGTGCCCAGGTTTGGGAATCCAGGGGGACTAGCGATAGAGCTCAGTGCTTGCCTAGCATGTACAAGGCCTTGTGTTTAATCCCCACTATGAGAAAAGGGGTGGGGAAAAAGCTTGAGGTGAAGCAGTAGGGAACTCCAGGAAAAGATGGGAGGAGATGAAATGACAGGGCGAGGGTGCCCAGTGCATCTGGAGGGGGTGTAAGCTTGCACCTGAGCTCTAGGCCATGTGAAAAGTATTCAGAAAGAGACCTGAAGTCCAAGGGAAAAAATGAAGTCTAGAAGCCTAGAGTGAAGACAAGGGCTGTGTCCAGTCACACCACTGGGGAAGGCTCAAAGGTAAGATCTGCCTTCAACAATTTAGATCATGTGTTAAATACATCCAGAGCCAGCAGTTTGGGGCTGAGAATGCAGTGATCAAAGACTTACTTCCAGTAATTAAAGAGATCCCACAGCTGCAGCACTGTGATGACCAACCTAGGAAGGAGACAGATAAGGATGGTAGAGGCTGGGGCAGGAGGGCCCTAGTATGGCTTGGAGGGGACACAAATAAAAGGAGGTTTGGATGAGGCAAAGCTGGCTTAAAGGTGCACCCAAGACAACAGCCCTAGCAGATGCAGGGTGGGTGAGGAAGGCTGTGAACATCTCCTGGGGAGTCCCTGCTTCTTTCTGGATGAGAACCAGAGGTCACTAACTTGCTGTATTAGTCAGGGTTCTCTAAAGAAACAGAAGCAACAGGACAAATATATAGCTATATACAATTTATTGATTTGCTCACGACAGAGTTCAAGGAGTCCAACAGTAGCTGTGCCGCACCGGAGAGACTGAGAATCCAGGGAACTGCTCAGTCCACAAGGCTGGATGTCTCAGTAGTCCCAATCTGGTGCTGAAGGCCCGATGGATTCCAGGAGATCTGCCGGTCTCAGTACACACTGGGGTCCATAAGGTTGATCACAGCAGCAAGACAAACTCACCAGTGAGAGAGAGGCAAGCCGCAGGAAAAAAGGGACCAGCTCCCTCTGGCATGGCCTTTAATACTGCCTGCCAGCGGAAGGTAATGCCCACATTTGGGGTGGGCCATCTGGGTTGAGGTAGTCCAATCCGAAGATCCTTTTTCTCTTATTTATTCCTTAGTCCAGTCAAGTTGACACCCAGGATTAACCATCACACTTGCCTAAAACCTGTGGCGGCTTTGGCCAGTCCAGGCAGCCTATGCACCTCGGTCTCTACTTTATCTTCTCAAATTCCCAGCCTTTTTTACTTTCTGCCTGGCAAGGAGTAAGTCCACTGAGATAACCAAGAGTGACCAAGGAGGGCAGGACAGCCTCCCTCATTGCTACCTGAACTCCTCCTATAGCCACCTGGGAAAAAGAAGTGGCAGGCAGGGACAAGAGCAGAACCACACAGCATGGGGGAGATACCAGGGTGACGAGCAGATGAAATGCTCTCCTTCCCTCTGACCAGAAGAACATGAAAATTAACATACTTTTTCTGCTCAAAACAGTCAACTTCCTCATGGAGAATATTGAGAAAGACGGAGAAAGAGATGAAAAGCATGTTTGGCAGGGCGGGGTGGGGGAATGGGAGAGAACACGGGTCTAGATTTGTTAAAAAAATAAAAATAAATTTATGTGAAGAAAAAGAAAATTAACATACTTTAAGATGATTTTTTTTTTTTTGGTCTTTTTGAGACAGAGTTTCCCTTTAGTCCCAGCTATGTAGACCAGGCTGGCCAGGAACTCACAGAGATCCACCTGCCTCTGCCTCCTGAGTGCTGGGATTAAAGGCGTGTGCCACCACGCTCGGCAAGATTTAATTTTTTTTTTGGACTTTTTGAGACAAGATCTCCCCGTAGCTCCGGCTGTCCTGGAACAGACTGGCCTTGAACTCAGAGATCCGGCTGCCTCTGACTCCCAAATGCTGGGATTAAAGGCATGAACTACCATGCCCTTAAGATTTATTTTCATGTGTGTGTGTGTGTGTGTGTGTGTGTGTGTGTGTACATGTTTGCCCATGTGAGTGCAGGTGTCTGCAGAGGCCAGGGGCTTTGAATCCCCCTGGAGCTAAAGTTACAGGTGGTTGTGAGCTGCTTGATATGGGAACTCTGGAAGGGAAGTATGAAATTTTAACTGCTGAGCCATCAGGGCGCCACCCATCACTATGCCCCATCTCCACAGGGAACATCACAGAGGACAGAGGCACAAGGAGTCACTCACTACTTGGTCTTCTGGAACTAGACACAAGTTCTGGTTACACAATAGTATGAGTGCAATTTAAAATGGTTTTGTGTTATGTGTAGTTTATCAGAATTTCTTTTTTTTTTTTTTTTTGAGCTAAGTTTTCATGCAGCCTAGGCTGGTCTTGAACTCACTCTACAGTTAACACTGGCCTTGAACTCCTGATCCTCTTACCTCCACCTCCCCAAAGCTGGGATTCCAGGCATCACCACCACATCCAAACATCACCACAGGCAAACACCAAACACAGTTTTTTGTTTTTTGTTTTAATGACTAAGAAAAAAAGCCACAATTCTGACTTCTCTAATAGCACTGGTAAGCTGTGCCAACTGAACTGCATATAAATAGAATCAATCTTTTGTCTCTGCTTTTTAACAATGTTAATGAGACTCATGGACATTATAGTTTGCCCTTCATTGCTGTAGAATATTCCATTGTATGACGGCTGGAGAGATGACCTAGCAGTTAAGAGCGCCGACTGCTCTTGCAGAGGACTCAGGTTCAATTTCCAGCACCCACATAGCGGCTAAGAACTGTCTTTAACTCCAGTTCCAGGGGAATCTGACACCGTCTTCTGACCTCCTCGGCATTGCACGACGCAGGTGCACCAACCTACATGCAGACAGTACACTCATACACATAAAAATAAATAAATAAAATACTTTCTAAAAAAAGAATATTCCATTGTGTGAATATACTATCATTAATCTACTTTAGTCTTGATAAACATTTGTTTCCTATTTATTATTAAAATAATGCTGCTATGAACATTCATGTTTTGAGCATACAAATATATACATAAGCACCTATTTTGTTATTTTGCAATTACAATAAAGTCTGGTAAATTTCTGTAATCATCTTTTTAATTTACTATTTCTCAAGACTCTCCCCATGCCAATAAGTATTTTTTATTCTATTTTTCACTTATTTGCAGCACCCTCCAGGGCCTTGTCCATGCAAGGCACTCACTCTGCCACTGACCTATACTTCCAATCCCCAGTTTTTGTTTCATGAGGCAGGGCCTCATTGTAGGTCAGGCTGGCATCAAATTCATGATCCTCCTGCCTCAGTGTCCTGAGTGCTGGGCCCCCAGTGCGCCTTAGTCATTTCTCCTGTTTTCAGGCTTACGCCTTCCTTCCCAACCTTCCACTTCAGGCTCCAGATCCTTTTACGTCTGGGACTTCTGCTTTCAGATTGCCTGGCAGGTCAATCCTGATTCAAGTCACCCTTCAAGGCATCTAGTATCATACTCTCACACTGTAAAACCATCCACTTCATCCATTACCATGTGCCCCAAGGGCAGGCACAAGAAATACCAGGAAATGAAGACATGAGTAGGAACTGCTAGGTGGGAAGCCTGTCCCTCCGCCTCAGTGCCAAGGGTGCTTGTGAAGGGATGCCACCCCAGAGCTCACCTCAGAACAAAGCAGAACAGCCAGAGCCATCTTCATTTTAAGATCTTACCAAAGACCATGCTACTCCTTGCTTCAAATCGTCCCAGCTTTCCCATGACACTCTGAATCAAACCCAAACAACTTCCTGTGATCCATGTGATCCTGCCCCTGCCTTCTTCACTGGCTTCACGGTCTGACCCTCCCTCATCCACTCACTAACCCTATACAAACCCCCACCGGAAACACATCTGTTGAGTTCCTATGTTTCTCATAAATGTCCCCCAAATGGGTGCAGAAACTGAGGGTCAATCAGACTAAGTAACTTGCCCCAAAGCACACTAATATCATGTGGCTGAGCTGGGCCTCAAAATGTATGCAGCCTCCACCAATGCTTCATTAGCATCCTGCTTCTAGAGCACACAGGCCTTGTCTTCTCACTGGGGTTTGGGGTGGCACTCTCCCCACGGGGAAAGGTCTCTGTTCCCTCCATCCCAGCCCTGCTGCTTCTTTTCAGATCTCAGCTCCACCTCTCCCTCCCAGGGGACTATCCCCAACTGCTCGATTCACAGCAACCAGGTCCTACTTTACCCCTGGTGTCTGCTTCCAGTATAAAACTTTTACTTCCTTATGCATTTATCCAGTCTGTTCCTTGCACCAGAACACACATGTTCCAAGAGCAGGCCCTTGTCAGCGCTGCCTATATTGCACAGCTATGTGTAGCCTGATGTCTGATGTTTGGGCCATTGTACTGGATAGCTTTAGTGTCAACTTGACACACCTGGGTTGAGGGAGCCTCAGTTGGGGAATTGGCTCCATTGGATTGGCCTGTGGCCACATCTGTGGAGTATTGTCTTGATGGGAGGGCCCAGCCCACAAGAGTGGTGCCACCCTGGGCAGGTTGTTGTGTACTTAAGAAGGCGGGCTGGGCATAAGCCAGAGAGCAAGCCAGTGGACAGCATTCCTCCATGGCTTGTGCTTCAGCTCCTGCCTCCAGGTTCCTGCCCGAGTTCCTGCCTCGTGCTCCCTGAGTGATGAACTATGAACCAGGAGATGTAAGCTGAATAAACCCTTTCCTCCCCAAGTTGGTGTTGGTCAAAGTGTTTTGTCACAGCAATGGAAGACAAACGAGAACACCATGGACACATCCCATGAATGTTTGTGGGGTGGTGAGCACCTCTGTGCTGTTTAGAAGAAACAGCATCACATCACTGACTATGCACCATACATGTTATCCATCACTGTGCCAACCACTGTATGTATCTTGTCCATCTAAACTGGCACCATGACAATAATGTGCAGCAGCATCATGATCATTTTACACACAAGGAAGTGAGGCTTACAGAGATTAGACAGCTTGCTCAAGATTGTACAACGGGCCAAAATCTAAGGCCATTTTGTTGTGACTCCTCAGCCCCCTTAGCTGGGTCTAATTCAGGGCTCTGTACCTGCAGTGACTATCTATGTTGTCTCCTCTCTCCAAAGCTCTCCCTTCTCCTCAGTCACTGCAGCTCCTCCAGGGGACAGTTCACATCACTCTCCTCAGTCACTGCAGGTCCTCCAGGGACAGTGCACATCACTCTCCTCAGTCACTGCAGGGCCTCCAGGAACGGTTCACATCACTGTCCTCAGTCACTGCAGGTCCTCCAGGGACGGTTCACATCACTCTCCTCAGTCACTGCAGGTCCTCCAGGAACGGTTCACATCACTCTCCTCAGTCACTGCAGGTCCTCCAGGGACGGTTCACATCACTGTCCTCAGTCACTGCAGGTCCTCCAGGGATGGTTCACATCACTCTCCTCAGTCACTGCAGGTCCTCCAGGGACGGTTCACATCACTCTCCTCAGTCACTGCAGGTCCTCCAGGGACGGTTCACATCACTCTCCTCAGTCACTGCAGGTCCTCCAGGGACGGTTCAGGTCCTCCAGGGACAGTGCACATCACAGTCCTCAGTCACTGCAGGTCCTCCAGGGATGGTTCACATCACTGTCCTCAGTCACTGCAGGTCCTCCAGGGGACGGTTCACATCACTCTCCTCAGTCACTGCAGGTCCTCCAGGGACGGTTCACATCACTCTCCTCAGTCACTGCAGGTCCTCCAGGGACGGTTCAGGTCCTCCAGGGACAGTGCACATCACAGTCCTCAGTCACTGCAGGTCCTCCAGGGATGGTTCACATCACTGTCCTCAGTCACTGCAGGTCCTCCAGGGGAGGGTTCACATCACTCTCCTCAGTCACTGCAGGTCCTCCAGGGACGGTTCACATCACTCTCCTCAGTCACTGCAGGTCCTCCAGGGACGGTTCAGGTCCTCCAGGGACAGTGCACATCACAGTCCTCAGTCACTGCAGGTCCTCCAGGGATGGTTCACATCACTGTCCTCAGTCACTGCAGGTCCTCCAGGGGACGGTTCACATCACTCTCCTCAGTCACTGCAGGTCCTCCAGGGACGGTTCACATCACTCTCCTCAGTCACTGCAGGTCCTCCAGGGACGGTTCAGGTCCTCCAGGGACAGTGCACATCACAGTCCTCAGTCACTGCAGGTCCTCCAGGGATGGTTCACATCACTGTCCTCAGTCACTGCAGGTCCTCCAGGGGACGGTTCACATCACTCTCCTCAGTCACTGCAGGTCCTCCAGGGACGGTTCACATCACTCTCCTCAGTCACTGCAGGTCCTCCAGGGACGGTTCACATCACTGTCCTCAGTCACTGCAGGTCCTCCAGGGACGGTTCACATCACTCTCCTCAATCACTGCAGGTCCTCCAGGGACAGTGCACATCACTGTCCTCAGTCACTGCAAGTCCTCCAGGGATGGTTCACATCACTCTCCTCAGTCACTGCAGGTCTTCCAGGGACGGTTCACATCACTGTCCTCAGTCACTGCAGGTCCTCCAGGGGACTGTTCACATCACTCTCCTCAGTTGTTGCAGGTCCTCCAGGGGACAGTTCGCATCACTCTCTACCCACAGACACTTGTTCAAACTCCAATTCCTACTTCCCCACAAAGCTAAGCTGTCAGTGCTGCTACTGTTGTTTGCTTCCACAGCTCCTCAAAGCTCTACTGATCTTATAAGATATTAAAATAGGGGGCTGGAGAGATGGCCTAGTGGTTAAGAGCGCCGACCGCTCTTACAGAGGACCCGGGTTCGATCCCCAGCACCCACATGGAGGCTGAGAACCATCTAAAACTCCAATTACAGGAGAACTCCAGTTCCAGGGGAATCCGAGACCCTCTTCTGACCTCCACGGCGTTGCACGACACGGGTGCACAGACTTGCGTGCAGACAGTACATTCATACACATACAATAAATAAATAAAATTAATAAAAAAATTAAAAAAAAAATAAACCCAAATCCTGCTGGGCGTGGTGGCGCACACATTTAATCCCAGCACTCAGGAGGCAGAGGCAAGCAGATCTCTGTGAGCTCAAGACCAGCCTGGTCTACAGAGCGAGCTCCTGGCCAGCTGGGACTAAAGGGAGACCCTGTCTCAAAAAAAAAAAAAGTAAAATAGAAATAAACCTATATCCTGAACAACTCCATGACCCGGCCTTGCCTGCCCTACCTGCATCACTGTCCTCCATTCTAGACACAGAGTCCTCTATCCCTTCAATGTACCATGGTTCTTCTCAAAACCTCTGAGTCCACTGTCTCCCTGGGAACTTCTCAGTGCTACTTTTTCCACTCCACTTAATTTTCAGAAGTCAGTGTATTACTTGTTCAGAAACACCTTTCAGATCACTAATCTTTTCTCCTTTAAGGCACTTACTACAGTTGTAACTAAGTGCTTGAGTATGTAACTGGACTTGAGATGTCTGATTTTCTTTTTGAAAATCTTTTTTTTATTATGGTGGAAGGCATGTGCCATGCCACCATGCATAAGGGCCAGAGCGAAACTCTGTGGAGTCCATTCTCTTCTTCCACCCTTATGTGGGATTGAACTCAAGTCACCAGGCATAAGTAAGCACCTTTACTGGCTGAGCCAGCTCACTGGCCAAAATGTCTGATTTTCTGATATGCTGAATATAATAATGTGAGAAGTGAGTCTGTTTCATTCAATGCTATCTCCTCACTCACACATGTACACACACACACACACACACACACACACACACACACACAGAGTCAGTGTCCAGTTTTGTTCATCCCCTTCAGTCAGTTGGCTTTGTAGATTGCAGCTTCATCACGTCTACTTTCCTTAACAGAACTCAAGCTCTATGAGGCAAGGGAGTTTTCAGTCACTGCCGTTTTCCTGCCCAAGTATTCATTAAATGAATATATCCATCGCTTCCTTTCCAGTTTGGCAGGATACCACACTGATGCCCAGCTAGTTTAGGTGTGCCTGCACAGGAGGTTTATCAGTAATGGAAAGTTCTCACAGCCAGAGAGCTGAGACCTGAACTAAGTAGCATCAGAAGACAGATCACACTCAGTGGCCATGACCTCTAGGTTCTGCTGGCGGAGGGGAGGACTGGGTGTGCTGTAAGAGTCTGTGCAGACATGGGTGCACAGACCTGCATGCAGACAGTACATTCATACACAGAGAAAAATAAATAAAAAAAATTTAAAAAAAGAGTCTGTGCAATATTATGGGACTATCTCATTACGTATTCTTCTAATTAACCCCTTATGAAATATAGCTCAAGTCAGAGCACTAATACAACATGTGTAAGAACCTGGGATTGCTCTCTAGTACAGTAATAAATATATACACATTTAAAACATAAACACAGAATTCAAGTGAGGCATGGTGCATGCACATGCACTTGAGAGGCTGAGGTAAGATGATCTCAAGTTCCAGTTTCTTGGATAAGGGCTAGAGTCAAGTGACCTGTAAAAAGCTCTAGCTGCAGAAGGGGAAGGCAGAACAGAAGAGCTGGATGTGGTGGTGCATGCCTGCAATCCCAGGGTCTGGGGGGCTGAAGCAAGAGGGTCATGAGTTTAAGGCCAGCCTGGGCTACATAGGAAGACTCTGAAAATAACAAAAAGAGGAGCTGGAGAGATGGCCTAGCGGTTAAGAGCGCCAACTGCTCTTGCAGAGGACCTGGGTTCGACCCCCAGCACCCACATGGCGGCTGAGAATCATCTGTAACTCCAATTCCAGGAGAACTCGAGTTCCAGAGGAATCTGACACCCTCTTCTGACCTCCGGTGCACAGACCTACATGCAGACAGTACATTCATATAAATAAATAAATAAATAAATAAATAAATAAATAAATAAATAAATAAGAAAATAACAAAAAGAGGGGAAGGGCTGCAGAGCTGGCTAAACAGTTAAAAGCACTGGCTGCTCTTGGAGAAGACCCAGGTTCAGTTCCTAGCACCCACATGATTACTTACAACCATTCATAACTCCAGTTCCAGAGGATGTGGTGTAATCCATGGGTATTACATGCATGCAGAGCACATACACACATGCAGGCAAAACAATTAATACACATCACATTAAACAAGTAAATATTTTGTTAAAAAGAAAGAAAAAGGGCCAGGAGTGGTGGCACACGCCTTTAATCCTAGCACTGGGGGGGGGGGGCATGGGGCGGTGTATCTTTGTGAGTTCAAGGCCAGCCTGTTACAGAGTGAGCTTCCAGGACAGCTGGGACTAAAAAAAAAAAAAAAAAAAAAAAAAAAAGACAAAAAAAACACAAAAAAAGAAGGAAGGAAGGAAGGAATGCAGAAGGAAGGATAAAAGAAAGAAAGGAAAGAAAAAGAAAAAACATGACAATGAAAGAACGGAGAGAAAGAAAGAAAAAGAAACGAAACGAAAGACGAAAGAAAGAAAGAAACGAAGAAAAGCAGAAAGAAAGAAAGAAAGAAGATAAGAAAGTACGAAAGAAAGAAAGAAAGAGAAAAAGGGGGTCTGGAGAGATGCTCAGCAGTTAAGAGCACTGGTGGCTCTTGCAGAAGACTTCGGTTTAGTTTTCAGCCCCCACATGACAGCTAACCAAACTCCAGTTCCAGGGGATCTAACACCCTCTTCTGGGTGTCATGGGCATTGTATGCATACAGTGCACTTACATACATGCAGGCAAAATGCTCATACACATAAAGCAAAAATAAATCAAAATTTAATATATAATATAAGGGCTGAGGAGAGCAGAGGATGTGGACTCTGGAGACAGGCCCGGTTCTGCTGTATAGCCGTAGATCCTCACACAGCCAACTCTTGTCTTCCATTGGTTAAGATAGGGATTCAAAATGCTTACCTTACAATGTTGTTGGGAGGTTTTGAAATATTTGCAAAATATTCCTAGCTCAGGAAATTAACCTGGTTAGACTTCTTATCATAACTTTTGTGTGCGTGGTGATGGGGGGGCTGTCAAGTCCTGGGGTTTGCACATTAGGCAAGCACTTTGCCACTAACTACATCCCCAACCTTTCTCCGTTAATCTTCTGGCCTTGAACTTGTGACCTCCTGCCTCAGCTCTCCAAAGCACTTGGGACTGCAAGCTTTCAGCACGAGGCCTGGCTTACCCTAGTCTTTTATGCTGTGAGCTTGTGGACACAGGCACATGGCTACTCATATGGCTGCGGCACTAGGAACTCACATCTCTAAACATCCCGAGTTGAACTCGGCCAATGAAAGCCTTCTGCATACATCACTGAATGAGTGAGTACCCTAGTACCCAGCAGCAGGGTACTGTCAGCTTCCAACAAAGGTCCAGGTGGGAGACAAGGGGGCACGTAGGGCCAGTGCCTGACGGCTGAATTGGCCCAGCAGAGCGCATCAGGCCTTTCTTTCCAGAGGGTGACCACCCTCTAGACTTCAGAAACCTCCACCAGGTTTGTCCTTTGTGATAGTGTCATCTAGTGGAGACGTGGAGGTACTGCCGCTAATTTCCAGCAGCTGCCAGCATCAATGCCATAGGTGTTGGCTACTTAGGTTCGGCAGGGAGCACAGGGTCAGCCTAAGCGTCTCCTCCTACCCTACTGCTAGACTGACAGTTTGGACAAGCGATGCAGTCCCTCTAAGACTTAGCAGAGAAAGCCGTGCCGTTTTTCCAACTTCGTCAGGCTCCTGGGGTCCGAGAAGCAAGCACCAAAGGTTGACTAACCCTCAGACATAACTGCAACTGCACAGCGACCGCACCTTCAAGCTGGGTAACGGGCCAAACTGGCATTGTCCTCTTGCGCAGAACCACTGTACAGATAGACAAACTGAGGCTCGGCAGGAAGGTGGTTCAACCAAGGGCACGCGCCGTGTTGGCGGCACCGCAGGTAGGGTCCAAGCCGGCCTCTCGAAGCCGGGTGGCGGCGCCTTCCTAGGCTCCACGCTTCTCGCTCAGCGCCGGCTGAGGCTCCACGGGGAGAACCGAGCAGAGCTGACAGCACCCACCACACCTCCACTCCGTGGCCCGGCTCGGGGGTGGGGCTAGCGGTCTCGAGCAGGAAAGAGGAGTCCCGCGCAGGGAGCCCCTGGGAGCACGCGGCGCCGGGTCACGTGACGCGGGAGCGCCCGCCCGGCCGTCGCGGGCAGACACGCAGGACGCACGTCCACGCACTGAGGCGCTCCAAGAGGCGAGCCGAGAAGCCGTGGGTCACATGTGGAGGGTGACAGGCGAGAGCCAGGGGGCGGGAAAGACGCGGAGGTCACGTGCGGAGGGCCGGCGCACGGCAGTCACGTGAGGCCCGGGGGCGGGCCCTCCGCTGAGGGGGCGGGGCGCGCGGCTTCCGGCGGCCAGGGGGGGGGGGGCCGGCGAGCGGAGGGGGCCTGTCCCGGAGGTGGCGGCGGCGCCATCTTGGCGAAGGGGGGATCAGGAAGTGCGGACCGCGGCGGCGGTGGAGCCCGGAGCGGAGGCCGGAGGCTCCCGGCCCGCCGGCCCCGGAACGGAGCGGAGCGGAGGATGCAGCAGCCGCAGCCGCAGGGGCAGCAGCAGCCGGGGCCGGGGCAGCAACTGGGGGGCCAGGGGGCGGCGCCGGGGGCCGGGGGCGGCCCAGGAGGGGGCCCGGGGCCGGGGCCCTGCCTCAGGCGGGAGCTGAAGCTGCTCGAGTCCATCTTCCACCGGGGCCACGAGCGCTTCCGCATTGCCAGCGCCTGCCTGGACGAGCTGAGCTGCGAGTTCCTGCTGGCCGGGGCCGGAGGGGCCGGGGCGGGGGCCGCGCCCGGACCGCATCTGCCCTCACGGGGGTCGGTGCCTGGGGACCCCGTCCGCATCCACTGCAACATCACGGTGAGGACTCTCTCGCGTGCGCCGCTCTGGGGTCTCCGGCCAGGGGCTCGGAACCTCACCGTCCAGCCTTTGCTCCCGAAGGGACCTGGGAGGCCGAAGCCTCTCTGGACGCTCAGCGCCTCCCCTAAGGGCTCCACTTGTTTCCAGCTTAAGGCGCTGCCCTGCACTAGCACCTCTGCTATTGACCCCAGATAGCGAGGGACACCGGACATGTGGCCCCGCCATCGTCTTCTCCTATGAACCCACCCTCATCCCCAGGTTCATGGTTTTGTTTCCTTTTGGCTGCTCCTCCACAACTTTCCCGTGCCACCCAGGAATGCCCCTTTCTCCTCCCCACCCCCAACTCTTAATTAAAGATCCCAGGCCTCTGCTGGAAGAACCTTGCCTGGTGCCCAACACATTGTCAGTGGTGACCCTTCTCCATAGCTTGCACTCAGACGTTACCACCTGTGGGATCCCTGCCCAGGCATCCCACATGCAGCCCCTCTGCTCTCCGAATGTCACCGAGTGGTAGTTCGCAGTTCACTGACTCCACTTCTTACTCTAGTATAACCTCTACCTTTCCTCGTTTTGCCTCAGCTGACAGCAACTCTGTCCCTCCGGTCCCCGTGCCCTAGGTTGTTGCCTTTCCTGGTAGTGATGGTTATAAGATGTGTTTTGAGCTGAAGCAGCTCCATTGCTCCCCAGTAAGCATCATTCTATCCTTACTGTATCAAACTAGGAGACACCTTACATGTGACCTGCCTTATTTTGTCCTCTGATGTCCCCTGAGATCGGTGGCTCTAATTTTGTAACATATGGTACTGTGGCATAGTGCTTACCTTAGTTGATAATCCCCACGGTAATGGTCTTCTCCCTCCTGGAGCAGTAGATAGGGAGCTGGTGGATAGTATCTTTCTCCAAACTGAATGGGAGTAGCCTGGAAAAAGACAGACTTGTGAATTCTGTGGTTCTTCGAGGCCTCAATTCCATTTTCATGGTGCTTTCTGTCCCTTTCTGCAGTCAAACCAGGTCATGGTTTGGTGAGCTAAACCTCACCAAAGGTGGGTGGATGATGCGCCATTAAAACGCATGCGTCCCGTTAGTCCTCCACTCCCAAAGTTACCTGTGAAAGGCAGAAAGTTAGTTTGGAGGTCCTCAGCTCCAGTGGCACCCTGGTGGAAGTCCCTATAAAGAAAAATGGCTTAGCTGCCCCCCCCCCCCCCCGCTTGGCTTGACCAGAGAGGGAGTCTGGTCAGGCTGCTTTGGCACAGTGGCTCAGGAATGCTGGGCATGCCAGTAGTGTAGGCTTCTTTCTCCCAGCCTGCCATGTGGAGCCCTACAGCCCACGGCTGGCCTGAGAAGGTGGCGGGTTCCCAAGGGAGTGGTGGGGAGAATTGGTCCTGCAGGGCACTGCTGGGGTAGGGTGGAGAGGCTCTCAGATGCCTTAGCTCTCAGCTTTGGAGACATGGTTTCATAGTCCCCCTCCTCCCCTGGTGGCTACACTGCATTTTTCTCATCGGTGAGATTGTTACAGGAGGTGATCTTCCTGCTCCTGATTCTGGAAGCAGGAACATTGAAGGACTCTGGCCTGGGTGTGGGGAGAACTTAAGTGTGACACTTAGGCAGGACTGTAGACCCAGAGTCCTTCACTGTTGTTGCCTTTTCCTTGTTTCCCTTCACTGTGGAAGAAGTTCCCAGGTTGCTTCTTGGGAAAGGTCTGGCCCAGGGACCACTGCTCTGGGGAAGCTGAGCTGGCTTTTCTGTGTGTAGGATACAGTGGTAGGGAGTAGAAGTCTTCAGAGAAGAGGGCAGGCCAAGCAAAAACTGGCCCTTCCCAGAGCTGCTCATTGTGACCCCTCTCCCTACTCTTTGCTCTCAGGAATCATACCCTGCTGTGCCCCCCATCTGGTCGGTGGAGTCTGATGACCCAAACTTGGCTGCTGTCTTGGAGAGGCTGGTGGACATAAAGAAAGGGAATACTTTGGTGAGGGGGGCATTGGGTAGGCATGCATGTATATTCCTGGTGAGGCCAGAGTCTCAGACTGGAAAGTGGGTGGTACCCTGGGCCCAACATCTTTGGGCAGACTTCTTAGGGTGGCCTACTGAAGCCAGAGGTAGATTCCTATAGCAGCCCTGGGGTTGATCCACCAGGGAAAGTCATATGATCCATCCAGTTTATAGAGGATGAGGCCACTTGGGGCATCTGAGCTAAGAGCTCATGCATACAGCTATCCAGATTACAGGGGAGAAAGAGTATTTGATGTTTCTGTGGTCCCCACCCCAGCTCTTGCAACATCTGAAGAGGATCATCTCTGACCTGTGTAAACTCTACAACCTCCCTCAGCATCCTGATGTGGAGATGCTGGATCAGCCCTTGCCAGCAGAGCAGGTGAGCAGTCCGGGGGCTTTACTTGATGGTTGAGATGGATCTGCAGTAGCTTCTCTCCACACCACTTCTCCAAAACACACAGGAGACTATCTTAGCCTCTTCTCCAGACAGATTTCTAGCTAAATGGGGCACCATTAGCTGCTTCTGTCCTGTCAAAACCCACTCTTGGGGACAGCATCCCTCAAGCTGAGAGGGAGAAAGGACTTTTTACCATTATCTTTGTAATAGTAGCTATTAGAGACCTAAGGCCTTTGTTTAGGACCAGGAATGCAGTGTCAGTCCAGAGAAGATTGAGTAAAAGGGGTTCTCTAGAAATTTAAGCTGGGATCTGTAGAGTGGATGAAGGAACAACCATTTTTCTTTTATTCTTTGGCCTGTGGTAGGAGGAGAATAATGGGCTGGTAGCAAAGTCATCCATCCCTCGGGCTTATACTGCCACTCAGATCTGGCAGGTGGGGAGACTGGCAGCTTTATGGGCAGTGCAGAGCTTCCAGACCTGCAGGCCCAAGGAAGTCGTCAGTGCACACTAGCAAGCCACTGGGGCTCTGATCTTCATCTTTCCCCCTCCCCCACCACAGTGCACACAGGAAGAAGTATCTTCAGAGGATGAAGATGAGGAGATGCCTGAGGTAGGCTTGCCACCTGAGATGGCATTTGCAGGAAATGCTTGCCATCGACATGGAGCAGTGAATAAAGACTTACTGGCCTCAAGGAACAGCCACTAAAGTAAAGGAGATAGCCACCTATGTCTGGCCATCTGAAGGCAGTTAGGCGCACATCTGTCCAAAACAAGTCAATGATGCATGGGTTTAATCTCAGATGGCTTAGAAGTCTCACAGACCTGAGTTTGCACCCTGGTTTTCTTAACTGGGAAATCGTACTTAATATTTAAGCTGCAGTTTTCTTACCTTTAAAATGGGATGTTACTTTATACAGTAGATTAAAAAATGGATACATTATACACAGCCATACTGTGTGTGGTTGTCTTGAAGGTCAAATGAGGTATTACTCAAAATGTAGTACAGAGTAAGTATATAATGTATCTGTTACATTGTTTTTTTGTTTGTTTTGTTTTGATTTTTTTTTTTGTCTTTTTGAGACAGGGTCTCCCTGTAGCCCCAGCTGTCCTGGAACTCACTCTGTAGACCAGGCTGGCCTTGAATTCACAAAGATCCGCCTGCCTCTGCCTCTTCCTCTGCCTCCCAAGTGCTAAGATTAAAGGCCTGTGCCACCACGCCCAGCTGACATTGTTCTTTTTTGAGACAGTTTCTCAGTATTAGCGCTGTCTGGCCAGGAACTCACTTGTCTCCAGCTACCTCTACAGATCCAACTACCTCTGCTTCCCAAGTGCTGGGAGTACAGACATGGGCCACCACACCCAGCCATAGAACTTTTTCCAGAATATAACAATAGTTAAGAATTTGAGCTTTAAAACTAGATAGAACTTCAGTCTTATTTCTACTAAATGTCCTTTGAGCATGGAAATTAATTTCACTAGACCTCAGTTTTCTCTATAAAATGAGACTAATGATAGAATGACATGAAATAGTGATTGTAGGAATGAAGTGAAATAGTGTCTGTAGCTCCTAGTACAGGACCTGACATGAACAGAGGCAGACGTTGGGTACTAATGTAATAATCGGAAGGTTGGATGGTCTGTCAGAGTGATGGTGCTTCTCTGATCACGTTTCCTAGCACTGGATTGGTGTTCCGGGTTCTATAACTCTGTACTGATATGAAGACCCACAGCGGGCTGGTGATGCATGACTCCACCCCACAGTGTTCAGCTTCCGGCACCACACCCTTATGCACCTGGCTGTGGGGCTGAACCCTGGATACAGCCTCTCTCCCTTCGCATGGCAAATTGCTTACTCACTTAGAGCAGGATGAATAAGGAGATAATTCTGTTCTTGAGTTCTACCATTTCCTGCCTTGGACCACCTCATTTCCATCTTGACAGTGGATATTTCTGGGTAATTCCGGTCCTGCTCTTGTAGGGAAAGGACAATTACCGAGTTTTCTAAAAATTTTATTTTTATTTCATGTGTTTTGAGTGTTTTGCCTACATGTATGTAAGTGCACCCGTGTGTGATGCCTGAGAGACCAGAAGAGGGTGTCGGATCCCATAAAACTAGAGTTGTGGATGATTGTTAGCTGCTATGTGGCTGTTAGGAATTGGATCTGGGAAGCCAGGTCCTATGTAAGAGGCAGCCAGTGCTCATACTGAGCCATTTCCCCAGCCCCTCTTTTATTTTTTTGGTAAAGTGCATTGTATGTGTGTGCACAAAAAAAGTCAGAGGACAACTTGGGAGAGTGAGTTCTTTGCAACTTTATGGGTTCCAGGGATCAGGCTTGGCAGCAAGCATCTTTACCTGAGAAGCCATTTCCCTGCCCCCAGTTTTCTCCTTTCGACCTAGGGTCCCGAGGAATCCTGGGTACAGAAGTTTAACGTGAAACCGTGAGCTTTCAGTCATACCAGGGTGAAGTCTTCTTAGGAATTGGCAGGTTTCTTCTGCCAAGGGAGTTTTAGGGACATTTGGAGCACAGTTGTCCTGGGAACTGAAAACCAAGTCCTTTTCAATTCCCCCACTATGACTCTGGTACTGTGGTTTGAGACTTAGGGAAGAGAAGATTACCAGGGGGAGGCCAGGCATGGTGGCACAGGCCTGGAATCCAGTACTCAGGATGCTGTGGCAGGAGGATCCATATAAATTGAGGCCACAAAGAAAAGCCCTGTCTCAAAAAATCAAAAGCCAGGCATGGTGGTACACACCTCTTCCCCACACTTGGGAGGTAGATAGATGGGGAATATCAGGATTCGACCTTGATTCAGTGTAGCAAGTTTAAGACTGGTCTGGGCCACATGACACTGTCTGAAAAAAAAGTAAAATCAAAGGAAACTTGAGTAAGAGAAAAAAAAAACTTTCCTTGGCTTTTAGACTGTGGAGGGAATGGGACTGGGCACTCTTCCAGAACTGGGAAGTGTTGATAAGGCTGTTGGGTAGATTACTGCTCCTGAGCTTGGGCTCCAGGACAAACCAGACTGAAAAGATAATAGTCTGTCCACTCTCTTTGTCGGTGTTTTTCCTCCACACTCCCACACCTGCCTCAGGATACAGAAGACCTAGATCACTATGAAATGAAAGAGGAAGAGCCAGCTGAGGGCAAGAAATCGGAAGATGACGGCATTGGAAAAGAGAACTTGGCCATCCTAGAGAAGATTAAAAAGAACCAGAGGCAAGATTACTTAAATGTACGTGCCTTGTAGAAAGAGGCAGGGCGAAGGGTTGGTGGGTACTGGCTGGGAAGCGGCAGGCCACTGTATATCAGTATGGGGAGTTGACTCCTTTTTGAGGGCATCTGATTCTCCTATTTCTGGACAGACTGCCTTAAAGTCCAGTATGTGTCTTTCCAACCACCAGATCAAGAAATAGTTGTTTTCCCTCCTTTACAGGGTGCGGTGTCTGGCTCGGTGCAGGCCACTGACCGGCTGATGAAGGAGCTCAGGGATATATACCGATCACAGAGTTTCAAAGGTGGTGAGTTTGCCGAGAGAAGAGCCTGCAAAGAGTTTTTGAAGAGTTCTTCAAAAAAGACAAGGGGCCTTGAAAATCTCTGGGTTATACAAGTGCTTATAAGCTTTTCTGACTAGGTTTGGAACTCCTTAAGGCATAGATTAGCACATATCAGTTTAAGATAAAGCAGAGACTTTGAGCTTTGCTTCTGAAGGAGAGGGAGGGGTCTACACAGGGAACCACTCCACACTTGGACCATCTTGTTAACACCTTCTCTCCTTCTAGGAAACTATGCAGTTGAACTGGTGAATGACAGTCTATATGATTGGAACGTTAAACTCCTCAAGTGAGTGGCAACTCTGGAATGAGAAAGGAGGTTGAGGGGACTAAGTGTGACTGGTGGGATTTCAGGGGAGGTGCTATCCAGTATGTTGATTGCAGGGTCCCAGGAGCAGGTATGGGCTTTGGGGCCCTTAAGCAGCTCCTCAGTCAGGACCAGGAGTCTGAGCTCAGAGTCATTGCTTTGTAGAGTTGACCAGGACAGCGCTTTGCACAACGACCTTCAGATCCTCAAGGAGAAGGAAGGAGCTGACTTCATTCTGCTTAACTTCTCCTTTAAAGTAAGAGCCTGTTTCCACTCACATTCCTGGCTGAGCCTTCCCTGTCCCGCCTTCAGTTCTGACTGCTCTCTCTCTCTCAGGATAACTTCCCCTTTGACCCACCGTTCGTCAGGGTTGTGTCTCCAGTCCTCTCTGGAGGGTGAGTGGCTAGGCAGAGGAGAGGCCACTTCTGAAGCAGCAGGTGAGGAAGGGGCTGGACCTCTGGCCAGGCACAGCTGACTACCCCTTCTTCTGCAGGTATGTTCTGGGTGGAGGTGCCATCTGCATGGAACTTCTCACCAAGCAGGTGAGCCTGTTAAACATCTTGGCCAGCTGGCCTGGGTGGGGCTGGGCTGAGCTTTAACCAGTGGGGGTGAGGAGAATAACCATAACTATAATGTGGCACTTTCATTGCACCAGGCATAGCCTGTATCCACCAACCTAGGCAGACAAATGGTGGCTGTACTGGGAGTGAAGGGGTCTCAAGAAGCTGTGTCCTGACTTTGCTGCTTTGTCCCTGCCATGCCTCAGGGCTGGAGCAGCGCCTACTCCATAGAGTCAGTGATCATGCAGATCAGCGCCACACTGGTGAAGGGGAAGGCACGGGTGCAGTTTGGAGCCAACAAAGTAAGGGGCCTGGGGCTGTGGGGGAGCCAAGTACACTTTGGGCCACTAGCAAGCCAAAGGTGCCTTTGAGGGACAGTGGATAAGGCCCCTGGAGGAGAGGGTCTTGGGCGGTCGCAGTGGGAAGAGGAGGACCTTGGCCTGAGGGCCATCCCTAGATGTTAGGGATGGCCCAGGTCTGGAAAGGAAAGGCTTTGGAGGTAGTGTGTAACTAGAGATTTCTCAGGCAGAGGTACTTGGTGTGTCACCACAGCTCGGTGCTAGGAGTTAGGTCCCTGCAGAAAGTGAGGGACAGGTCACAGTTGACCATGGCCTGATCTGGTGACTTCCCCTTTCCAGTCTCAGTACAGTCTGACAAGAGCACAGCAGTCCTACAAGTCCTTGGTGCAGATCCACGAAAAAAACGGTGAGGCTGGAGCCAAGCCCCCGGAGAGCCAGACATGTGCCAGGCCCCAGATTTCCACCTCCAGCCAAATAGCAAGAAGCTTGTTTGTTTCCTAAGCCTCACTACCATTAACCCAGCATCTGCCCAGTTCTCAGGAGGTCTAGAGGTGGCTAATGTCACTCTTCTCCCCAAGAAGCAGCAGCGGTGGGGTCACAGGTAGACTTGGTACTGTCTTCTTCCTACCACCCTTTGCAAAGCTCATCCAGTTCCTATTACCTCTGGGTGGGCTCACCATTTCCCTCCCTTATAACCTCCAGGTAGGCAGCCGCAGTTTCTGTATACCATGTCCCTATGTCGGGCATCCTTCCTGGGGTATTCTTACCTGGAACACTGAAGATGTCCTCAGGGATTGGGGTAGAGATGGCATGGGCCTGCCCCTCACTATGCCGGTTTTTCTTTGCAGGCTGGTACACACCCCCAAAAGAAGATGGCTAACCCTGGAGTATCATCCCCTCCCTTCACCTCCCCCAGGCACCACTGGACCAATTAATTACCTTTGAATGCTGTATTTGGATCTCACGCTGCCTCTGTGGTTCCCTCCCTCATTTTTCCTGGACGTGATAGCTCTGCCTATTGCAGGACAATGATGGCTATTCTAAACGCTAAGGAAAAAAAACAAACACAGAATTGTTTCAAGTACTCAAGACTGACTACAGACCAACCACCTTGCTGGAACCCTTGCTAGCAGGCATTCTTATAAAGAAACTTTCAAGCCTCCTTCTATTGCTGGAAACTCAGCTGTGCTCCAGACTAGAGCCTCCTTACCTATGCTATGGATTTTTAATTTATTTTCTCTTATTTCATGTACACTGCTTTTTTTGGTTACAGTGTATGATGGATGTGTATGAAAAAAAAATGTATCTTTGGGAAAACAATTACAGTTTGTTAATTTGAAGATGCTGGTCTTGACTCATCTTTATTTTTATTCCCACATCCCATCCCATTCCTTGCCTGCTTGGGAGGTGGGGGAGGGGAGCCAGGCCCACTATGCTTAGTGTTCTGCTAGCACAAGAGAAAGGCCAAGCTGAAGTCCTCCCCTAGATTGCTCCTGAAGACCACCGGAGCAGCCAGCACCTGTGCCCCTTGGAAGGCAGAGCCAGGCCTGCTAAACTACAGCACAGGCCTAGATGATCTTGATTCTTAAGACTCTACTAGCCTCAGTTCTCAAATTTCTAACAAAAGATAAGGAGACTCAAGTGGCTACTTCATAAATTCATTTTAAATTAAGTCTGGATAGGACCCAGGCTCTAGGGTCTGTGGCTTTCTCAAATCCCAGCAACATGCTGAGTGGTTATAGTTCTTTCCTTGGTTCCTGGCCTTCCCAGAAAGCACAGGATGGTCCTCTCTGCTCACCTCCCATCTCCTGCTTTATTGGGTTATCTAAGAGAAAATGTATAACTCTGAAGTAAGGCTTGGAGAACTTTGGGATCTTTCAAACCAGCCTGACAGTGGGTCCTACTGGGAACAGCTAGCTCTACAGGGTTGTGTTATGTAGTGGGTTCTCGCCACTGTTTGGGGACTGCAGGGAAGGGGGAAAGCTGGGGAGAAGTCTGTACAGAGTTGGAAATGTTGGTGCTGTGTTGTGATGGACCTGCTGTTGTAATACTTAGGGATTGCTTTGTGACTAGCAGGTACTGCCTCCGTCTCTGTCAGTGAGCTTGCTGTGAGACCAACTGCCTGCTGACTAGATGGAACTGAAACAACTGGCCAGAGACAGCCAAGCGAGGACCCAAGTTTTAGGAAACCCGAATCTGGACAGTTGCCTGGGAGTGTTCTGTACTGTTTCTGAGACGTGGCATGTTCATCTGGTCCTCCCCCCCCCTTTCCTTTTGAGGGATTCGTACATCTCGCTGCTTCAGGAGATGGGGAGTCCACCAATCCTGCTCAGTGCTGCTCAGATTCTGCCTCCACCCACTTGTTTAGGGTGCTGATACATGGTGAGGCTGAAATAAAGAGAGGACACAAGAGGGAAATTCATTCTGTAGAACCAAAATCTGTGGAATCGTACAGAAGCCTGTGTGGCCTCCTTCTGAACTTACACCAGCCCTGGCTGGCATATAGACTGTGTTTTTAGTAATGTGTACTGTGAGCTGTCCTCTGTATAATGTATTTTGTAATGTATTTTTCTCATCTACCAAAGGATGAAACAAATAAAGTTATTTAAATAGTTTGGCTCTAAGAAGCTTATTTAAAGAAATAATGGGACTTTTGGAGGTGGACTCCTTCCTGGGCTGCAGCTAGGGGGTCATGTCTCTGAGGACTCCTGGGTGGGACCGCCCTTCGCCTTTGGAGCCGGGGCCAGGGGGTTGGCGGATTTGGGTCGGTGGCTCTGCACCTTTGTGCAGGCTGCCCAGAAGTCACTGGGGCAGAACAAGAAGAGAAGAGTGCTTTGGTGTCCAATATCCAATATATAAACAAAATTGAAAACTAGACAAGTCAATACTCCATAAACAAGGAGGAGGAAAGAGGAAAAAAAAAATATCTGAAGGAGGAAAGCAAAACCATCTGCTAACATAGTGAAAAGGTATTTGTGATCTGAACCACAAAAGGGAAGCCCACATGCCAGGGACATAATGAAAGGACAACATGGGAAAGGCACAGGATAATCCTGCACCAAGCTCTACCAAACCTATAGGAGATAGCTACAATGGGAACCCCTTGGAGGAGACCCAAGGAACAGATCTTAGAGGAATAATTGCAGACCTATGCAGAGAAATTAAAGAACATAAAGAATTCAGAAAACTAAGAGAGAGAATGAAAAACTCAAAAAGGACCTAGAGGGATACAATGACAAACATCGGAAAGAACTAAAGGAACAGATTGACAAACTCCAGAAAGAACTAGAGGGAGAAAAAATAAAGAATACAAAGAACTAAAGAGAGAGAATGCAAAACTCAAAAAGGACCTAGAGGGATACAATGACAAACTTCGGAAAGAACTAAAGGAACAGACCGATAAACTCCAGAAAGAACTAGAGGGAGAAAAAAACAAACTCTGAAAGGAAGTAGAAACACTGAAAAAGGAAGCCAACCAACGAAGTAAGGAGCACCAACAAGAGATTGAGAAGCTCAAAAAGGAAATGGAAATACTAAAGAAAACACAGGATGAAATGAAAAAGGAATTAGAACACTCATCCAATCAAGAAGAAAGGAAAGGAAAAAGCCTCAGAAGAATGGAGGAAGCAGAACAAAGAATATCAGATCTGGAAGA
>VZQC01003736.1:496787-537442 GCA_009823505.1 Rhizomys pruinosus | reverse complement strand
GGGCTCATAGTCATTTGACATAAAGGGGACTGCCAGGTCCTGGCTGGGAACAGTAACACTACTCCTTTTGACAATTCTCCATTTTTCCTGTCAAACTTCTTTTTTTTTTTAATTGTTTTTTATTAATTTTATTTATTTCCGTATGTGCATGAATGTACTGTCTGCATGCAAGTCTGTGCACCTGTGTCATGCAATGCCGCGGAGGTCAGAAGAGGGTGTCAGATTCCCCTGGAACTGGAGTTCTCCTGGAATTGGAGTTTCAGACGGTTCTCGGCCGCCATGTGGGTGCTGGGGATCGAACCCGGGTCCTCTGTAAGAGCGGTCGGCGCTCTTAACCACTAGGCCATCTCTCCAGCCCCCCTGTCAAACTTCTTATGTCAAAATGTTAAGTTTATTTTTATTTTATTTTATTTTACTTTATTTTTGTCTTTTTGAGACAGGGTCTCCCTGTAGCCCAGCTGTCCTGGAACTCACTCTGTACACCAGGCTGGCCTTGAACTCACAAAGATCTGCATGCCTCTACCTCCTGAGTGCTAGGATTATGGCTTAGTTTTCTTTTAATCACAATGTGGGGCTGGAGAGATGGCCTAGCAGTTAAGAGTGTCGACTGCTCTTGCACAGGACCTGGGTTTGATTCCCGGCACCCACATGGCAGCTGAGAACCATCTTTAACTCCAGTTCCAGGGAAATCTGACACCCTCTTCGGACGTCCACGGCATTGCACGACACAGGTGCACAGACCTACATGCAGACAGTACACTCATACATATAAAAAATTTTTCCCTAAAAAAAAAAATTTTAATCACAATGCATTAAAAACCAAGGCCATATCATAAAGGGCAGATTCCTCTAGCAGGAAGGCAAGGAGAAATGTACATGTCCCAGGCAGCGTAGCGTGGCTTGGAGACCACAGCCAAGAAGTCAGGTGGGCGCAAGAGGTTTCCAGCAGCTTCTCAGTCTCCTGCAGCAGTTTAGAGGGCAGTGGTGGATGGCTGGGAAGAGGAATAAGTCACCCAAATGTGTGGAATATACCAGCCTTTATCTCCCAAGGTGTTGGCCCACTGGCTGAAGGTTCTGTACCTGATTTTTCATGCAATACCAAGAAACTAAACAAGGGCTTTTCCATTCTATGGGATACAAAGGGAACAGGGAAAAACATGAGCTGCCTGGGGTTTTTCACCTAATAGAAGCTTCCTAGGTTTAGTTCAAATGTTTATGTCAACTTAGGGAACTGAAGATACTGGATGAATGAGACTTCTGAAAAGGCGAACTGGAGTAAAGGAACTGGATATCAGTTCAGTGCCCAAGGAGGCCTCAAGAATGAAGGGTGCTCAGGGCCGGGCAGGCAGACAAGAGGAAATGAGCTGGGGGTACCCTGTTAAACTCTCCAAAGTCGATGTACAACTACAAGAGGAGAAAAGGAAGGTTAGTGGAAGGAATGCTATTCTCCATCCAGTCCCCTAACTCCTTGGATAAGTTCAGTTTGTTTCAACTGAAATGCAAGGGAAACCCACAGAACCCTGGCAGAAGCTAGGAGACTCAAAAGTAGGGCCTGGTTGTGGGGGCTGGGGGAGGGGGGTGGTTAGACCTCTTAAGTTCAGAGCACTAGTACTTTTTCCCTTTGAGGATTTGATGGACACCCCGAATTCAAAATGTCTGCAAAACAACAAAACTTAAGGACACGTGGTAGGGTAGAGGAGGGAAGTAAAAAGGTGGTGGTAGGGCTGGAGAGATGGCCTAGCGGTTGAGAGGGCCGACTGCTCTTGCAGAGGACCTGGGTTCGATCCCCAGCACCCACATGGTGGCTGAGAACTGTCTTTAACTCCAGTTCTAGGGGAATCCAACACCTTCTCCTGACCTCCAAGGCACTGCACAACACGGGTGCACAAACCTGCATGCAGACAGTACATTCATACACATACGAAAATAAATAAATAAATAAAATTTTAAAAGAAAAGCAAAAAAGGCGGTGGCCACAGGGAAAGGGCTCTGGCTGCAGACCAGCTCCCTAACAAGTCTCTGCTGGCTCCTAACTCCCCACACTAGGATGAATGAAAATGATAAAAGCTGGAACGAAGGGGGAGAGGGCAAGGTAGCTTATAGAAAGAGGAAGCACTAACATTTTGTTAAAATAATTACAGTGATCCGGGGTTTCTGTCCTCTAATGGGAAGTTCTGCCGAGGAGAGAACTCAAGAGTTTTGGGTGGAGGGATAGAGACTCAAAAGCAGAGAGGTTTTCGGCTTGGTCAGTGGTCCCATAGCCTGGAAAGCCAGAATAGGGACCCAATCAAAAAAGAAAACCCTTTCTCAAAGAAGTCTCCCCAACTGCTGCCACAGTCCCCAAACCCAGAGGCTGTTGGTATGAGACCACCTCAGCTAGGGCAGGAGTAGACTCCCTCCCTAGAATGCCAGGAGGGTCCTCACACTTTCCTGGGCCTTCCTTTCCTCTTCCCCCCAGGGGTTGCTTTCTCCAAGTCCACCCCAAAACTGAGCACACAGCTGGTCTGGGCCCTCTGGCCCTCCTGGCAGCTGCTCTTTGGATCAGAAGTCTCCCCACTGGGCCACCTTCCAATATCTAGAACTAGAAGGTCAAGAGCTTTATCTGTTCTGCCCCAAGCTGGTGGCAGGGGCCCTTTTCATGTAGTGACCCAAGATGCCCTCTGGGTGGAGCTCCCTGACCACCGGGCATAAGCCTGCCAGCCTCCCGGGGAGCCTGAGCTTTGCACTTCAAGGTGACACTTTTCCATCTGAGGGGTGGTTGTATGCACTCTTCCCAATTCCCCCAAGCAATATTTCATCCTTTACCCCAACCTTGAGAAGAGACAGGCCAAAGAAGGGGCTTCTTTCTCTCCAGGATATGGAAACTGAGGTACCAGTCAGCATCTAGATCAGAAGAAACAGCCTGTCAGAAGACCCTAAGGGCAGTGCTCCAACCTCTGTTCTGGTTTTCAAATCCTCATTTTCTTCTACAGCAGAATCATTTTCCAAAGAGATTGTAAACAAAACTCAAAGCCCTTGAAACATCTGTCACCTGAGGGGCCTGGTGGAAGCAAGGGCAGGGATCTCCCTGCTTCACCTCAAGAACTCAGCCTTGGGGTGGCAGCTGATGTCCGTCAGGGACCCTGAGGCTCCAGAACAAGGTGTGAATGTCATGACTCAAGGAGGAGCAGGGGCTGGAGAGATGGCCTAGCGGTTGAGAGCGCCGACTGCTCTTGCAGAGGACCAGGGTTCGATCCCCAGCCGCCACATGGCGGCTGAGAACCATCTTTAACTCCAGTTCCAGGGGAATCTGACGCCCTCTTCTGGCCTCCAAGGCATTGCATGACACAGGTGCATAAACCTACATGCAGACAGCACATTCATACACATAAAAAATTTTTTTAAAAATCTATTTTTGGTCTTTTTGAGACAGGGTCTCCCTGTAGCCCCAGCTGTCCTGAAACTCGCTCTGTAGACCAGGCTGGCCTTGAACTCACAAAGATCCACCTGCCTCTGCCTCCCAAGTGCTAGGATTAAAGGCGTGTGCCACCACGCCCGGCTAAATTTTTTAAATTTTTAAAAAAAGGAGCTCTACCAGCATGGTGGCTGCTAAGTTGAAGAGAGGGAAAAAAGCAGAAACTGAAGGGAACCTGCCACGCCAGTCCCGCAGAGGTTCCAGAAGTAGTCTGTCACTGATCCTTGGGACAGGACAGAGCACAACTCACCTTTCTGCAGCCGAAACAGTGGGATGGTCAGAAGCCATCATTGTTTGGCTGCACAGGGTCCCCACATGGAGGGTGGCTTACTGCCCAAAGTCAGCGAACATGACCACAGCCCAGTAGTCCACCCTGTCTACCACCCAGCACCTGGCCAGCAGGAAAAAGGGAGAGAGGCAGAATGTGCTACCTGGTTCTATACACAGCAGTCTTCGGGAAGAGGCTAAAACTCTAAGGAACATTGATTCTGCTTTCCTCCTCTGGCTCCTTGCATCTCCAAGTGAAGTAACCCCAAGCAGGAGCAACCACGCTGGAGGAAGAGCAGAACAGAAGCCCTGGACTCCAGAGAAGCAGCAGCCCTCCCACCAGCCCTCCATCTCCCTCACGCTGCACAGTGACACCAGAGTTGCCCAGGTGGTACTCCGCCAGGCCCTGCGCTGCACAGCAGAGTCACCCAGGAAGGGCTACCAGTCCTCTGCCTTGGGCAGGGTGCTGAACAGCACCTGCATGCTCTGGTACAGCATCTGCAGGTGGGACAAATGCAACGGTCTCATCGCCGGCCCTGCATGGCACATCCGTCTCTGTGGATGACCTCTGTTACAGAAGCCTGTTAATCATCCCCAAGAGAACCGAAAGCTCCCTGGGGAAGGAGACAAGACAGAAAGCCAGGATTAGACAAAAGTGGCTCTGGACCTCCCCCACTGACTGGCTCCTATCACCATGCTCAACCCGGGAAAAGGTTGATGTCCCCCAAGAGGGACATCAACCTATTTGTACCACAGTGATGTGTATGGCCCAGAAGAATGGGGTCACCAGCAGTCCCACTCCCCATGCACACGGTGCGTGAGAGCCAGCCAGCTCAGGTGTCGGCACACCCTCAGAGCAACACCAGGAAGGTGCTCCAGGGGAGGAACAGGGCAATAAGGGAGCTGAGTGGTAGAGCAAAGGGTGTAGTACAGGCTACCAGACCACCCTAGGCAGGAGGGTTGTGCCACCTCTCCAAGAGACAGGGCAAGACAAGGACCAAAGCAACACAATGCATGGCAGAGGAAAGGAGGTCCTGGGCTAGGGGCACTGGTCCTGGAGAGCCCCAGAAGGGGAAGAGTAGAGGAAACAAGACCCATCAGAAAAGTTCCTTAGGAAGGAGTGGCGCTGGGTGGATTCTGAGCCTGTGCAATGAGTCTGACCTGAATGACCAGGTCTGGACTGCCAGCAGTGCAGAGTGTGCCCGCAGTCCTAAAGCAGTTCCTCCCACCGTCTGCCACACGAGCACCTAGTGCCACCATGTCACATGTGGTTACCAAGGCAAACCTGCTGCTTCAAGGACAAAACCAAACCACTGGTCATAGGACATCAGGCAGACATTATTCTGGTGTCCCTAACATTAGGAACGGTACTCACGTTTTACAGATGCATTGGACGTGATTCCTGTAATGGCTGTTTTCCTGCAGGCGGTGTCTCATGTAACCTCTTAGCCTCAGCATCCGGAGTTCCAGAATCCGAATAGTTCAAATCAGATAGAATTGTATATTTACTATTGTTGGGAAACGTTCAACCCTCCAGATCCCAACATCATGTCTTCAGTTTCAACACAATTGATCTTGGTTCTTACTTCACTGCTTTTGGTTCTGCCTGTTGTTGAAGCAGTAGAAGCTGGAGATGCAATTGCTCTCTTGTTAGGTGTGGTTCTCAGCATTACAGGCATATGTGCTTGCCTGGGGGTATATGCACGAAAGAGAAATGGACAGATGTAACCTTGAAGGCTCTTCTGAACCAGATTTCACCCTGACACACTGAAACCCATCATGCTGTTGAGGCTAAACCTGAGGTTTGATCTCTATAGTTCTCAGCAGTTAATAGGGTGATTCCACATTCTTAGTTGTTTCTCATAAAATGGGAACATTTTGTTAATAAGGGGAAAAAATGTTTTCTTTACAAAAAATAGTGCACTAAAAAATGCAGCCTACAATTTATATTTGCTGCTTAGAAGACGGTCAAAATAAAATGGCTTAAATTTACATAAGTATCACTTCGTACTTTCAGAATTGTCAAAGCACATGAAATCGGAAGTGCATTGCACGTATAATCCAAGCCTCTTTAATCTTGAGGGAACCTTTTTTCTCATTTTTTTAATTAGATTTCTGTTTTATCTCCCAAGTTGATGTTGTACTTGGATATTAAGTTGCCAAAAATTAAAATTATGTCTGAAGGAAAAAAGTTTTAATAAATAATTGGTACTCAATGTATCTAATACTAAAATGGAAGAAAGACTTTGCATATATTAAAAAAAAAAATTAAATGTACAGAACAAAGGGAATACTGAAAGTTGCAAAAGTAAAATAAGTCATATATAAAGAAAAAACCACAGCCATTCTCTGATAACAGAGAATCACGATTTCCACACGCCAAAATGCATACTGTTTGTTGCCTTTGATTTTTTTTATTATCATAATGATATGCATTTTAATTACTGTATACTTCTCACCAAGGATTCAGGTTACCAATTTAATATTAAAGGATTTTTTTGAATATTTATGGCAAAGTCCTTTCCTATAATAAATGGTTGATCTTGGCGTGATCTGGTATCCAGAAGACGACTGTGATGGGGCTTCCTCTGCACCACAAATGGAACTGATTTTTTTTAATTTTATTTTATTTATTTTTTTTTTTTTTAAGCTGTGTTGGGGTGGAGGGATATGCAGCTAGATGAGTTCTATTTTTTTTTTTTTTTTTTTTTATCTTGTATGTATATGAATGTACTGTCTGCATGTAGGTTTGTGCACCCGTGTCGTGCAATGCCACGGAGGTCAGAAGAGGGTGTCGTATTCCCCTGGAACTGGAGTCAAAGACGGTTCTCAGCCACCATGTGGGTGCTGGGGATCGAACCCAGGTCCTCTGCAAGAGCAGTCGGCACTCTTAACCGCTAGGCCATTTCTCCAGCCCCAATTTTATTTATTTTTTGCATGTGTATGAATGTACTGTCTGCATGTAGGTTTGTGCACCCGTGTCGTGCAATGCCAAGGAGGTCAGAAGAGGGCGTTGGATTCCCCTGGAACGGGAGTTAAAGACAGTTCTCAGCCGCCATGTGGGCACTGGGGATCGAACCCAGGTCCTCTGCAAGGGCAGTTGGTGCTCTCAACCACTAGGCCATTTCTCCAGCCCCAGGAACTGATTTTTATAAACCAGTGTGGCTCACAGCCTCTAACCAGGTCTGATGCGGGTTTCCTGAAACCTCTTCCCTTACCCCACACTATCCCGGCCCATCCTCTGGGAGCAGAGTGAAGCCTGTCATCACCATTTGCCTTGGCAGCCCTTCCACCCCTTGCTCACCTCACTTCCATGGGAACTTCAAAGGCTGCCCTCTGGTTCTTCATCTTATGGGAGCAAGTGGGAGCCTGAGGAGTAACTGTGCATGCTAGAAAGAGATGGGCACAGGACCAGAGGGAGCAGCCCAGCCTTTGTCACGAGCCTGCCTGCCCTCCAAGGAGCATAGGATGTGCCTAGCAAAGACACCCTTCCACTTCCCAGGCTCCACACCCTCATCCTTCCTACACTCTGGGTCACAGGGAACAGAGTAGAGAGGAGGCTGCTGAGGAGGCAGTGGCCCTGCGTGGGAAAGAAAGCAGGTGTGTGGCAGGCAGCTCAGGATTTCACCAGCAGTCTGGGCAATCCCACTGTCAGACTTCTCAAAAGCCTGGGGAGAAAGAGGAGGCATCTCCCAGATCGCTGTATTTATGTTTCTGTATTGGAGCACCCCTCATCAGCTGGGAGGCAATCGCAGCTCTTCCTCTGAGAAGCATGTGGCAGCTCAAAGAAGAGATTCACAGAAAGATGCCTCTGCTCCAGCCCTTCCCTGCTCCAGAGCATGGCTCCCTCCACGCAGCTCCACAGGAGCAGCACTGACATTCACAACCCAACAGCCCCTTCTCGGATCTCAGTTTACTAACTCGTTCCCATCCTCTCCCCTTTCCAGAAACACCCCTGGTACATTTCCCCATCTACCTTCTTTCCAAGACTGTCCCCATCTCCATTGTTTCGGGGTACCAATGCTACACCCCGACTCCTAAAGCTCTCTGAAATTCTATTCAAATATGTCCTACAAAATACTTGGCACATGCCAAATTCTCAGTAAATACAAAACATCTATTTACTGAGAATTTGGCATGTGAAAACAAGAAAATGGCAAATTCTTAATTCTTTTAAAAACTATATCTAGCCGGGCGTGGTGGCGCACGCCTTTAATCCTAACACTCAGGAGGTAGAGGCAGGCGGATCTTTGTGAGTTCAAGGCCAGCCTGGTCTACAGAGTGAGTTCCAGGACAGCTGGGGCTACAGGGAGACCCTGTCTCGAAAAGACAAAAAAAAAAAAAAAACTATATCTATTTATGTCAGGAGGTGGCACGCCATGGTATGTGTGTGGAACCAGTACAATTCAAAGTCCGTACTTTGGGAACTCGCTTCTAACCATGTTGGTTCCAAGGATCAAACTCCAGTCACCAGGCTTGGCAGCAAGCACCTTTATCCCCTGAGCCATCTCAAATTCTTAACTCTCTAAGTATTAGTTTTCTTCTCACTTTCTGATTTCTTTTTTTTTTTTTTATTTTTTTTTTATTTTTTTTATTGTTATATTATTTTTTATTTTGAGACAGTCTGTAGGTAGCTAGGACTGGCTTTGAAGTTGTGACGATCCTCCTGCCTCTGCCTCCTGTGGACTGGTATTTCAGGCATGTGGCTTGGCATCTAGCCAAGCCTTAGTGTTCTGTACCATGAATGGTTCCTGCCTTGCTATGAGGAGTTACTATCCTTGGGACATGGTGTTTAGTAGGTACTTAAAATAGAAGCAGCGTGGCTAAGGGGTTGGAAGTGTAGGTCTCTCTGGGCTCCAATGCCGGGCCCAGAACCACCTGGCTGCTTAACTTTAGGTGCTGCTAGGTGTTGGTGTCAGCAGAACAGGACAGCCTAGCACTGCTGGGATCACATGCATTCCACAGCGAAATCATGGGCAAGAGCCTCCTCGGTGAGGGAAGCACGCATGGTCAGTGAGACCCAAACCCTGCATAACTACTGAAACCTACAACAGCCACTTAGCTATGCCACATTCTGCCTTGCCTGCTTGCCTGTTCCGGAGGAGGGGCCAGAGACTAAGATCACCTCTTTTCTTTTTTTTTTTAATTTTTATTTATTTCTGTATGTGTATGAATGTACTGTCTGCATGTAGGTTTGTGCACCCGTGTCGTGCAATGCCGCGGAGGTCAGAAGAGGGTCTCAGATTCCCCTGGAACTGGAGTTCTCCTGGAATTGGAGTTTCAGATGGTTTTCGGCCGCCATGTGGGTGCTGGGGATCGAACCTGGGTCCTCTGTAAGAGCGGTCGGCGCTCTTAACCACTAGGCCATCTCTCCAGCCCCTAAGATCACCTCTTCTAGCCAAGCAGATTCAGCCCTTCTCCACTTAGAATTCCCTGAGGCAGCTCTAAATGTTGACCTAGGAACCAGTGATCAGACAGATTATCATTATTATTTTACATTTATTTAGAGTGTGCATGCACATGTACCCATGTGTCATGACATACATGTGGAGGGCAGAGACAATTCGTGGGAGTCATTTCCCTTGTTCCACCATGTGGGTTCTAGGGATTGACTCGGGTGTGAGGCTCAGTGGCAAGTGTCTTTACCCACTGGACCATTTCACCAGCCCCTCAGACAGATAATTAATGCAGAGAACACAATTTAAGAGATAAATATAAAAGTCGTCTAGCTGGGCGTGGTGGCGTACGCCTCTAATCCCAGCACTCCAGAGGCAGAGGCAGACGGATCTCTGAGTTCAAGGCCAGCCTGGACTATAGAATGAGTTCCAAGCCAGCTGGGGAACAACAACAACAACAACAACAACAACAACAAAAAGTTTTCTTTGACAGTTTGCAAATAAATTGCAGAGAAAACCGCATAACTATTGAAACCTACAATAGCCATGTCACCCCAAAGTAAGGTTCCTATTTCAGGTTGAGTTTATTTTTAGTTTTTACTTTTTTGAAGCAGGGTCTCATTATTTTCACTAGCTACCCTGTAACTCTGTATGTGGATCAAGTCAGCCTCGAACTCACAGAAAGATCCACATGCCTCTGCCTCCTGAGTGCTGGAATTAAAGATGTATGCCACCATGCCTGGCGCCATGCATTTCTTTTTTTTTTTCTTTTCCTTTTTTTTTTGGTCTTTTCGAGACAGGGTCTCCCTGTTGTCCCAGCTATCCTGGAACTCACTCTGTAGACCAAGCTGGCCTTGAACTCACAGAGATCCGCCTGCCTCTGCCTCCCGAGTGCTAGGATTAAAGGCATGCGCCACCACGCCCGGCCTGTATTTCTAACATAGAAGTAATCACATGGAAGCACAGATCTAGAGAGCATCTCAGACCAGCCAGGTTTAGTTCTACCTTCACTGAAAGCACAGACATTCTCAGCCCCAGGTCAGGTGACAGCTGTCAATTACCTCTACTTGTCCTGAGATGTTTCTACCAGCTGGTCAAGTACTCTTAAGAACTAGGCCCTAGGGCTAGAGAGATAGCCTAGCGGTTAACAGCACCGACTGCTCTTGCAGAGGACCCGGGTTCGATCTCCAGCACCCACATGGCGGCTGAGAACCGTCTGTAACTCCAATTCCAGGAGAACTCCAGTTCCAGGGGAATTTGAGACCCTCTTCTGACCTCCTCAGCATTGCACAACACGGGAGCACAAACCTACACGCAGACAGTACATTCATACACATACAAAAATAAATAAAATTAAAAAAAAAAAGAACGAGACCCTAGAATCACCCAGCGAGCCTGAGCACTGAGAGAACACACACGGCATGCAAAAGTAAAAAATGAGACACAATCGGGAGCCCCAGCCAGCTCCCCTGACCCATAGAGAGAAGTCCTCATACGCTGCTCAGCAGGACCTCTGCCTCACCGTGACCCAGAACAGTTGCAACCTCTCAAACCTGCAGCCTGAGTCTGCTCCCAGCCCCACTGAGCAGGTCCCTTCCTGGAGAGCTGTACCTGAAGGGACTGTTCTAGCAAGAACTTAACATTTACAACCCAAACCTTTGATATTTTCCAACTCATACACTTGTCCTCTGGGCAGTATGTCTTGCACTTCTGTGTGCCAGCCACAACAACAACAAACCCAATAAAATAAAAACATACTAAATAAAAGCAATGAAAAACAGGTGCCTGAACCAGACAGTACAGACAGAACCAGACACGTCGCGAGTACACTTCGGCAAACTATAGAAGAAGAGAAAACTCTGGAACAGCCAAAGAAAACACTTCACCTCTGCGGGGGGGGTGGGGGGTCTGCAGCACACTGGGCTATCATGAGCAACCAGCAGCAGGATGGCCTTTCCCAGGGCTCAGAGAAGACCTGTAGGGTGCGACGTCCTCTAGGATTGAGAGAAAATGAAGGCAGTCTGCTAAGAAGGGAAACCATCTGTTTCCAGCAGAGGTGCCCAGGACGGCCAGAGGAAGGCCTCTAAACAGGAAGTGTCCCTCAGAAAATAGGACACTGAGAAAAAAATGGGCAGATATAACAGGCTTTCTTCTCCTCTTAAGTTTCCTAAATTGTGTTTGATACTTGGAAACAAAAATTATAACACTTTCTGATATGATTCTAAATAGTCATAAGGGAAATCTCCCATTTCAATTATAATTATATTATAAACAGAGAAGGGTAAAGGGTGATAAAGGGTTAGGTGTCTATACTCAAATCAGCAAAGTCAACAGGATTATGTATTTATTATTTAATATTCAGAACAACCACTTAAAGGCTGGGCCTGTGGCCCAGTGGTACAGTGCTTACCTAGCATTTACAAGTCCCTGGGTTTAATCCCCAGCACGCAAACAACAACAGCAAATGGAGCAACCACTTAAACAGTAGCTGGAAAGAAGGCTCGGAAGTTAAATGCTCTTGCAGAGAACCCCTATCAGGTAGCTCACAATACCTCTAATTCCAGCTCCACTGGATCCAACACCCTCTCCGGCCCCCTCAGAGTTCCAAACCGTAAGTAAAATGTAAGAAATAAGTCTTTTTTTTTTTTTTTAAAGTTATACAAAGAGGGACTGGAGAGATAGTTCAGTACCCACACGGCAGCTAACAACTATCAGTAACTCCAGTTCCAGGGGATCTGGTGCACTCTTCCAGCCTCCGTGGGCATTGCATGACATCGGTGCACTTGCATACATGCAGGCAAAACACTCATACACGTAAAAATAATTCATTAAAAATTTGGGGGCTGGAGAGATAGCCTAATGGTTAAGAGCTACAACAGCTCTTGCAGAGGACCCGGGGTCCGATCCCCAGCACCCACATGGCAGCTGAGAACCGTCTTTAACTCCAGTTCCAGGGGAATCTGACGCCCTCTTCTGACCTCCACGGCATTGCACGACACGGGTGCACAAACCAGCATGCAGACAGTACATTCATACACATACAAAAATAAATTAAAAAATTAAAAAAAATTTAAAGTATCCAAGTGTGGCAGCACACCCCTTTAATCCCAGCACTGAGATGGCAGAGACCAGCAGAGCTCTGTGAGCTGGAGGCCATTCTGGCCTACACAGTGAGCTCCAGGCGAGCCAGGGCTACACAGTGAGACCTTATCTCAGAAAAAATAAAATAAAATAAAATAAAGTAAAAAAAAAAAAAAAATACATTCTTCTAGATTTTCAAACTTGGTATAATATAGGTCCTTGTAATATTCCCATATAATTTTTCTTGATCTTTTCCTTGTCCGTTTTGATATTCCCCTTTTCTCACAGATTGTATTGATTTGGAGTTGTTCCTTCTTTCTTTTTGTTAACTGGGACTAGAGGTCTGGTGGCCTATCTTGTTTATTATTTCAAAGAACCAACTTTTGTTTTTATTGATTTTTTGTATGTGTTTTTCTTTTTTCTATTTCATTGATTTCTGCTCTGATTTTGTGTATTTCTTCCTGTCTGTTGCGTTTGGTTCATCTGTTGTTGCCTCTCAAGTGCTTTTTTAGCTGTAGTGTTAGATCATTCACTTGTGCTTTCTGTTTTATTCTAATTAGGCACCCAGGGCTATAAATTTCCCTCCTTAGGACTGCTTTTTAATGAGCCCATAGGTTTTGTTGTGTTGTATTGTCACTTGTCATTCAGGTTCCATGAATGTTTTTATTCTTTTCTTATTCTCTTTTGACCCTTCATTATTCAAGAGTGTGTTGTTGTTATCTCCATGTGTTCTTTGTAGGCAGAGGGCTTGTCCTGGTGGTGATGTTGAGCTTCTTGCACTGGGTCTGACAGGAATGCATGAATTATTTTCAATCTTTTTGTATTCGTAGAGGTTTCTTCTGTGTCCCAGGATGTGGTCGATTTTGGAGAATGTTCCGTGGGGTGCTGAGTAGAAAGTGTATTCTCTGGTATTAGGTTGGAATTGTTGTGGTAGAGGTCTTGAGGTCCATTTGGTGTATCATATCGTTCAGTTCAGATGTCTCTCTCGGTTTATTTTTGTCCTGTTGACTATCCAAAGGATTCATGGGGGTATTGAAGTCTCCCACTATGAGTGTGCTGGGGTTAGTCTGTGACTTGTGGTCCTGGGAATTGTCTTTATAAAAGTTTGGTGCACCAGAATGTTGGGGCACTATATATTAAATTGGTGAAACTCTTCTTGGTGGATGTTCCTTTGATGAAAATGTAATGGCCGCCTTTGTCCTCTCTGAACTGTTCTTTTCTTGAAGTCTATTTTATCTGATATTAAAATAGCAAATACAACCTGCTTTCTTTTTTTTGGTTACCATTTTTGCTGTGGAATATTTTTTTTCCATACACCTTCACTTTAAGGTGGGCCTGTCCTTGAAGGTAAGATGTTAGTTTCTTCTTGCAGACAGCTATCGATGGATTTCTGTTTCCTAATACAGTCTCCCAGTCTATGTCTTTGTGATTGTGGAATTTAGTCCATTAATATTTAAGGTTATGACGATAGGTTTGGTGTTTTCTCTTTTGCCTTATTATCATTTTTGCGGTTTGTTTTGATTTTAGGTTTTGGTTTTACTTCGGCAGTTATGCTTTTATTATTTCTCCTTCTAGTTGCTGGGTTGGTGTGCTCCTTTTCTTTGTTCTTTGAATTGCTTAAGTATTCTCTGAAGGGTGGTTTTCCCGACATGTGTTCTTTCAAGTTGTTTATGTCTGAAAGTATGTTCTTCTACTCAATTCCATTCATGATTGACATGTTGCTGGGTATAGTCACCTGGCTGGAATTACATTGTCCTCTCAAACACTGAATGCTTGCTCCAGGTTCTTCTTGCCTTCATCGTTTGCTGTGAGAATGTTTGCGACCGTTTTTATTCTGATGGTTTCCCCTTATAAGGTCACTTGTTGTTTTTTTCTCTGTCGCTTTAGAATTTTTCCTTTGTTCTTGGGCGTCTCAGCATTTTAACTAAGGTGGTCGTGGAGATTTCTTTTCTGATCTTGTCTGTTTGGCGTTTCTATGTGCTTCTTGTATTATTGGTATTGGTTTGTTTCCTGTTTTAGTTTGGGAAGTTTTCATTCTATTCATTCTGTGAAGATCTGATCATACCTTTCTCTTGGGATTCTTCTCCTTCCTCTATTCCTATGATGCGGAGGTTTGATCTTTTCATAGTGCTCCCAAGCTCCTGATGTTCCATTTTTGTGTATTTTTAAATTTTTCATAATCTTTCCTTGAGGTTTTTAGTTGTTCTGTGTTATCCTTCCAGGTCTGATATTCTTTTTTGTTCTCTCTGCTTCTATTCGCTTCTGAGCTTTTTTCATTTCTTTCTCTGAATGGATGAGTGTTGTTATTTCCTTTTTCATTCACTCTTCTGATTTCTTTAGTGTTTCTATTTCTTTTTGAGCTTCTCGATCTCTGAGAAGCATCAAAAGAATCATAGTAAAACACTAAAGAAATCAAAGAGGAGAATAGAAAAAGGAAATCAAAACCTCATCTCTATTGTACAGAGACGAAAGGCTAAATGAAAAAAGCCTCAGAAGCAAATGGAGGAAGCAAGAACAAAAATATCAGACAACTGGAGGTATTATTAACACAAACAGACTAACACCAACCCCTCATAGGTTCGTGGAAGGGGTATTATAACTGCATTGGGAACACAGAGGTTTGCTCAGTGTCGCCAGGAATGCTAGAGTTAGTTTCTGACTCGATGAACACTGAATTATCTACTAACTGAAGGACCCTACAAACTATCATATAATTCCCCGAAAAAGGATGCCGTTATATCACGGTTGTAGGTACCTCCGCTCGATCCCGTGGTCTTGTAGCAGGACGACAACGCGTAGTAAAAGATAACACAAGATCAGAACCCCTACGGTGGGCCTCTTGACCTTGAGCATTCATAGACCGCACTTGAACTTGGATCGCATGCACCCTGTCCAGAACTACCGACAGAGCATATGCATGAAAATCCCTAGTGTCTAATCACTTTTAGTCTGAATATATCTAGAATTCAGATCGGTATCCTCACGCAGTAAACATAGCCTGATACAAACGTCCCTGTAAGCGTGCGATACCACAGCCAAGGTTTATGGGCATCCAAGCCATAGTGAACAGAGATACCGTCATAGCAAAGCACATTTAGGAAGTGACTGCAGATACAGGACAAGCGATCATTCATACAATGATAAATTAAGCTCCACGCCCACATGCATCGAATCAAGTAATTAATGCTGAGAGCAGGCCTCAATAAACAAGAGGATCAAATTTGGAATTCTCCTACACCAGCGCAGCTTACAGCCGAGATGTACTCTCTGTAATATATCATTCCTCACGTTTAGCGTCCCACCACATTGGCCCCCCAACCAGTTCAGTGACCGCATATTGATCTGCAAAATCTATAAGCCCAGCTATAAAATCGCTCGTGCTCTAGGGGTGTAGATATCCATGCGCCACTAACCGCTGCTGGAGCTTCTCCTCATCAGCAGAAAATCGTGCATTTAAGATAGAGCAACAGTCATAAATGGCCGTGGAGCAAAAGCGCATCGCCCCAAGGTGTTATAATGAGTGGTGGACCACGATATATCTGATAGAAATGGTGCACTACCGCCACCTTGGAGAAGAGAGAAGGGTCCCTGACTGCATATCAGGGCACCGCCATGAACTGGAACGAGTCGACTGCAAAAAAATCGTACGAAAATCGAACACTACGGCCTGGGGTAAGTAGAGCAATACGGTGACGGAATGAGGAGTCAAAACAGGGACATTCTCACCCATCACCGATAGTCAAAGTGGAAAGGCGTGACCGTCCGGTGGCACATAAGTCGCAGAAAGAGAACGCTACTCTGAGCCCTCAGGGTCCTATAGGCCAGAATTGCTACTGCAAGGCAATCAAAGAACAGAAACATATGGAGGAGCCACCTAACCCCAGCGGGGCAACTAGGGAAGTGTAGTGATAAACCGTTCAATCCAAAGCACGGAGCAATCCCAGACCCGGCAGGAATAAAAAAACCTGAAATCGAAAAACCGCAAATGGGGACCTAATACAGGCGATCGAGAAGAAGGCACACAAACCATCAGGGTCATAACCTAAATAGTAATGGACTAAAATTTCCCCAATGCAAGAAGAACATTGAGACGGGAACTGATAGAACAAGGAATCCTCCGTAGGTTCAATCCTTCCTTTGTGCTGGGCAAGGCGAAACGACATCTGAGCAGGCCTTTCACCAAACAAAAGCGTACCACCTTGTACCACCGAGATGTGAATGGAGTGCTTATGGATACAATATCACACCTATGTCGACACGTAGTGACTGTTGCAAAATGTTTCTGCCGGACCAAAAAGAATCAGCACTAGTAGCAAGGTTGCCGTGGTTGGCAATTTTAATATCAGAATAAATATTTAGGACTGCAAGTTATCAAATTAAACCAGTTACAGGAAGAGACAAAGAGGGCAGTCCATTTACGCATTTCATGCAAAGCTACCAAGCCAGCCAAGAAGAGTCTTCACAATATTAATAAGGCGTAGTCCGCCCCAACCATTCTGGTGCACCAAACTTATAAAGACAATTCTCCAGGACCACAAGTCACAGACTAACCCCAGCACACTCATATGGGGAATTTCAATACCCCATGAATCCTTTGGATAGTCAACAGGACAAAAAATAAACAGAGAGACATCTAGAACTGAACGATAGATACACCAAATGACCTCAATAGACACTCTACCACAACATTCCATCCTGAATACCATAAGAATACACTTTCTACTCAGCACCCCACGAACATTCTCCAAAATCGACCACATCCTGGGACACAGAAGAAACCTCTACAAATACAAAAAGATTGAAATAATTTCATGCATCCTGTCAGACCACAGTGCAATGAAGCCTCAACCATCAACACCGAACAAGACCTCCTGCCTACAAGAACACATGGAGACTAAACAACACACTCTTGAATAATAAATGGGTCAAGGAAGAGATAAAGAAAGAAATAAAAACATTCCTGAACTGAATGACAATGACAATACAACACAACAAAACCTATGGAACCATTAAAAGCAGTCGTAAGAGGGAAATTTATACCCTGGTGCCTACATTAGAAAAAACAGAAAGAGCACAAGTGAATAGATCTAACACTACAGCTAAAAGCATTGAGAGGCAACAACAGATGAACCCAAACGCAACAGACAGAAAAATAACAAAAATCAAGCAGAAAGTCAGAAATAATAGAAGAACAAAAGAAAACAATACAAAAACAATGAAGCCAAAAGTTTGGTTCTTTGAAAGAATAAACAAGATAGACAGACCTCTAGCCCAGTTAACAAAAAGAAAAGAAGGAGAAAACTCCAAGATCAATACATCTGTGGAAAAGGGAAATATCACAACAGGACAATGGAAAGCATCGAAAGAGTGATTATATATTGGGGAACCTATCAAGAACCTATTATTTACCAAGTTTTTAAATCTAGAAACAAGTTTACGAACCGGGAATTATCTGAAATCCTGGAGATCACCCAAATCTTGGCCAAGAAGACCAGCAGCTAAACAGCACCNGATCTCTTTTTGTAGCTCTTTTGTTTGCTGGTTGGTTTCTTTTTCTTTTTCAGCATGGGATCTTTTCAGTGTTTCTACTTCCTTCCGGAGCTTGTCATTCTCTCTCTCTCGGTCCTCATTCTCTTTTCTTAGTTCTTTAATTTGTTCTTTATGATCTTGTAGTTCTTTAAGTATGTTCCCAATTGTGTTTCTGATGTCTGTGTCCTGGGGCATCCCCGGAGGGATCCCACTGCAGGAGTCATCCACAGGGTTGGTAAAGCTTGGCATGGGATTATCCTGCACCTTTCCAGTGTAGTCTCTTCTTCGTGATCCTGGCATATGGGCTTTTCCTTGCCTGTATTCCAATGTGAGTCCTAAATGCCTCTTTACTGTGTTGAAGGCGTGCTTTGCTTGCCTCCTTCAGATCCTTCTTCGTAATTTCAGTTGGGGGGGGGGCTCTTCAGCCCGCGCCCCGGCACCTGCCGCTGGGCTCAGGAGATCTCAAATCCGGCAAATATGTTTTTATCTTTTGAGAAGGCTTCATTTTTATCTTCTTTTATGTTAATTTCAAAACAGAGAAGGGGTTCACAAGCCCACACCCCAGCTGAGGAGCTAAGGTGATGACTGCTGGGACGGGGAGAGTCAGTTCAGGGGTGTACCCAGCCCCCTAGGGCATCAGCGGTGTTCAGGGGTGGTCCCACTCCCAGGAAGAGGTGGGAGCACAGATTGGACTCAGTGGCTTTTATATACAAGGGCGAGCAAGGAGGGGGTAATGGCGTCATTCTTGCCCATGAGCTAAGGTGGGGCTAGAACACCTTTCCATGAATAGTGATTGTCCCAGGTTAGCTTACGGAGATGCACATGCTTTCCCGCCTCTTCTTAGAAAAGGAGTGTCCCTGCATGACACGGGTGCACAAACCTGCATGCAGACAGTACATTCATACACATACAAAAATAAATAAAATTTAAAAAATACACACACACACACACACACACAATTTAAAAAAAAAAAAGAAAGAAAAGAAAAGGAGTGTCCTCTGTCCATGTCTGAGCCTCTTCTAGAGCTTGCTCCCGTTTTACTGGTTGAACTATCCATCCCCAGGCCAGTCTTACAATGTTTTCTCCTAGCATGAGGTTTCTCATCTTCCTATTCAGGAAGAAGTATCTTAAATATTATTCAATTTTTGATCTTCCATATGCATTTTAGAATCAGCCTATTATGTTCTTCATAAAATTGTGAGAATCTTGATAGGAATTGGCCTTGATCAATAGGTCAAGTTGCGGGGAGAAATGTTATCAAATCTTACTACATATTACTGAACAAATCACTTTTCCCTATATATTTTGGGTATTCCTTCAAGACATTAATAAATGTTCAATTATTTTCCTCACTTGGGCGAAGCTCACTTTTTGCTGGATTTATAATTAAATACCCTTTTTTTGTCTTTTCTTTTTTTTTATTTTTTAAATTTTTTTTGCTTTTATTGTGTATGAATGTTACTGTCTGCATGTAGGTTTGTGCACCTGTGTCAGGCAATGCTGAGGAGGTCAGAAGAGGGCGTTTGGATTCCCCTGGAAACTGGATCTTTCTGGAATTGGAGTTACCGATGGTTCTCACTGCCATGTGGGTGTGGGGATCAAACCCGGGTCTTCTGCCAGAGCAGTCGGCCTCTTAACCGCTAGGCCCATCTCTCCAGCCCCCTAGATACCTATTTAAAAAGTACTCCTCCTGGGCGTGTTAGCACACGCCTTTAATACTAGCACTTGGGAGGCAGAGGCAGGCGGATCTTTGTGAGTTCAAGGCCAGCCTGGTCTACAGAGTGAGTTCCAGGACAGCTGGGGCTACAGGGAGACCCTGTCTCGAAAAGGGACAAAAAAAAAAAAAAAAGTAGTCCTGTACATGTTTGTTCATGGCAAAGAGAAATACAGTTGATTCTGATATGCCTGGTCTTACCTAGCTAACTCCTGGTTAACTTTTTTCCCTTTTTCTTTTTTTTAGCTCCTGGTTAACTATTATAGGGATTTTTTTTCAAAGCCAATTTTTTAGATCTGTGATTTTTATAGAGATTTTTAAAAATTATTTTATTTAGGGGCTGGCGAGATAGCCTAGCAGTTAAGAGCGCCGACTGCTCTTGCAGAGGACCCAGGTTCAATCCCCAGCACCCACATGGCGGCTGAAAACCATGTTTAAGTTCCAGGGGAATCCGACACTCTCTTCTGACTTCTGAGGCATTGCATGACATGGGTGCACCAACCTACATGCAGACAATACATTCATACACATATGAAAATAAATTAAAAAATTAAAAATTTATTTTATTTAGGCAGGCATGATGGCGCATGCCTTTAATCCCAACACTCAGAAGGAAGCAGAGGCAGGCAGATCTCTGTAAGTTCAAGGCCAGCCTGGTCTATATAACGAGTTGCAGGACAGCTTGGGCTACAGGGAGACCCTGTCTCAAAAAGACCAAAAAATTTTTATTTAATGTGTATCAGTGTTTTGCCTGCATGTATGTAAGTGCACCATAAGCATGGACTCCCACAAAAGCCAGAAGAGGGCGGCAGATCCCCAGAACTGGAGTTACAGGTGGTTGCTCCTATATGGGTGCTGGTGTAATTATCAGAAAAACTCCATTTTTAACAGAGAATCTATTTATTTGATTCTTAGCTCAAGATCTTTGCATGGCAAACTCCAGGCAGCCCAGATTCCCTCTCCTTTCCTTACCACTGACCAGCTGCACGTCCAAACCTTGAAACACAGACACAATTAACTGCTGGATTTTTTTTTTCTTCTATAACTTGCTTATCCTGCTTAAAGGCACCATGACATTTTCTAAGTGGCCCAAAAGTAAGGCAGCTTTATTCTGTTGCCCTCCCCTTTAAAAGGTAACCCCTTAACTTACTCAGGGCTGCAGTCAGATTGGCAAGACCGTATGCTGGACAGATGGTCATAACTGGGCACTGAGATTGTTTGTCAGCAGCGTTTTTGTTGTTGTTGTTGTTTTTGTTGAAACACTGGGAACCATATCAGGGTCCTCTCTAAGCCAGTGCTCTTGACCTCTGAGCCTCCACCGGTACTCCTGGATTATTTTTTTTATTTTTATTTTTTGGTCTTTTTGAGACCGGGTCTCCCTGTAGCCCCAGTTGTCCTGGAACTTACTTTGTAGACCAGGCTGGCCTTGAACTCACAAAGATCCATCTGCCTCTGCCTCTCGAGTACTGGGATTAAAGGTGTACACCACCACATGCCCAGCATTGCTTTTTTTCATTTTAATTAAAAATTTTATTTACTTATTTTTTGTACATATGTGTAGTGTGCATATGTGTGTTCACATGTATATGGGTACATGTGTGTGCAGATGTGCATACAAACGTGTGCGTGTACATGGAGGCCTGGAGGTGATATTGGATGTCTTCCTTAATCACTCTCCACTTGTTATTTAATGACCCAGAGTTTGTTAATCCTTGCTGTCTAGCTACCCACTTACCTCTGGAATCTCCCTCCCAATGGCTGGGATTATGGGTAGCAATCAGGCCTGCCAGGCTTTTATATGGGTGCTGGGGCTCGAACTCCAGTACTCATGTTTGCATGGTGTTTTAGTTTGCTTCTCCATTGCTGTGACAAAACACCTTGATCAATACCAACTTGGAGAGGAAAGGGTTTATTCATCTTACATCTCCCTAGTCACAGTTCATCACTTGGGAGCTCAAGGTAGGAACTCAGGGCAGGAACTTGGAGGCAGGAGCTGAAGCACAGGCCGTGGAGGAATGCTGCTTACTGGCTTGCTCTGATGGCCCATGCTCAGCCTGCTTTCTTTTTTTTTTTTTCTTTTTTGAGACAGGGTCTCCCTTTAGTCCCAGCTGGCCTGGAGCTCACTCTGTAGACCAGGCTGGCCTTGAACTCACAGAGACCCGCCAGCCTCTGCCTCCCAAGTGCTAGGATTAAAGGCATGTGCCACCACGCCCAGCTCAGCCTGCTTTCTTATACAATACTGAGCAACCTGCCCAGACGTGGCACTACCCACAATGGGCTGGACCCTCTCACATCACTCAACAATCAAGAAAATACTCCACAGACATGGCCAGTGGCCAGTCCAGTGGAAACAATTCCCCAATTGAGGCTCCCTCAACCTAGGTGTGGCAAGTTGACACTAAAGCTATTCAGCACACATGGCAAACAATTTAACCACTGAGCTATCTCCCTAGCCTTGTTATAGGCTTTTCCAATAACATCCAGATTTTTTTTTCTATATAAAGAAGCATTAGCCAGGCATAGTGGTGCATGCCTTTAATCCTAGCACTTGTGAGGTAGAGGCAGGTGGATCTCTGCGAATTCAAGGCCAGCCTGGTCTACAGAGCAAGTTCCAGGACAGCTGGAGCTACAGGGAGAACCTGTCTCAAAAACAATAACAACAACAAAAAAGAAGCATTGGCTGATTTCAGTGGGTAAAGTTGCTTGCTGCCAAGACTAATAACCTGAGTTTGGTGTCAGAACCCACATAACAGAAGAAGAGAACTGACTCCTATGAGTTGTCCTCTGACTACACACACACACACACACACACACACACACATACACACACACCCCACATAAAATAAGTGTAAAAAAGAAAAAATAAGCATTGCCTATAAATACAGACAGGTTTCCGTATTTATAAATGTATGGCATGGTTTCTCTTGTCTTACTGCACAAACCCAAACCTCCAGTATGTGCTGAACAGAAATGGTGCAGTTAACATCTTTGTCTTGTTTCTGTGTTTAAAAAGAAAAAAAAAGGAATGCTTCTAGGGGGTTCTGGGGGTTCAGAAAATAGCTCAATGGTAGCGCATACTCACCTTAAGTATGTACATACTAAGCACACTTGCCTAGTATGCTTTTTTTTTTTTTTTTTGTCTTTTCGAGACAGGGTCTCCCTGTAGCCCCAGCTGTCCTAGAGCTCACTCTGTAGACCAGGCTGGCCTTGAATTCACAGAGATATGCCTGCCTCTGCCTCCCAAGTGCTAGGATTAAAAGCGTGAGCCACCACACCCGGCTTGCCTAGTATGCTTAATTACCAGCACCATTAACAAAAGATACAGCTTTAATAATCTAAAAAAAAGACCAAAAAAAAATCTAAAAAAGATAACTTATCCAGACATGGTGGTACATGCTTTTAATCCCAGTACTTGAGAGGCAGAGGCAGGCAGATTTCTGGGAGTTCAAGGCCAGCCTGCTCTACATATCAAGTTCTAGGCCAGGTGGGACTATAAGGAGACTCTCTCAAAAACACACAAAAAAGGATAGAAGAAATATATCCATTAGGTCAGGCCTGGTGGGGTACTTGGGAGACAGAAGCAGGTGGATATCTGTGAGTTCCAGGCCAACCTGGTCTATATAGAGAGTTCCAGGCCAGCTGGGTCTACAAAGAGACCCTGTCTTGAAAAGACCCAAAAAAAAAAAAAAAGGGAAGACCCCCCCAAATTTTTTGGACTACATAGTGAGACCTTGTCTCAAAAACAGTTGTGGGTCAGGGCTGGAGAGATGGATCTGAATTAAGAGCACTTACTACTCTTGCAAAGGATCTGGGTTTAAGTTCCAGCATCACCTGGCAGCTACCATAATCATTCCAGAGAGTCTAGCACTCTTTGGCTCTGCAGCACTGACCACACAACACAAAAAACACATAAAAAAACAAATAACATAAATAATAAAAAAAATTAAACCGCCAATCCCCTTAAGTATAGCATTAGTGTGTGTGTGTGGTGTGTGTGTGTGTGTGTGTGTGTACCTGGGGTGGTCCCACCATATGCTAAGCAAGGATCCAACCACTGAGCTACATCCTTAGCCTTCTTCTTTTCACTCTTTGTTTTGAGATGGGGTCTTACTAAGCTGCCCAGGCTGGCCTTGAACTTACTCTATAGCTAAGGCAGATCTTGAACTTGTGAGCCTCTCTCTTGCTTCAATCTCTCAAGTAACTAGGATTACAGACCTGCAGGGCCATGCACAATTTCTTTTTTCTTTTTTTCTTTTTTTTTTTTGGTCTTTTCGAGACAGGGTCTCCCTGTAGTCCCAGCTGTCCTGGAACTACTTTGTAGACCAGGCTGGCCTTGAAATCACAGAGATCGCCCCTCTGCCTCCCAGTGCTAGGATTTAAAGACCAACAAAATTAAAAAAAAAAAAAACATCCAGGGCGGATTGGATAGATGGCCCTAGCAGTTAAGCAGCGGTACCTGACGCTCTGCCTCCCAAGTGCTAGGATTAAAGGCGTGCGCCACCACGCCTGGCATGCCATGCACAATTTATAATCTTTTTGGGTTTTTTTAATTTCAAAGCAAAAAAAAAAATTTAATAACATCAGCTGTCTTTGAACTTTTTTTTTTTTTTTTTTTGAGACAGGGTCTCCCTTTAAGTCCCAGCTGGCCTGGAGCTCACTCTGTAGACAAGGCTGGCCTTGAACTCACAGAGATCCGCCACCCTCTGCCTCCCAAGTGCTAAGATTAAAGGTGTGCACCACCACACCTGGCACTAAGGACGGTTCTTAGCCACCACGTGGGTGCTGGGAATCGAACCCCGGTCCTCTGCAAGAGCGGTCAGTGCTCTTAACCTCTGAGCCATCTCTCCAGCCCCTGGACTTACTTTTAATCTGGTTTGTTGTTGTTGTTGTTGTTGTTGTTGTTGTTGTTGTTGTTGCTGTTGTTGCTGCTGCTGCTGCTTTTGGTGTTTTTGAGACAGAGTTTCCCTGTAGCCCCAGCTGTCCTGGAACTTACTATATAGACCAGGCTGGCCTTGAACTTGCAGAGATCTGCCTGCCTCTGCTTCCTGAGTGCTGGGATTACAGCACTCAGGTGTGAGCCACAACGCCCGGATTTAATCTGCTTTTTAATCAGCTCATTAATTTTCAACCTTCCTTTGGTCATTTAAGATTGGACCTTTCTCTTTCAGCATTGTATTCTTTATATCCCCCAAACTTTGCATAGCTTGTAGCTTCCTTATTGCTCAATTCTGTGTAATTTAAATGTTCTAGTATCATTTCCTTTTTACCCATGTGTTGTTTATCTAGGCATGTTAAACTTCCAAACGTATGTGCCAGCGTTTCATTCTGGTGACCTGCTTCTTCTAACTTAAAAGCAAAACTACATCCAGCCACATCAAAACCCAGGACAACTTGCCTGGCCTCTGGATCCACTGTGACAGAACTTAACATTGAAGCTGGCAAAATATACGAAGTTCCGTTTCCAGCATAGGACTGACAGCAGCAGGTGGCAGAGGGCAGTTTCCATGAGGAGAGAAGGATGCGGAAGCTCCACGCTGACCTTTGCCTGGGGACCTTTCCACAAGCAGTGCTCACAACAGCTAGCTGCACACCAAAGTGACAGGAATTGCTGGAGCTATGTCCCAGAGAGGAAGGAGCCACAGAGAAACCCCCATATAGAGTCAGCCTCAGCTTGGGCTAAATTCTAAGCTGTCTGAGTTCAGGGCACTTTCTGAGAGGTCTTGAAAAAAAAAACAAACCCAGATGCTGTGAGGAAGGAAGGGAGGAAGTGAACACTCACAGTGCTGGGGAAGCCATGTGTTCCCACCTGGCCAGAGGAAAGAAGCTCCGGAAGCACCTTGGGGGTTCACCTGAGACCCCAGAGAGACCAAGCCAGAGGCTCAAATGACCTGTACTAACCCATACAACAACACTCAGCTCTAAATAGCATTAAAAAGTCTACTGCTGGCTTAGCTTTTCTTTTCTCTCTTTCTCTCTCTCTCTCTCTCTCTCTCTCTCTCTCTCTCTCTCTTTTTCTTTCTTTCTTTTTCAGTACTGCAGATTGATCCCAGGGCTTAAGCATACTAGCAAGTAACACTTAGCTGTACCCACAGGCCTTTTATACTTTTTATTTTGAGAGAGGGTCTCACTACATTGCCCAGGCTGGTCTTTTTGTGTGTGTGTGTTTTTGAGACAAGGTCTCCCTGTAGACCCAGCTGTCCTGGAACTCACTATGTAGACCAGGATGGCCTGAAACTCACAGAGATCCGCCTGCCTCTGCCTCCTGAGTGCTGGGATTAAAGGCATGTGCCACCACCCCTGGCCCAGGCAGCCTTTTTTAAAAATTAAAAAAGTGTGTGTGTGTGTGTGTGTGTGTGTGTGTGTGTGTGTACCACAGCACATATGTAGAGATCGGAAGACAACTTGTAGGAGTCGGTTCTCTCCTTCCACCACGTGGGTCCTAGGGACAGAGCTCAGATCTTCAGGCTTGAGCGAAGTGCTCTCACCGGTTGAGCCATCTCACAACCCTGTGCCACCACGAGGCAGGCTTTGAATTTCTGGTTCACCTACCTCAGTCTCCTAAGTAGCTGAGATCACAGGCCTGCACCTCCAAGCCTAGCTACTAATTTAATTTTTGCTAGAAAAAAATTCAATAGTGTTTAAAGGACAAAAACATTATATAAAGCCTGCATGATATCATATATCTAATACATAACAAAATTTGTATATTTGTGAAGAAATCTGAATGAATTTCAGTAGAATTGGATTCATAAATGACAAGATATGGGTAGTAACAGTAAATGATTTCATAATAACTATCATAAATATGCTAAAGAATATAAAAGAGACACAAGGCATAAAAAATGGGCTGGGAATATAGCTCAATGGTAGAAGACTGGCCCTGGATGCAAGCCAAATTATAGCATTTTTTTTTTTAAACAGGGTCTCCCTATAGCCCCAGCTGGCCTAGAACTCACTCTGTAGACCAGGCTGGCCTTGAACTCACAGAGATCCACCTGTCTCTGCCTCCCAAGTACTAGGATTAAAGGTGTGCACCACCGTGCCCTGCTTAAAGACGGTTCTTAGCCGCCATGTGGGTGCTGGGAATCGAACCTGGTCCTCTGCAAGAGTAGTCAGCACTCTTAGCCGCTGAGCCATCTCTCCAGCCCCAAGTACAGCATTTTTTTAAAGGGTGATAGTTAACTAGCAGGATCACCTCTGCATTCCATAAGAACCCAGTAAGTGCTGTCCCTTCCGGCAGCGATTTTGAGAGCTGGGCTTCCTTTTTTTATTCTGTTGACCACAGTGCACTGGAGTTGGATATGACTGGACACTGTTGCATATGCTGAATGAGATAATGTCATTATTGTTCTTGTTTATTTTGCAATACATTTTCTAAAATTTTTTAAGGATGGAAAATTTCAGCAGATAAATGGGAGGGGCCCCACAACAAAGCGGAAACTGAAGAGCCCACTCCCTTTCTCAAAGTAAAATGTCCTTGCATGTGCTGAAGAGCAGTTTGTACCAATCACCAGAAATATGCAAAAGTATGTGTCCAGCCTACAGCCTGCCAGCCACACACATCCCAGTATAACTAGGAATGGGGCCAATACATTTATAGATGACACCATTTTGCAACACAAACCTAATAGATCAGTTTGGAACTGTGGGAAAGCATGTGACCACTCAGACACTGAGCACAGCTACAGGCTGTGTCCACGCTGTCAACAGCTCAGGGGGCAGATTCTGAATGGGCAGAGGGTTCAGCTAGCTTTGGAATTTTGTGAGATATGACCCAGTGAGGAAAGTTCAAGGGAATTAATGGATCTTAGACTAAGGTAACAGACTATGGAATCTAAGCTAAGGAGGACAGCGGGGGAATAGAGGGATTGATTTGTTTTCATTTTTAAAAAATTTTTTAAATTTATTTCTGTATGTGTATGAATGTACTGCCTGTATGCAGGTCTGTGCACCCATGTAGTGCAATGCCGCGGAGGTCAGAAGAGGGTCTCAAATTCCCCTGGAACTGGAGTTCTCCTGGAATTGGAGTTTTGGACGGTTCTCGGCCGCCATGTGGGTGCTGGGGATCGAACCCTGGTCCTCTGTAAGAGCTGTTGGCGCTCTTAACCGCTAGGCTACCTCTCCAGCCCTTGTTTTCATTTTTAGTCCAAGATGGACTCAAACTCTTGAGCTGCCTGCCTCAGCTTTCTGGGTGCTGGAAATACTAGTGTGTATCACCACATCTGGCCCAGCTAGGGAAATGAGAAGGTGTGAGGAGTCGGAAGAGCGTGAAAGACACAATGGTCTTAGAAATGGATGGATCATTATGAGTGACTCTGAATCTGACCACTGAGGGGACCAGAGGTTCGTGAACCCCAGATGCTGCAGAGTGAGCTTGAGAGAACAAGAGGACCCAGGAGCAGCAGCAGAGCACCCAGCCCAGAAGGCAGGTGAGCTATGTAACCCAACAGTCTGCCTTGCGGAAGAGCGGAGCAAAGAGAAAGGATGAGAATGGCCTGGAAGCAGCCGGGGAGCCACTTCTGACCACCTTGTAATTCAGGCTGGGTCTGTCACCACACCCCCACCTCCCATGTCTCCAGCTTTGCGGCCCATTTGTTAGCTGCCTGAAGATCCACATTCTCTCTCTCCTTTGCTGATAGACTCGGAAGTGTATCAACAATGTGCCTGTCTCTAAAAACCACATTTCCAGAACCTTCGCACAAAAGGCCAGAAGCTATAGTGCTTGCTGATGAGAGGCCAGCAAAATATGCTTGGGGCCCAGAGGACCCCTTGCCTTTGCCTGCTAATTAGAACCCTGAAAACATGGCAGGGTTTCCACAGTAGCCTTGGACACCCTACCTCTTGACTTCTTCCACGAGAAGGAAAGCAGGTAGCAAGCAGGTTTAAGTCACTGCATTTCAATTCCTATGTACTCTTAACACTTCAGGCTCTGAAACAGGATCCCTTGCTGCTGGCTCGCATCCCTGTGCTGAGAATGCACACCCACCCCAGGAACCTCCTAGGGGTCAGGAAGGACCTCCCCTTTCTCTGTCCACAGAGGCACTGCTGTGCATCAGCCTCTCCCCATGTCCCATTTTTGGCAATGTTTAGCTTCCTGCCAAGAGGGACCAGGTTTTATTCACCTTTGCCTTATACCCTATACTAACAGAACTAGGCTGTGCAAATAATAAACAATTAATGTTTGCTACAGTAAACAAATAAAAACCTGAATTTTAATATCACAGATGGGAAAGCCCTAGCTAAACAACCTCATGACTCTTTCTGTCCCTGTCAAGAACAAACTCACCCTTTTCTTTAAAATGCAAGGTTTCGGGAGCTGGAGAGATGGCCTAGCGGTTAAGAGCACCGACCGCTCTTACAGAGGACCCGGGTTCGATCCCCCCAGCACCCACATGGCGGCCGAGAACCGTTTGCCTTTGTTTGCTTTGGGGGGCAGCTCTTTTCCACTGTCCACTCTGCTGGTGAAGCACAGTGGCTCATCTGAAATACCAGTTCACCAGCAGAGTGGACAGTGGAAAAGAGCTGCCCCCCAAAGCAAACAAAGGCAGTTGTTGCCATTTGCAGCGGTCTGAATTCTGCAGCTGTGGTGAGGCTGCGGGTCCTCTAGAAGGGACACCTTTTCCTCCTACAACTGCAGGAGAAAGAGAGCAAGTGACAAAACTCACGTGAACTCCTGAGCCCTCAGAGCCCAGCCAGACAGCCTGCACTCAAGTGAACACACCTCAGGAGAGTCTGCTCCGTGAGGCAAGGGCCAGGCTCCCAGCAAGTGTTTCAAACACAGAAACATGCAAGGATGAAGTCTGCATTTAGCGACTGAGCAGTTGAAGGGAAAGGACAAAGAAAGGGTCAATGATTAGACATTATAGATTGATCCACGGGAACATACAGGACAGATGCTGAATCCATTTGGAGGGGAGGTGATGGGACAGGTCCCCAGGAGGTAGTCCTGCACACATCTGCAGACGCTCCCACTGCTCTCAAACCAGGCCTCTGCTACCCTGGAGTGTGGCTACCTGACCTGTCCATCCACTCTTCTCCTCTCTGCCCTCAGGTTGTCCCAGCCTACACTGACCGTCTCCACTGTCCCTACCACCTGCTGCCCCTCTGAGCTGCACCCTCTTGTTCTTTTTAGAGTACCCCAACCTGCCCACTCCTTGTTTGCCTGCAGATTGGCTGCACCACCCACACTACTGAAGGAGCATCCTGAAGGTCGCAGGTGCTGCAGGTGGTGCTGGTTCAAGGGCTGCCTGCACGCCTTGGCTTGCTCGCTCCTTCCTGCGCACCCACCACGCTTTCCTCTTCCTGAGATCCCACTAGCACATTAGGTTGTAAACCTTCACCACCATGATGGGGATCCAATCTTCCTTGGAAAATCCTATTCTGGAAAACTGTTACTTATACCACCATTCCCAAAAGCACATTTCTCTGATCTAAAGTCACTTTGTCGGTAAGGAAACTAGAAATGCATTATGTATAACTCATGTTTCTCAGACTTCGTGTTTATATTACATTTAAATTCAAATTTTCTAATTTGCTTTTCTTTTAAATATTTAATGTTTATTACACCTGAATCTATAAGATGCAGAGCAAAAAGCAATTTGTGAAACAAGTAATATGTGTTTAGCATTTTCAGTTTATGAAGGGTTTTATAGATTTTATTCTTGGTTGTCATAACCACCCTGTCATATGCACATCATTATTGTCCTTATCACACAGGCATAAAAATAAGGATCAGATCAGAGGTTAGGTGACGTCACTTCTCTCAAATTACACAGCCAAGCTACAGTCAAGATTTATACTCAAGGCTTCTAACTTCATTCTTTCCATTTCATCATGCAAAACCATAGGGTGACCAGGCATGATGCATGTCCTAGTTTGCTTCCCTATTGCTGTGATAAAACACTAACCAAGAATGACTTGGAAAGGAGGAAAGGATTTATTTCGGCCTACAGTGCAGACCTTCATCTAGGGAAGCCTGGGCAGGAGCTCAAACAGAACTCCGGCAGGGACCACAAAGAAATGCTGCTCGCTGGCTGGCTCCCCTGGCTGTGCTCTGCCTGCTTTCTTATACAGCCCAGGACCACATGCCCAGGGTGGCACCACGCACAGTGGGCTGGGCCCTCCCATATCACTCGACAGTCAAGAAAATGTCCCACAGACAGGGCCACAAGCCAGTCCGATAGAAGAAATTCCCCATTTGAAGTTCCCTCTTCCTCCCAGGTGTGTTGGGCTGACGACTGAAGCTCTCCAGCACTATGTGCCTATACTCCCAGCACTCAGGAGGCTGAAGCAGGATAATGAAATCTAGACCAGCCTGGACTACACAGTAAGACCCTTTCTCAAAGAACAAAACAACTCTCTCAGAAAAAGAATTTTTAGCCGGGCATGGTGGAATATGTCTTTAATCCCAGCACTTGGGAGGCAGAGGCAGGTGGATCTCTGTGAGTTTAAGGCCAGCCTGGTCTACAGAGCAAGTTCTAGGCTAGTTGGATCCACAAGGAGATCCTGTCTCAAAAACATCAAAAAAAATTTTTAGCCTCATATTTTTTTTTCTAATATTTCACCATTACTAAAATAGAAAAGTATTTAATATTTTCCTATCTCCTAGAAAAGGTATCAGGAAACCAGTCGAGCTAAATCCAGCTCACCACCTTACTTATTTATATTTTTTTCACAAAGAAAATTTACTGAGACACAGCCATACACACACATTTATTTATTGTCCATGGATCCTTTCTTCTATACTATTTGCAACTGAAGCACAATGGCATCCACAGAATAAAATTAAAATATTCACTATCTGGCCTTTTACACAAAGTTTGCCAATGCTTATCGTACAATGATGCATCTTAATTCTGACTGCTGACAAAATTCAGATGGAAAATTACTCATTTTTTAAAAATTTTAACTGCAAAAAATAAAAATAAATAAAAAATAAAAAAAAATTTAACTGCTAGTGAACAAAATCAGAATAATTGTAATTAGGACAAAGCATTAGTACTTTTTATAAATTTTTTAATTTTTTATATGTATGAATGTACTGTCTGCATGTAGGTTTGTGTACCCTTGTCGTGCAAGGCCACAGAGGTCAGATGAGGGTGTGGGATTCCCCTGGAACTAGAGTTAAAAATGGTTCTCAGCTGCCATGTGGGTGCTGGGAATCGAACCCTGGTCCTCTGCAAAAGCAGTCGGTGCTCTTAACTGCTAGGCCATCTCTCCAGCCTCAAGCATTAGTACTTTTTAGAAACTGCCCACCTGTCCATGGTGGAGCACACCTGTAATCCCAGCATTCAGTAGGTAGAGGAGGGAAGATCACAAGTTCAAGGCCAACCTAAGTTATATAGGGAGACCCCATTTAAAAAAAACAAACTCCCTAGCCGAGCGTGGTGGCACACACCTTTAATCCCAGTACTCAGGAGGCAGAGGGGGCTGGATCTCTGTGAATTCAAGGCCAGCCTGGCCTACATAATGAGTTTGAGACTAGCTGGGGCTACAGCTAGACCCTGTCTCAAAAAGACCAAAAAAAAAAAATTCCCTAGATGTCATTAACATTCAACAAAGGTCAGAAACCACTGCTTCATGGCATACAGCAGGTTCAAGAACTGTTAGTTTTGGAAAATATGCTTGAAAGTGAGAGAAAACAAACTCAACCTCCCCCTTCCCTTAACACATGTGAAAATATGAAACTAACCCAACACCCTGCCGACATTTTTCACCCAGAGACTTTGGATCACAGCTGCAGCGAAGGCCGCAGCACTACTGCGAATGGCTGTCACTGGGAATCCTCAAAGTCAGAAGATGCACCCTAACCAACACCTTATTCTGATACTTTAATAGTTCAATTTGTATACTTCAAATTTTTCATTGATTATAGATTGTCCAGAAGGCTTGGTACATTAAGCTAAAATTGCTTTGCGCCCAATAGGAACTGATTTGGATCTCATTTTAAATAATGAAAATAACTTATTAGGATTAAATTAGAAAACATTCAGTGGTTGATGCAGAAATATTAGAGGATGCAGATAAGCAGAACGAAGTATCACTTAGGAAGACACCTCCTTCAGTCACTATCACTAGGCGATCAAGGGTCTAGAACTGGAGCATCAGCCCTTATGCAGCACCCAACAAGTCCAGTAAATGACCTCTATTATCTGCCATTTTAATATTCACATACAAGGAACAGCCTTGGCCCCACCTTCCCCTGCTGTGTCCTCTCTACCCTCCTGCACCACTACCACCTTTAGGTCACCTGGGTACTCACTGCTCTACTTGCTGCAACAAATACCATGTGCCAAGACTACACTACAAAATGTGTTAGCTACAGGGAAAAAAACACAAACAGGCAGCAGAGTGTTTAGAGTCATCTTTGTTCCAAGCTGTAGACCAATACTCGAACTGCATGTCCACCCCACTGCCCCAAAATATAAAAAAGAAAACGAACCAGGAAACAAAACCCTTCTCTTTCTGATCTAAGCAGGGGCTAGTGAGGTGGCCCAGTGGAAAGGGGTGCTTGCCACCAAGCCTGACAACCTGAGTTCATTCCCCAGGACCTGCATAGTAGGAGAGAACTAACTGAGTTATACAAGTTGTCCTCTGAATTCCACACATATACCATAGCTCGTGCGCACAGAGCCACATGCATGTATACATGTACACACGCACGCGCGCACACACAAAAATAAATAAATAAATAAATAAATAAATAAATAAATAATAAATAAAATAGAAAACAAAGAGGAATAAGTAAAGTGGAGGCCCTGGGAGCACAGCCTGGTAGAAAACACAGGGCACAATAGAAGCAAGAACTGGGCAACAGGTTGGCACATGCTGGGGCTGCAGAGGATCAGGCAGGAAAGGCAGAAGATGCAGAGCAGAGGGGAGAGCTCACATTGCCTGCTCTTCTAAGCAAGCATGAAAGCTACTAGAGGCTCTGGCAAGAGCAGCAAAGGGCTCTGCTGAGCACTCCACAGGATCGTTTCAGTGGCCACGCTAAAACCAGATGGAAGGGAAACGGAGAAGGCAAAGCTAAGGGGCCATCATCCATTCAGGTGAGAGCCAGCCATAGCCTGGGCAGCAGAGCCCAGTGTGTGATGGGAAGGGGGCAAACTCTCTATGTGGTTAATGGCTCGGCATAAAACATTCCATACGTGCACAGGAGCATACTGAACCCACAACCCATCTCCAAGCCTCACAACACCACCATTTTGCTGTAACTGTTTCACCTGTTTCTGTACCCTCACTGGAGTATCTTTTTTTTTTTTTTTTTTTTTTTTTTGTTTGGCTTTTTTTAGACAGGGTCTCCCTGTGGCCCCAGCTGTCCTGGAACTTGCTCTGTAGACCAGGCTGGCCTTGAACTCACAAAGATCCGCCTGCCTCTGCCTCCCAAGTGCTACGATTAAAGGCATGAGCCACCACGCCCAGCCCACTGGAGTATCTTAAAGCAAACTTGAGGCACTGTATCTGCCCTCCTGCATTTCAGTGCACACCTCAAAAAGGACATTTCCAGAGCTGGAGGGATGGCTCAGTGGTTAAGAGCACTGGCTACTTTTACAGAGTATCTGGGTTTGATTCCCAGCAACCACACACATGGTAATTCACAACTGTCTGTAATTACAGTTCCAGAGGATTTGATACCCAATTCTGGCTTCCCTGAGCATTGCACACATGGGTACACTTACATACATGTACGCAAAACATATACATAAAATAAAAATAAATTTAAAAAATTTTACAGAAGCATTCCCTAGCCAGGTGTGGTGGTACATAACTTTAATTTTTTTATTTATTATTTTTTATGTGTATGACTGTACTGTCTGCATGCAGGTTGGTGCACCTGTGTTGTGCAATGCCTCAGAGGTCAGAAAGGATGTCAGATTCCCCTGGAACTGGAATTAAAGATGGTTCTTAGCCGCCATGTGGGTTCTGGGAATCAAACCTGGGTCCTCTGCAAGAGCAGTTGGTGCTCTTAACCACTGAGCTATCTCTCCAGCCCCAGTGGTACATAACTTTAATCCTAGCACTTGAGAAGCAGAGGCACGAAGATCTCTGTGAGATTGAGGCCAGCCTGGTTTACATAGCAAATTCCAGGCTAGCCAGGGCTACATAGTGAGATCTTGTCTTAAAAGTACCCTCCCCCAACCCTGCTGGGCATGGTGGTGCACGCCTTTAATCCCAGCATTCTGGAGGCAGAGGCAGGTGGATCTCTGTGAGTTCAAGGCCAGCCTGGTCTACAGAGCAAGCTCCAGGCCAGCTGAGACTAAAGGGAGACCCTGCCTCAAAAAGACAAAAAAAAAAAAAAAAATGTGACCTACCAAAAAACAAGAAACAAAGGACATTTCTTTATGCTGACATAATGTCATTGTCAAACTAAGAAAATGAACAATAATTTCTTACCAATAGGCAAATTTCACTAATTGTCTCAAAAATATCTTACAGTTGTTTTATCCAAATCTGGTTCAAAACAAGGTCTGCTCAGGATATCTGGTTATTGTTTCTCTCACATCTCCTTGGACTCTCCAAATCTGTCAGATGGCCTACTTGACTGTGTCCATGATCCTGACTTGGAAAGCCAGGCAGCTGTCCAGCACACAAAGCACAGCTTCTTTATGGCAGCCTAACCCTGACCTCCTATTTCCTGTTCCTCTTGGACTAGAAACCAGCTATACAGCTTGATTAAATAGAGCACATTTTGGTTTTGCTTTGCTAAAATACTTCCAAGACAATGTGGCTATCTTCAGAGAGCACACCATAGGAACCCAGATCTGCTTAGCTTACTTCCAGTGGAGCTGAAGTGAAGAGAAAAGTTCGGGTGCTGACAACCTGTTCCCTGCAGTACAAAGTTCCCCTCTATATTTCACCTCAGGAATTAAGTCAGTCACTTGGGTTTTGCAAAATGATGATTTTTCAAATTCCGTAATTTCTTCTGCATTTATGATCTAGAATTCTTCTATAAAAAACTTTCTCTACCCGGATGCGGTGGCACACACCTGTAGTCCCAGTACTCAAGAAGCGAAGGCAGGTGGATATCTGTGAGATGGAGGCCAGTCTGGTCTACATAGTGAGTTCCAGGTCAGCTGGGGCTACAGAGAGACCCTGTCTCGAAAAAAAAAAAAAAAGACAAAACAAAACAAAACTAACAAAAAACTTTCTCTAGGGGCAGGAGAGATGGCTCAGCATTTAAGAGCTCATATTGTGGGGCTGGAGAGATGGCCTAGGGATTAAGAGCGCCTCTTGCAGAAGACCAGAGGAATCTGACACCCTCTTCTGACCTCCGTGGCATTGCATGACACAGGTGCACAGACTTACAGGCAGACAGTACATTCATACACATACAAAATAAATAAAATTAAAAAAAAAAGAGCTTGTATTGTTCCTGCAGAGATCTGAGTTCATTTCCCTCCATTGGGCAGCTCATAACCACCTGTAACCCCAGCCTCAGGAAATCTGATACCTTCTTCTGGCCTCTGTGGGCATCTGCACTCACGTGCACGTACCCAACACAGGCACATAATTTTTAAAAAATTGTAAATAACTTTCATTCATTAGGGTTTGAAAAAGCAAAACACTGCTTCTGGTTGTGTGTGTGTGGCGCACATGCTGTGAACCTAGGACTTCTCTCATGCTAGGTAAACACTCTACCATGAAGATGTGTACACCCAGCCCTATTCTTTCAAACAAACTACTATCTTTGCATCCCAATTATGTCCAGTGAGTTTTCTTTAGTCTTTAAATATCACAACAAATTATTGCCTTTTAAAAATCATCAAAGCGGAGCGTGGTGGCGCACACCTTTAATCCTAGCACTCGGGAGGCAGAGGCAGGCAGATCTTTGTGAGTTCAAGGCCAGCCTGCTCTACAGAGTGAGTTCCAGGACAGCTGGGGCTACAGGGAGACCCTGTCTCGAAAAGACCAAAAATAAAATAAATAAATAAATAAATAAACAAATAAATAAATAAATAAATAAAAATCATCAAGTTTTAATCACATACAGTCCACATTTTTAATGCTCAAATCACCCTCATATTGGCCTGTGGGAGTTTGTCTTTGCTTTTTCTTTCATCTTTTTATTTTTCTTTGGAAAGTTTGAAACAAATAAAAATGCAGAAACAGTGTCCACATCCCTAAGCATCTGTCCTTCAGCTGTAGTCAGTTCATGGCCAGTCCTAGTCCATCAGTTCCTCTCCCTGCTGCTAGGCTATTCTCAAATCTCTATCTCCACATCACTTCACCAGCAAACACTTCCACACATTTCCCCAAGAAACTAGGACTCCAACTCTAAATAAAACCTCTTATGTCCTTTCAACAAAATCTCAGCTCATTTTGATAGTTTTCTGCCACCACAGCTCCAGATCTGGAATCAGTCATTCCTTTACAGGGCCTAGTTTTCTTTAGGGGGCTCTTAGAGCCCCAGGGTCTTTTCATGGGCAGAGTTAAAAGGTGGGTATCTTTGGACTTGAGTGCACAGAGCTTAGATCGGGGATTTCCCAGGACCACCAGAAGCACAGAGTACCTGGGCGCAGGCTAAACAGGCATAACCACCCCATCCCCACCCTCCACCAACTGGGATTGCCAAGGGAGTGTCCAAGTGGATTCTTTGGAGAACCTTCAGAACAGAAAGGGAAGAGTGAGTTAGACTTCCAACAGAAAGCCTAAAAATTAGACAAGTCAGCACTCCATAAACAAGGAGAAAAACAAATCAATCAAACAAACAATGAAGGCATCTGAAGGAGGCAAGCAAAGCACAGTGAAGAGGCATTTGGGATTCCCATTGGAATACAGGCAAAGAAAAACCCACATGACAGGGACACTAAGAAGAGACAACATGGGAAAGGTTCAGGATAATTCCACACCAAGCTCTACCAACCTTGTGGAAGATTCCTACAGTGGGATCCCCCTGGATGGCCCAGGACACAGATATTAGAAGTACAATTGTGGACATACTCAAAGAAATCAAAGACTTGGGGGCTGGAGAGATGGCCTAGCAGTTAAGAGCACCTACCGCTCTTACAGAAGACCCGGGTTCGATCTGCCTTGCCAGGTCCCCCTGTGCACCCGTGTCGTGCAATGCCTGCGAGAGGTCAGAAGAAGGGTCCTCGGATTCCCCTGGAACTGGAGCTCTCCCTGGAATTGGAAGTTACAGACGGTTTTAGCGCCCATGTGGGTGCTGGGGGAGCGAAACCACCCGGGTTCCTCTGGCAAGAGCGGTTGCGTGCTCTTCAACGCTAGGCTACTCTCCAAGCCCCAATTAATTTTTTTTTTCTTTACAAATTCTAGGACCCGTGCCCCCCCATTCACCCACTCCACCAGAAGCCTCATGATCTGCCAAAGTATGCTTTTCACTCTTTTCTCAGTGCTTCTTTCTTGATATTCTCCTGAGGAAGTTGACTGTTTTGAGCAGAAGTTTCACTGTTTCAGTCAGTTCTCTGATTGAGTCCTTTGCATTGTTTCTGTTGTTGGTGGTGGTGATATTGTTCTCCAATATGCATCACTACCCAACTGCTTTGGGACAAAAGCTCAGGGGGCCATACACAGTAAATACTTACAACTAGGTAAATTGCACTAGCATCCACAGATGAGGGAACCATTCGTCGTTTGTTTTTCCTGGGACTGTTACTTCACTCAGACTGATGTCCTCTAGCTCCAGCCATTTCTTGCCTTCCTGCAAAGCTCATGATGTAGTCCTTTCTTTACTGCTGGAATAGAAATCCCATTGTGTAATGTCCTACATTTCTCTATCCACTCATCATTGAGGGGCATTTGGGTTGGTTCCAGCTCCTTGCTATTGTGAAGAGAGCTGAAATAAGGGCGTGCCAGTATCTCGCGGTGGTGGTGAGTCTTGAGGGACATAACCAGGAGTGGTATGGGCTGTGTCAGATGGCAGTTACATTCCAAGTCTTTCACAAGGTTCTCCCACTGCTTTCCAGTAGTGGCTATACGAGTTTACATTCCCGACCAGCATGGATGAGTGTTGCCCCTTTCCCCACAACCTCTCCAGAACCTTGTATCATGTGTTTTCCTTTGCTCCTAGCCATTCTTATTGGAGTCATATGAGTTCTTAATGGTTTCTTTGCATTTCCTTAATGTTAGTGGACGTATGAACACTATTTTAAGAGTTTCGTCGCACATTCTAATTTCTCAGGTGAAGTCTCTGTTCAGCTCTTTGCTTGCTATCTTTGAGCAGGGTCATTGTTTTCTCTTGTTTTTTTAATTATTTTTGTTGTGTGAGAAGTTACTGTCTGCATGCAGGGTTTGTCATCCCTGTGTGCATGTATGCACGCCTCGTGGAGGTCAGAAGCGGTGTCAGATTCCCTAGGAACTGGAGTTAAAGACCTGCTCAGCCGCCATGTGGGTGCTGGCGATCGACCCGGGGTCCCTCTGCAAGAGCATTCGAGACTCTTGAAGCACCAGGCAGTCTCTCCAAGCCCTTTTCTCTTGTTTTTTTGAGTAGTTTATACTTATTCTGAAATCAATGATTTGTAGATGTTCCTTTCTGCATTGTATAGGTTTCCTCCCCACCTGTGGGTTTCTCGTACCTCCGTTCCCTTGATTGTTTCTTTTGATTCTACAGACAGTTTTAGTTTAATGAGGGTCCCATCTGTCAATTGTCAAACCGTTTTCATCTGAGTGCAGCCTGCTGTTTGCACTTAGGAAGTCTTTCCTATGCCTATGTTTGTAGTCGGCTGGCCAACTTTACCTTCATGGTCCCTTCAGGTTTGGGTTTCACGCTTGCCATGGTCGTTGATCCATCTGGACTTGACTTTGTACAGGGTGAGAGACATGGGTTTAATTTTCATTAAAAATTCATTCTACAAGTGGGTGACCAGTTTGTGCCCAACCCCACTGTGCTGAGGATGCTGTCTGTTCCTCCTTTGTGTCTTCTTGGGCCCACTTGTAAAATGAGGTGGCTCGAAAACTGTATGTGTCAAGTTTGGATCTTCTAGTTTTGTTCCATTGAGTCAACAGGTTATTTTTGCGCAGTACCAAGCGGTTTTTGTTTTCTTTTCTTTTCTTTGCTCTTGTTTTTGCCCTTTTTTTTTTTTATTATTAATTTTTATTTATTTTGTAATGTGTTTGAATGTACTTGTCTGCCTTGCAAGTTTTTGCACCCTGTCGTGCACATGCCGCGCACGCAGTAGAAGAGGGTAATCGGATTCCCCTGGAACTGGCCAGTCCTTGTCTCCTGAATTGGGTTTCAGAAACGGTTCTCGGCCGCCATGCTGTTTGGTGTTGGGGACGAACCCGGTCTGTCATCTCTAAGGAAGCCTGTTCGCGCTCCTTACTAACCGCTAGGCCCATTCTCCAGCCGCCCCCCAAGCTGTTTTTATGACTATAGTCTTGTAGTATAGTTTGAAGTCTGTTATGAGATCCCCCTGTATTGTGCTTGTTTCACTACTCAGGTTTGCTTTGGCTATTGGGTCTTTTGCTTTTTCCAAATGAACATTAAGGGGACTTTTTTTTCTTTTCCAAGTCTGTGAAGAAACTCTTGGGGATTTTAATATTGGACTATTTGCTTTTCTTCTGTCACAAGAGTTTTGGGTAGAAGGAATTTTTTACTATCGTAATTCTTTTCCCAATCCCTGAGCATGGGAGGTTTTTTTTTTTTCAATCTTCTAATGGTTCTTTTCAATCCTCCTTGCAGGGGCTTAAATACATTTCATTTGTACGGAAGTTCCTCTCTGAGACCAGCTGGCAGGTGCTGGGAGGCTGCTGGCTATAAGCCCCCCCCCTTTCGCCAACTGAGATTACGAAGAAGGATCTGAAGGAGGCAAGCAAAACACGCCTTCAAACCAGTGAAGATGCATTCAGGACGCACATTGAATACAGGTCAAGTCCGAAAGCCCATATGTCCAGGTCAGCACGAAGAAGAGACTACACAGGAACAGTTGCAGGATAATCCCACGCCAAGCCAAGCTTACCAACCCTATATTAATGACTCTGCAGTGGGATCCCCCCGGGGATGCCCCAGGACACAGACCAGAAACACAATGGGAAACCCATACTTAAACGAACTCCCCAATAAACATATAAAGAACAAATTAAAGACACAGAAAAGAGAATAGGACCGAGAGAGAGTTCCCATGAATGACAAAACTCCGGAAGGAAGTAGAAACACAAAAAGATCCATGCTGAAAAGTAAAAAGAAAACAACCAGCAAACAAAAGAGCTACAAAAGAGATCGAGAATAGCTTCCAAAATAGAAATAGAAACACTAATA